>CM021101.1:524790237-525053616 GCA_007115665.2 Sequoiadendron giganteum
TTTGACTGCCAAATTTTAGAAAAAAATTTACTGATAGAAAATTGGAATGATTTGATGTTGACATCTTGTTTGAATGCCCATTTGGAGGTTATACTAGATCCTATTTATACTCGGGAGTCACGACCGGATACTTTTGAGCTCAGAGATTAGTTAGTGAGTGCAGAGACATGATTGCTATGGATACTACAACTTCATCATGTATGCACCATGCCCACTATTCGGGAAAATAGAGGTATGCTCTCTACCCTATGTGAGAGGTGGCATTCGGAGACTTCGTCCTTTCATTTGCCTACTAGAGAGGAAACTGTCACATTGGAGGATGTGTATAGGATCCTTAGATTACCTACGAGAAGAGAGAGAGTGATCTATGATACCAATAGGGTTTTTAATGAGATTAGCATATATTATGTATATGATGATATTCATAGTTTAGGGATAGAGCACTACTAGATTAGATGGCGGGTGCTAGTAGATAGGAATGAGTAGATAGACTATATATTATGTTCTTTGATTGATGGGATAGTTCTTCTTGACTGTCGGGGTCATGGATTTCCTATTGGGTGGGGGGATATGTTAGAGAGAGAGGTTGTATATGCCTAGGTTCCCTGTCTATTAGCTACATTTTACTTCCATCTACATGATATAGCATATAGAGATACGCAGTCGATGAGATGTGGGACTACTCTTCTCATGGTTTGGGCATGGGAACTTATTGTTGTGTTTCATCCTCTAGTTACTATTGATTGGGAGGCAAGATCTCCTTATTTTTTCTGCTATGTGGGAAACATCACATAGATCCATGTGGGAGATACCGGATATTGGAGACATGCCTTGGACACATTGGTTTAGTTTACATGGAGATCGTACATGGATTGTGAGCGATGGTCGAATGAGGATAGACATTTGCTTTATTGTCGACAGACATAGTACCTGATTGGGAGGATTGTTTCTAGTGTTCAAATCATAGAGAGACATTTTCCAGACTGTGTGTTGAGATAGTTTGGTGAGGTGCAAGATGAGCCGAGAGGACAAGCAGAGTTTTCTCGATCATCCAAAAAGGTTCCTTGGTGGGGGCCTATGATACTAGTTTCTACTATAGAGGTAGATATTCAGGATTTACAATCATTATAGTGGGGATGGAGGGGTGGAGCAGCGGATCCTGGGACTATCGTTGCATATGATACTTGGTGGGTAGCGCATTGTCGCGTGTCATACATAGATTTAGATCACCCAACACCAGTTGAGAGACAAGGGATAGGGCCGAGAGGGTGGCACAGAGGCAGAGGTGGTGGTAGGGTTTGAGGAAGAGATGGTGGTGATGGTGGTATAGGTGGTGGTGGTGGTAGAGGTAGGAGACAAGGTTGGAGAGGACAAAGAGGTGGTTGAGTAGGTGGATTATCACCTATCTGAGAGGTTGAGGATGAGGTAGAGGACATACCATTGTTGGACCTTTAGGGTGGAGGGGATATTGGAGGAGAGCATGCTACCGCAAAGGCAGTAGCAGAGGAGTGTGTTGTGGCAAAGATTGGAAAAGAGGAGCATGCATAGGAGGAGGCCGAGAGAGAGTACATAGACATTGATCCCCTTGGCATACTAGTAGGTTATGGAGAGGATGATGTTGAGGAGGAGATCCCTATGGAGGAATAGGAGAGAGCTCTAAGATAGGATAGTAGAGGGGAGATGAGATGAGGAGGCTCCTAGAAATAGTGCTAGGGAGTCATTAGAGGAGAGACTAAGAGTGGTTACTACAGAGTGGGATACGATGCAGATGGAGAGATACAGTGCTCTCATGGAGAGAGATCGGGCAATAGCTCAGAGGTAGGAGACAGAGTAGCAGTTTACAAAGATTAGATGCCTTTGCAGTGGTACATCATTTGATGGTTTTTCTTGTCAGCTAATTAGAGTAGTGGAGAGGGCTTCATATTATAGGGATTAGTATGAGTCAATGGTGCTAGCTGAGAGACGAGCTCCTAGAATTTTTCAGGTACGCAACCAGATATCACAGAGTAGGATCCAAACTAGGACATAGAGGACAGAAGGTGTGGTAGGAGCACCAAGGATAGGTCCATATGATAGGCCTTCCACCTCACAAAGAGTACCTCTAAGGCAGTTTCCTCCATGTTCACCACATGGGAGTAGCGATAGTGGAACTCATTGAATTTTTCATGTTTGTAGACATTGCACTTTGGTTATAGAGCCTGTGAGCTTTTATTTATTTATTGATACATTCTAACATTGTATTATGACACATGTTATTTTGAGCAATATATATATGATTTTTGGTGGCTTTTCATATGATATGTAGTTCTATTTATGATGATGCATTTTTTACTATATGATTATGTTTCCTATGATATGTTATTGTTTATTTGATATATACATGTTATGGATGATGGTTTCTACATTATGATGTGTTTATGCAGTCTATGATGTTATGATGACTCTATTCATGATGGATGTAATGTACCTTATGATAATGGGATGCAATGTTATATATACAATTCTATCTAAATGTGATGGTTATATACATGTAATATTTCCATTATGTACCTTATGATGATTGAATTACTATTATGCCATTATTTTCCTAGATATGCAATGCGGATGTCTAATGTTCCTACTTGTTTTAAATGCAACATAACTATATGATGTACTATATATAGACATATGACATTGTTTACATAATGCTTATAGAATGTATGCATATACAAATTATCTAATTTTCTTTTTGTGTCACATGACTCTATCATTATGTCAGATAGGAGAAATGTTAGTGTGGATGATTTCAAAATGTTAGTAAGAAAAAAAGAAGGTTAATTGAAAGGACATATGATCTTCAATATTTTTCCATATGTATACTAAGCTTTTTATTTTATCATCATTGGGTGGGACTAACACAAATGAATAGTACACACCATGATATGAGATAGAGCATAGTGTACAAAGTCATCCATGTTAGAACCCAAATTTTCCATGAAAACCCTAAGGGTTCTTCCCATATTGAGCCTAATATTTTCACTATTCTTTTCATAATAATTCATTCTACCCCCTTTTACAATCCTAAAATAGCTTTTACCCTTGTACTGTTGCCTTATTTTGGACTATATATCCCTCACATTTTTCCTATCTTTCTCATAGAGATTCATCTTACCCCTATCAAAAATATTTAAACACTTTATACCTTATACCACCACCGTTTACCCTTCATATCCTTCATTGCTTTACTGTGGCCTTTTGCAAAGTGGCCCGCAATATAGCAATGATGGTTAGGCACAGTCAAAGTTATTGTTACCACTACACTACGGGTGGTTGGAACTTACACCGCAACACCATGGTAAATAGTCAATAGTGAAGGTGGCAACAGGGGAGGCACCGTGTTACTGTGCATGATCTGAACATAGACTGTGGTGAATGATGAGACAACCGGAAAGGTAGCAACAAGATAGTCACTACCATACCGCCAGAGGTTAAGAGTGAAGTCATGGTTGAGTAGTAAGGGGATAAGCAATAGGGGAGCAGTCAAAGTCAAAGCCCTGCAATACTGCCGACAAAAAAAGTGAAGTCTACAATTGAGCGATAGGTGGAAGAAGCAAATTCATGATAGTCAGATAGCGGAATAGCCGCGGCTCACAACGAAGCCCATGGTTGAGCGGTAAGAAAGCGATAAAAATGGAGATAACCATGGTAGGCAGGAATGGTGATGGAGCAGCCAAATTCAAACACTTCCACACCACAAGATGAGATAAGGTTGACTGTGGTGGAGCGATGAAAGTAATTAAAGCCATGGGAAATATAAAATAAAGGTAGAAAAGGTGTAATGTGAAAAATAAAAAAGGGCAGAACTATAGCTAAAAATATTTAATTGACTGATAAGGCAACTCAATTAAATATTTTAATTTTTGCTAAAGAATGTAAAACAGTTTTACCAGGAAAGTGAAGGGTCATGACCCTCGGGATGTACTATATAAATGTATTGAAAGTAAAAGAGGAAAGGGGGGTTAGAGTAGAATTAGATTCCTTTGAAATTGAAATAGGGATGGAAATAATGTACATAATTTTCTTGGAGCAATTCAATGGAGAAAATGTTTTAAACTGGTGAATTCTTTATGGTGTTTAGTTGTTATGTTGTATTAATTCATATTCTTTATCTGGTTGTCTCCAACCTGAGGTCTTTTATCATTTAAATCAGTATATCAAGTATATTTTTGATTTGTCAAAATGTATTCCCATTTTGTGTGATTTAATTAGCTGGTGTCTGCAACTCAAAATTAAATTATTTTAAATAAGTCACTGTGATTTAAGGATTTCTTTTGGATAATTAAGGAAGAACTAGGTTAAGAAAGTATTCCAACACAGTTTATGCAAGTCATGAATTTAGTGATGTTATATGCCAGTCATCGAATTTCAAAGTGTCTAGCAACTTGAATTGAGCTAGAGAGGGAAACACATACAACTTTTTATTTTTGAATCCATTGCCCATGTGGATAGAAGGCACTTATCTATCACATCCCAGATGATAAAATTCATAATAAACAACATATTCAAATTATTTCAGTTATGCAGTAGGAGCAGTAGTTATGATTTTATCTATTCACTTCCAATTGCCATTATGAATAGATTGTTTGAACAAGAAATATATTTTAAATTTGCATTATTCACATAGGTGCACCCACCTAGGTTTAGTAGAGCCTGAAGAGAAGAAGTTACAATTGCATCAATTGGCCTTGTACATTGGATAAAAGCATTGTGAGAGCTTGGCAGCCTCTCGTAGTTCAAACCTGCATTTTTGAGACCCAGCAAAACCAAAGACTATGAATGAAGCATGTAATGATGAAAGCTAGATGAGAGCAATGGAAGAAGAACTACAGTAGATAGAAAATAATGAGATATGGGAATTAGTCCCTAGACCTACAAACAAGAATGTAATAGGTTCAAAATGGGTATACAAAAGCCAATTGAATGAAGATGGTGAAGTGGTAAGGAATAAAGCAAGACTTGTATGTAAAGGATATTCATAGGTTGAAGGGATATATTTTGAAGAAATTTTTCACTTGTAGCAAGAATGGAGGCCATTCGAATGTTCTCAGAATTTTCAGCTCATAAAGACTTTGAAGCATATCAGATGGATGTCAAATATGTATTTTTGAATGGAGAAATAGAAGAAGTATACATGGAGCAACCAAAAGGTTTTTCACTATCCAACAAACCAGACATGGTTTGTAAGTTAAAGAAAGCATTGTATTATCTGAAGCAATCTCCCAGAGCTTGGTATGCTAGATTGGATAGATACTTGACAAAGCAGGGATTCAACAAAGGGTCTGCAAAAAACAATCTGTACTTCAAGGTTGAGAAAGATAAGATACTGATAGTTGTGGTATATGTTGATGACATCATTTTTGGTGGAAATGAAGGTATGTGTAAGAATTTTTCTAAAGAGATAAAAAAATAATTTTAAATGTCTATGATTGGTGAACTAAATTTCTTCCTCGGACTTCAAATTAATCAAAATTACAAAGGGATGTTCATTTTACAATCTAAGTATGTCAAGGAACTGTTAAAGAAGTTAAGAATGGATGACTCTAAACCAGTATGTACTCCTATGGTAATTGGATGTAAGCTGACTAAAGATGATGAATCTACTAAACTTGATCAGACCATGTATAGGTCCATGATTGGTGGATTGTTGAATCTTACTGCAAGTATACCAGACATTATTCATGTATTATGTTTAGTTGCAATATTTCAAGTAGAACCCTAGGAAGCACATGTTACAGTTGTAAATAGGATACTCAGGTATCTTAAAGGAAATCTAGACTATGGGATATGGTATCTGAAGGATAATAATTTTACCTTGAATTCCTACACTGATGTTGATTGGGATGGTTGTGTAGATGACCAAAAGAGTACAAGTGGAGGATAATTCTTTCTTAGAGGAATATAAGTTTCATGGTTGAGAAAGAAACATGATTCAGTTTCTATATCCACTACAGAAGTGGAGTATATTGCAGTAGCATCCTATTGTACATAGGTACTATGGATAAAGAAAACTTTGATGGACATAGGTGTGGTGAGTCATGAACCTACTTCTATCTTTTGTGATAATACAAGTGCTATAAACATTTCAAAAAATTGAGTGATGCATTCTAGAACAAATCATGTCTCTCTCAAGTATGACTTCTTAAGGGAGAAGGTATTGAGGAATGAAGTAATACTTGAATATGTACCTACCAAACAAATAATTGCAGACATATTCACTAAGGCCCTTCCAAAGAATACTTTTGATTATCTCAGAGGGAGGTTAGGGGTTTTTTCCCCTATTTATTTGAATTAAATGCACATGGAGGTGCATCAGTCCAGTGGTTTCATGGATTCTTTTCTTTTGGACTCATGATTGAGGTCTACTCCTCAAGGGGAGTATAAAAGTGAATTGTTGCAATATGTATTGTGGATGTACTCCTTAGGGGGAGTGTATAGAGATTTATATGGTAATAAAGTCCCTTTCCATTGATTTCAAAGGGGGAAAGAGAATCATGTGAAAATTTCATGCTTGGTAGGTTTTCATTGAAATTAAAATCATGTAGGATGTGGGAGAGAGAATCATGTGAAACTTCTATGCTTGGCAGGTTGTCTCTTCTAAGAATCATGTATGTTGTATTTGATGGTTTTTCACATAATTTTTTTCCATAAAAGAGAAATGGGGAGATTTTTGCAAGTATGGATGTGTTATGTGGTGTTGTCATTGATAAGATTTTATAGGTTGAGTAGGTTATGTGTTTTCCAAGTGATTTTGAGAAAATTTGGGAAATAATGAAAGTTGTGTTGAAGTTTTGTTCATAGTGTGCTCCAATATTGTTTTCTACACTTACTTTGTGTTGATCCAATGCCTATGCAATTATGAAGGTGTGTTCATGAGCTTAAATAGATTGTATATTATGAGTTTCAGCTTCTGGTTCGATGGAATGTGAAAGTTATGTTCAACACTGTATGAGTTTTCTTTTTAGAGTTATCTTGTTGTTGACTAGGAGAAATGTTTTGGATTTGTAGTCCTCTCATGTTTGGTCTCATATCTTGTGGATCTGGGAGATTACTATTTCTAATGGTTCCTATGTTTTGAAAAAATTTCTTGTGGTTTGGTGCTCTAGAAGACCTGCTTCGAACCTCCTGTGTTTTTCTGGTTATCTTGGTTGAGCTGGTGAAATGTGTTGAGAAATCTGTGTGTGTTTATCTTGCTGGTGATGCATGTACTTCAAAGATCATTGATGTTTACATTAGGTTTGGCTGACCTAGTGTCAACACAATAATTTTATTTTGCATTGATTTAATAAAGTGTGTGTGCGATCCAAGATGTTGTTTGGATCCTAAATTAGATATGTATTTGGTCCCCTCACATTCTTATCCACCACAAGAATGTTTAGTAGCTGACCTAGTTTGAATTTGTAATTTGAATTTGAGTAGCTGACCTTGGTAAATTTTTCTAAGCTTGAAGATGGTATAAAAGAAAGTTAAGTTGTGGTGAATTTCATATCCATTAGTCATTCAATTCGAGCAAGAGCAGAGTGTGCAAACAAGTGGGAAAAGCAAAGTGTAGAAGAGTGAATTGTGGAAATAGAAATTTATTGTATCCATAATATTGTGATCAAGTTGTGAAGTGTGTAACTCTCAGTGGTGGATATTTATCTATTTCTTTGTAATTTTATGTAGGTAGTGAGCCTCTCTTTTGGATAGTGAGTCCCAACACAGTGATCCTTTGAATTCAGGCAGTGATCCCTCTAGCAGTGAACCTATGTATCCATTATTGTAGTACTACTATATTGTGAATTAATCCGCACCATGTTTTTTCCCTCATTAGGGTTTTCCATATAAATCTAGTGTCTCTAGTGTTATGTTTTTTTAGTTACATTTCATGTTCATAATTAATAACAAATAGAAGTTTAAGTGGAATTAATTAAGTTAGGAAGTAATAATTTGGTGCAACTAATTCACCCCCTCCCTCTCAGTTGTCTTGTGCATTTTAAAATTTCAGCCCATGAGACCCTAGGTCAATCCCCTTAGGTTTCCAACATGCTTTATTTCACTTAGTCAAAAAATACAAAATCTAAACAAATTCAAAATTGCAAAATCCAAAAACATTCACAAAACAAAAAAGGTCAAACCAAGAGAACTATGAACCTGTGCATGGACAATGTAAGGAAAGCTTATCTTTGATTAGCCCTGGAGGCCCTAGGTTAGTCCCCTAAAAATAGAACAAAAAAAATTGCATCATAAAACTTAGAAAAACAGAAGGGTTTATCCCATCATCAACATCCACAGTAAATTTTTCAACCATAATAAAAAAACCATCCCTAATCACCCTTTGACAAAACAAACAAACAAAAAAAGAAAACATCAACAACTAATAACTTTGAAGCAAAATCAACCGCATAAAGGTTGACTTTAAAAAAACAAAAACAAATCCAAAATATCAACTACCTATCTCTTTAAACAAGTTCCAACAACATCCTAAGATGTGCCTTAACAAATCCATTCCTACGATAGACATGATCAACAATTGATAATAGCCCCAACTTAAAGAGATATGGAAAGTGACACTGCAACTTTATTTTTTATTTTTTTGTGCTCTTATGTGATTTAGTTTATTGAATCATTCCCAAGATCTCTCAAGGCTGTCCATAAGGATTTAGAGAAGGAATGGGGGAAATTGAGTATCATTTCAATTTTCTATTTCTAAGATATGTTTGTAATATTAGCATGGAAAATACTTGCTCTATTGACTATGGAAGTTGTATTAAAATGGTTCGTGAATAAGTTGCATGTTAGGTGTTCTATACTTCTTTGTGTGATTGGTCCGAAATATTTTTCCCGCAATTCCCCCTATACTTTAAACAAAGTTTCCATATGTCTGGTATGAAGAAAGATAATCTTTGTTTGTAGAGTCAAAGTCAATGCAATTGATACAAAGTCACCATGGTAATTCATACCCTAATGCAGTGTATCTATTTGCTACATCAAAAAGTATTGTTCAAATAATGAAGTCTCTAAAGCGAAGAAAAGTAACATCATCAATTCTATCCATCATCATATTTCTACTAATTAACAAACATCATCATATTTCTTTTAATTAACATCATTTTTCTATTTATCATCATATTTCTTCTAATGAACATCATTTTTCTATCTATTATCATATTTCTTGTAATTAACATCATTTTTCTATCTATCATCATATTTATTCTAAATTAAAATACACAAAACATGACGAAAGTGAAGGGAAAAAAGGTACATACTAGGCCACTGATACCTGAAGGTCATCTATACTCTCGAACGAGCTCAGGACAATGTAGGCAACCTTGAATCTCAACATTCTCTATTGAACAACTGAAAAAATATGGAATCCAGAGACAAGAATTAGCAAGAGGAACAAAACACAAATGACCCAATTTGAAGAGAAATTTTCTATATAAACACCTCGATGAAACCCTAATTTTGTCTAGGAAACCCTAATTACACTTAGGGAATCTTCCTACTTTCAAATTATAAAATCTGAACAAGAAACGATGCACATTGACATATAACCTTTCATCTGAAAAACATTGAAACGATAATACAAGAATGTTAAGAGTCTGACCTCAAACTTTAAATTTTTCGTCAAACTAGTGAGGGGGCAAAATGGAGTCCTACCATCATTTCCATTGAACACTAGGGCATAGTGGGGCATAATTTTTTTTCAAAAACTTGATCTTAAAAATAGAATCTTTGAAACAAAGAAACAAGTACTTTGTGTCAAAAAGGGGAAAAATGTAGACATGTAAAATTGAATTGACACCTATCACACACATCAAATGACATCGAACAACACTAAAAAATTTCAAACTATATGTAACATCATCTTTGATCATCTCATAATGACTCATAATCATCATGTAATGCCTCATAATGACTCGAAATCATCTCGTAACACCTCCGAATGAATCAAAATCATCTTGTAACATCTTAGAATGACTTAGAATCTTGTAACACTTTGAAATGACTCAGAATCATCCCAAAACATCTTAGAATGACTCAGAATCATCCCATAACATCTCATAATCACTCAGAATCATCCTGTAACACTTCAGAATAACTCAGAATCATCTCATAACATCTTAGAATGACTTAGAATCATCTTGTAACACCTCAAAATGACTCAGAATCATCTCGTAACACCTCAAAATGACTTAGAATCATCTTGTAACATCTCAAAATGATTTAGAATCATTTCGTGACACTTCAGAATGACTTAGAATCATCTTGAATCATCTGAGAACAACTTAGAATCATCCCATAATGTCTCGGAACATCTCAAAATTAGCTTGGAATATCTCAAAATTATCTTATAATGTCTCAGGTAAACTCAAAATCATACCACAACATTCCTGCATGACATCAAAGCGACATCAAAAACCCTGATTCCTCTATTAATTGAATAAAACAACATTATTTAATTAATTCACTTTTTCATCACTTCGGACAAATTAGATAAATTTTATTTATTTAATAAACTCCTAAAAATCCTAATTCCTCTATTAATTAAATAAATCAACATTATCTAATTAATTCATTTTTTCATCACTTTGGACAAAATAAATAAATTTAGTTTATTTAATAAACTCCTGAAAACCCTAATTCCTCTATTAATTAAATAAAACAAAATTATTTGATTAATTCACATTTCATCATTTCGACCAATTAGATAAATCACATTTTATTTAATAAAGTCCTAATCCCACTTTATTTCGTCCTAATTGATTAAATAACACCAATTATTTAATTATGTCGCTAAATAACCATATTCCCCTAAGTGGATTAAATTATTAAATAATAATTTAATTACAACACTTTCCCTCCAAAAAATTGAATAATTAAATCAAACTAATGCAAAATTGTTTGCGAATTCAAACTTGATTTGCACATTCAAACTCCAAAAATGAATTAAGTAGCTAAATCAACTAATTCATATTCCTCACCCACTTTCTCATTGAGAAAATTAAGATTGTTGAATAAGAAATCTATTTTTGTAACTAATCAATCTATTTTGTTAACTAAACAATCTATTGAGTTAACTAAAACATCATATTCCTAACTAAGCCATCACAATCATGATTGATCAATCACATCCCTGACTGACCAATCTATTTCCCAATCACACAAATTGTGCAATCAACTTTGCATAATTCTCTCATGTCTAAATCCTCTGAACACACTTTGACCGTTGATCTGGATATTATTCAAAATGATTTGGATCATCCATTTCAAATCTCATTTCTATATAACAAACCCCTTTCCTCACAAATATAGATCAGAGAATCAACATACATTAAGAAATAAAGTGTTTTCAATATCACCCTTGAGAGAGATTCACCATTATCTTTGATCAACCAAACACAAGCAACATTCATCCACACTTTGCACATGAACTTTGGAAGCTTCGCTGCGATAAGAAAAATCAACATCAAGTGAATACACTCTGCTACAGGATGGTAAAAGCTATCTTTTGTTCTCATTTGATAATCAGTAGGTTCATCATCATGCTTGCAATAAAATAGATCAAATTTTGTATGTGTAGAAGTTTTTAGATTATATTTCTTTGTTGGACCGCTTCAATGTCCTTTTGGATCTAAATCTAGCATCCTTCTTCCCCCTCGCACACTAAGTAACCTAGGAAATAAAACTAAAATATAGAATGAAAAATTGAGAATGAATAGAGGTGCACCTGGAATAAAGTTGAGGCTAGAACAAGCTTCCAAACCCTAAAATATTGCTATTTAATGCTTGTTGGGACTCATAGGCCAGTTTGGGTGGAAATAGGAATCTAATAGTGGTGAGTCTGAATCTCTTGAAATCTAGAAAAATCCATTTACTAGGAGTCATACACTATAAGTGGTGTATCAATCCCACTCTACTTTTTTGGAGGGTTAAGGCCTGAATCTAGTCCCTAATCTTTGCTCTTCCTTCCACACCTCATTTCCAGATCTGAAACCCTAATTTGCAACTTGTATATGAATTTTGGTGGAGATGAAAACCTTGTGAAAACTTGACAAATCTATTGAACCTTGCAACCTAATATTCAAAGGATCTTCAAGCTATAAGACACCTAGATCTATAATTACACATGTAGAGAGAAGGGAAAGCTTGTTGATTTGTTAGAAAATTGGGGTTTGTTGTGGTCAAACCCTATTTAGGTAATTAAACCTTGTGATGAAACAATGACACATGAAATATAAAACATGAACAATGATGCCTTGAATAATGTCTTGAGATGTAAATCAACAATCTAACATGAAGTGTCCATGTAGAATATAGATCTTGATCTTGAACTTTGATATGAAACAATGCTTATAAATGGATCTTCAATGCTACATCACAACACAAGCTCAAAAACATGCTTGATTCTTGATGATGTTGAAATGATAATGGATCTTGAATCCTTGCAAGAAATGATGAAGAACTTTTCCCTTAAATTCCTTAGAAATGATATCAAATGCTCTCTTGACGTTCTTTATGGAGTCTTGATATACTTAATTTTTGATGCCTTATGTTGATATCATGAAGGATTATATGAAATAATTATTTGAGACTAGGTTTATATAGGAAACCCATCTAATTTCCCATTTATTAGATCCCAGAAGCCAACATCCAAGAAAGTTGAGCTTAAAACATTGATTTCCCCCTCAAAACTCTAGAAAGGGGCCAAATGGGACTTATACACCACTTGTGGCATATAGATCCCATATGTATGGGACTCATACACCCAAGGTGGCGTACGGGTCCCACTAGTGCTTTTTAGGTAGAGAAAATATCTAGGAGTTAAGAAATTAAGTTTATTTGTTGATCTTGTCAATATTTTAGTTGAAATATGCCCCGAGATAGATAATATAAGGTCTTAAGGGCCTATTAATGATGATATGAAGGTCATAAATGAAATATTTCCCAAAAATTAATGTGAAGGTGTTAATAAATACACTTTACAACATTAAATTAATGAAAAAATAGGTCAATTTAGCTTAAAAGGGCCCTAAATCCAATGTGAATGTGGAAAACACATTAAAACACTAGATCAAGGTGACATTAGGTCCATTTTAACATTATCTATTCACAAACTAAGTGTGAAAATTTAAACAAAGACATTTTTCTACACTGTAATATATCATTTTTTTCGTGTACTTAGGTTGGTGAGACATAAACCTACTTTTTATTTTTTCCTAAAAATATAGTACTACTACACTAAAATTTAAAATTTTCACCAAATAGATTTATTTTTTCTGATAAAGGAATCATATCTTAGAAACTAAAGTCAATTTGCTACAAATTATGTTCTCACATATTTTTCAAATTATGCTAACAACTTATTGAATGTTTTATTTTAAGTTTTCTAACTTTTTTTTTCTGAATTTTCATTACCATTTAAGGGCCTGGTTTGGACCTTCATGATCTTGCACTAACCCAAAATATGAAACAAGGTGTTAAGGATCAAGTGAAATCTACACTACACCTTTCTAAAATAATTTTAGGTTTCCAACCTTCTCCATCTACATCTCATACTCCACCATCTACTACATTTATAAAATCTTGTTTCACAAGAGAAAGGATTGTCTCCTACACCTTATCCTTTATCGTTGGCATATTTTTTCAAGGATTATTAAATCCCACTTGATTACTCTTCCTCCTCTAACACATAATAAATTTTATAAAAATAACTCAATTTTTCTATATAATCAAGTGCATGGTCACTCCATAATTGAATTTAAGGACTTGAGCACTAAAATACAACTTATTGATTATAGTTCTCTCCCATGTATTGATGAACCTAATAATTATAAATAATTGTCTCTTCTATTGTGTTTCTCCTCACTATGTGGTAAGGGTAGCTTCATATGTTTCCTCATTTCCATTCATGTTGGTACAATCTTTTGTGCAACCATATTTCATTTTATTTCTTTGTAGAAACACAGTAATCTCTTGCATGGTTATTTTTTCCTTTACACTAGGGGCAAGGATAATTTATTTTAGGAGGTGTAAATTTTTTTCAAAAGTCCCCTCCTCCCCTTCTTTTCCATCAAATACCAATGTATCAAGTATATTGAAATTTTAAGGGGGAACGTGTCATCCTATCCATTTCATTGATGTCTTGTGACATTTGACTTATTGGCATACCCCTTTTATGGTGGTGTTGTTTATAATTCCCCCTAAGGCATGGTTATGAATACATCTTATATGATGTAAGCATTTATTTTTCCCCCATGAAGTTAAAATGTTATGTGCTCCTTGAGGTGTGATGAAAGAAATAGTCCATGGATTTGGCATAACAAAGCTTGGTAATACATGAACTTGAGTATTTTTACTTGGATACCTAGTATAATATAAGTTTCTTGACATTCGAGCCATGTGTTTCATGAGTGATCTAGCATAATTTAGCTTGATGGTCTTGATGTGAGTACCATTTTTTCTAACACATTTGATGGATGGCATTTTATATTTGAGAAAAATTTAAGATTGATCTTGTGTTCATGTCATATTTGTCGGAGTTTATAGTGAACCTCATAGTTCTCATAAATCTCTACAACCAAAATTCCTATCACAAACAAGAGATCGAAGGAACTAATTTTATATTCATCGAAGAGAGAAAATATTGAATCCACACAAGTAGATCACACAAGCATCTAATATTGAGATTAAACTTACAAATTGTAATTGAATTGGATGAAAATTTTATGATTACAATGAATGTGCATGATTATAAAAGTATGAGAAAGATAACCCTAGATGAAGATTGCATTAGACTATGACAAGTGTCTTAATATCATGCAATAAGACAATATTACCTATATTTAGTCCAATCCAATTAATAAAATATAAATCCTAAGTTTAGCTTAAGTGAATAAAGTAATACATGACTTAATAATTAATTAATGATTAATTAATTATCAAGTCATGTCCTAATTACTCCAACACCCCATTAAGATAAACTTAGGGAGAAGCTATAAAACCATCAATATAAATTCAATTATTGATGTGGTGGTTCCTCAAATCTCCAATCCACTTGAATCCTAAAGGGCTTCTAAGCCTTATGGTGAGACCCAAGAGGGTGATCCCAATAGTGTGCCTTCAAAAACTTGTGTGCCAAAGTATCAAACATAAAGTAAATAGATAATTCTCCTTTAAATTATTAATACACACAATACCTTAAGGACTTGGCTAACCTTCATGGTAATGTCTAAATTAAACATAAGATATATGATACACTAAATTCCACACATACCCACAACGAGATTGATAAGTAAATTTGATTTTAAAATGTAGTTGCTCACAAACAATCTCAAGAAATTACAATATCAAAAGACTAGTGCCATATTCCAGGGTGGAGCCACCTAAACCATGAAGTTTAAAACTCATTATAGCTGTAGACATGGAAAATGTACATTTCTGGTTTGGCACACTTGATCCTAATCGCTAACATCATTTCCTTT
The DNA here is from genome assembly GCA_007115665.2 of Sequoiadendron giganteum. Classification (NCBI taxonomy): domain Eukaryota; kingdom Viridiplantae; phylum Streptophyta; class Pinopsida; order Cupressales; family Cupressaceae; genus Sequoiadendron; species Sequoiadendron giganteum. The sequence continues at coordinate 524,805,741 of CM021101.1, forward strand.
GAAATCAAACTCTCAGCATTTCATCGTAATTTTATCCCTTAATCTAATGAATCGTCATTTATCTGATTAAGTCTATCACCTCCTTTGATTAAATTAATCAATTTAATTTAATTAACCTTACATTTCTGTTTAATTAAATAAATCATTTTATTTGATTAAATTCTCTAAAGTCCTCTTATTAAATTAAATAAATTAAACCTTATTTGATTTAATCTAATACTTTCCTCCTCAGTTAAATAAATTAAATCATTTATTTAATAAATCATTTCCTCTCAATTGTTGACTTAAATCAATTCATAAATCTAAGTCTAAAATTGTCACATCTCCTAAATTCCTCATTAAATTAATTAAATCTTGATTAATTTAATCTCAATCACTAAAATCCTCTAGAGAATGCAAGTTGCACAATAAATCAATTACTTTGATTTATTAATTCGCTGTTTTCCCTCACCAAGCATCAAAAGGGAATATTCCCTCAAATTTGAATTCAAAAATGCAAGTGGATGGGTACTTCCAACAAGGCATTCACTCCTCTTACATGTCCTTGTGCATTGAGCCAAGTGACATTAACTCCACTCTTATCTCCCCCCAACTTTCAAATTCAAAATTCAAACTTGCACATTGACCAAAATGTGCTCATTCCTCCTCCAATCACATGTGGACAAGTGGCACAATGCCATTGGATTATCTTTTATCCCACATTGTTTATTTTCACTCATTCTTCCAAGATTGAAATCTATAAATGAGAGACTCTTCCTCTCATTCAAACATCCACAATTTGAGTAAACTTACTATACTCAAATCCATCATTATCCACAAGCATATGCAAAGTTAGTCTCTTCAACTTGAGAGCCAATTTTGTCCATTTCCATCAACCATCAATCATATTTCAAGATTTGCAACAAGGTTATGCTCAAATCTCTTTGGAGATTTGACCATTCCTCATTTACACACCATTGCTACTTAAGGAATTAGGAAAGGGCCAATTGCAACACTTCATTGGAACAAATTTCTCCATAAGATCATCATGTTATTAGCTTAATTAGGATTGAATCTCTTTTGTTTCAAGTTTATTATGTTCTTCATTTTCCTAGTTTAGTTTGAATAGATGGATTTTATGGGGAATCTCTCATACTTGTTTGCATGCATTTGAACTAACAACTAATGTGTTTTGTTGTCTTTGTGCATTTGCAGGTTTAGGGGTTCACATTTTAGCGCTAGAGGGAGGGGAATCTCAAGTTTTAATGACATTTTTTTTGGAATTTCGTGCTTTTCTATTTTTTTTGCAGACACAGGTCAAACAGAGCCGCTTTTGCAAACATAGTCGCGTGACGCTATATTGAGCTGCTTAAAACTCAAATAGAGCTGCTTTTACAAACAGAGTCGTGCAGTGCTATATTGAGCACTAAAAACTCAAACAAAGCCGCTCCTAGGTCAAACAGAGCCGCTTCTGCTCCAAACAAAGCCACTTTTGATTTCCTATCTTTTTACTCGAACTTAAAATGGCCGTATCTTGGTCATTTTTTAGTCTTTTTCGAAGCTTTCTTTTTTGAAATGGGGTAGAATTTCATAATCTATCTAATGGTGTAGGTGTTTCTTAACTTTGATAGAGATAAAGTTTTCAAAATTTCACCTAATGTCAAAACACCATGAAACTCGGTCTAAATTTTAGGGTTTATATGCTTAATCTTTTATCTAACCCCTATATCTTCTTGTTTCTTGATCTCGTCTAACATTTTAAGCATTTTTGCAGGTTAGGAAATCAAAAAAAGGAGGAGAAAATAAAAATAATGCTTCTTATGACATCTTTTTCTTTGTTGTATCAAGTGTCTTTAGACACTCTTAGAAGCAATTATAATTCCAAGTTTAAGGATTTGATTGCCTTTATGCTCTTAGAATAGTAGATTTATTTTGGGTTTAAAAAGAACAAGCGAATTTCCTTTTTTTAAAGAAAGTAGGAGATTCATTATGCTCATGCTCATTTTGTACAAAGTGTTTTTCAACACTCTTTAAAGAATTTGATAAGTTCATTTATCTTAGGACACTAAATTTCTTTTGGGTTCTACAATAAACAAATCAAATTTATTTTCAAAAGTTGCCAAGGGGCTAAAAAGAACCTTAGACAAACATACTAGATTTTGTTAAAAGGTTCACAATTAAACAAGGCAATATCACATTTCATTTGGTGCTTACAAATAACTCATTATTGCTTTGAGGTATTTAAAATGAATATGTGTTTTTGGTGTCTTGTAATCTTTTTTGCAAAATAGTATGCCATGGGATATTCATGGGTACTAATGCTTGGCTAACCTGAATAAGTGAGTGTCGTGGATGGGAGCTAGTGTGGTCAAGCATTTAGTCATTCGCACAAGATATGCGCAGCTAGATTTATCCAAGTGGGAACCCAACAAGATATTGCCTCATCATCCTAGGAGTGTAAAAGTGCTTGGAAGAAAAGAACACATTGATTGGTTCTCGAAAACACTTGAAAACAAACATTCACAAGACCTTCAAATTTCAAACCCCTTGTGAGAAACAAATACCTCTTGATGAATTTGGACACTCTTGCTTTCCCTAGGGATCATATTCTTAGAGGTTTCTAAGTGCACAAATTCTACCATCACTTGCTTTCAACAAGGTTAAACATAAGAAACTTTTTCCCTATTTTCCTCGATTTCCACATAATGGACCTTGTGGGATGAGAACAAAAGTGGGACATTAGACACATAGTTTGAAACATAAGCAATCAAGTTCCTTTGGTAACAAATAATTCATTAAGAAAGATAAATGACAAATTGAACCACACATGTGCTTGTTCTCTTTTGGGTCATATGGTTTTCATTCAAACTTTGGTCTTTTGGTTTGAATTACTTCTAGGAAAAAGCATGTTCTTCATCACCTTGGTCTTGTAAGTAAGTCCTCTTAGGGTCATCTAGGATCAAAATAATCACTTCACCCATCTCTCAAACATCAATCAAATCCCATCTCACCAACAACTTTTGGAAAATCAACATCACTTGTTTGACTTAACACACATAGTCAAATTATCAATCTTCTTGAACAAATTTGCCTCTAGGATAACACAACTTCTTGAGGTCTACTAGTTGATGATCACTTTGATTGGCTTAACACACTTAGCCAATTCATTCTCTTATGCAATTTTTCCCTAGGATAACACAACTTCCTAGGGTTTACAAGTTCACCATCATCTTGTTTGGCTTAACACACCTAGTCAAACTATTGAATCAAATCGACTCCTAAAGTCTAGCATTGATCCAAAGTTACTAAAAGTTCAAACACCAATATCACTTACCCTTTCATCTTTCATCTCATCATTGGTCCTAAAAACCTTAGAGGTTCACTCTCACAACAAGGTCAAAACACAAGAGGAGCATGGAATATAAACTTGATCCATCCATCATGAGTAATCCAAGTCAACCAAACTATCCAAGTCTCACAATGCCAATTGATTATCGAAACTCACATTTATACATGGCATCATTATCTCCTCCAAACCTCACAAGTACAATGAATGTGAGTATGCCCAATCCAAATTTTGGAACACCTTTCCCAATGGTAGATTTAAATCCAAGTCTAAATTTGCAAATCTATCAACCAAATGCTCAATGCATGAGTTTTCCAAACAAAATTATCCCACCAAATCCATACATGCCAAGTGCAACTTTACCAAACATGACCATTTCAAATCCACACTTGGTAAATTTTTGGGTAGACATGTTTGCAAATCCCATCAATGGTGTTCAAAATCCAAGCAATATGTTGACGACTCTAGGTATTGATCCAAGTGAAGGTAACCCCATTCAAAATCAAAGTTACCTAAATCAAGGCAATATGATTCCCAACCACAAAAATGTTCAAAGTCAACCTATAATGCCAAATCAAAACATCATACCAAATCCTCTCATTTTGCCAACAATATCGCAACAATAGATGGAAACCATCCAAGCAACCCCAACGGTTAACACATCTACTGTTTCTCAAGTGTCTCAAGGACCAAGAATCACAATCACACCATTCACCACTCAAACCTTGGCAATCAACGAGACCGTTCCACTCACCCCAACAATCAACACCATCCCCAACCCACCACCGCCAAAACACAAAATGACAAATTCATTCTCCATCATGTTGCAAGTTGCACAACAAGTTGCCTGCCGAAAGGCACTCCAAGCCCAACAAGCCGCACAAGTTGCACAAGCGGCTCAAGTAGCCCAAAAAGCATAGGCTCAAGCTCAAGCCCAATACCAAGCTCAACATGAGCAAACACAATTCAGGGCACTATTGCAAGCAATCCATCAACAAGCAGCTCAACAACAAACCCAACAAAATGCATTGTTGGCACACCAACACGACCAACAACAAGTGTTGTTGGCTCAGTAGAAAATGGAGGCCTTACTCCCACAACAAATCTTGCAACTGATTCCCACCACAATCATTCAAAATGATGATCAAGATCCTTTGGCCAATGATAATGTTCAAAATGTTTCTACATCACCTAATAAGTTAGAGGACATATCTCAAGAATTCACTCCAAAGCATAATGAACATATTTCACCAAGGTCTATCAATGATCCTTTCCAAAACATATGGACATATTTTGACCTCATAACATTTGAGAAACTTCCTATGCCTAGTGAAGATATCCAAGAAAGCAATCCATTATTTGAAATTGACCCATGTCAAGAACTTGATCCAAAGCATGTTGAAAGCAATTCTGAAATCATTCAAGATCAAGAATTTGCATCTCCAAGCTACTACAATGATATAATGGACACTCTCCTATCCATACAGGATGACCACATCCACATAAGATATACTCCTCCATCTACCCATGAGATGCTTTCTTTGGATGGACACGTGGATGATCTTCATTCAAAACAAGAGTCTCTACTCTTGAAATCATTACCAACGAACAAGAGTCTCCTACTCTTAACATTTGTACACATGATCAAGATATAGAGAAATGCAGAGACATATCAGAAATGGGTCATGAAGAAGGCTTCTACAAAAGTTGTGAATCAGAAACATCATGTGAAAGCATATCAAGAATGAATCATGAGGAAGACTTTTACAAGAACAGTGAATCATCAACAGTCCTTGAAGAAGCAATACAATCTGATATCTCAAAAGATCAAGACAAAGATATCAATAAGGCATTCATCCCACATATGGAGGATCCCATCAGTTATAAACTTGGATCACTTACCTTTCTTAGGGCAAGCTATATTATCAATGAAGAAGTTAGCACCCTTGAAGATCTATGACAAAGAAGAGAAGGATTAGCACCTTGTTTCCAAGGTAAATCATATCCTATTGCAGAGAAATTTTTTTAGTAGATGAATTATCAAGGTAGAGGATTAGGCCTACATGAATAGGGTACCCTATAACTAGTGCAAATTTTTGGCAATCATAAGCATCAAGGCCTTGGTTATTCAACAATCAAGGGATATAAACAAATCGGTAATACTTCCACAAAACTAGGGGCAACTTTGTCTCGAGGAAACATCAACATAGGGGGCACGAAGAATCCTTATGATGAAACCAATGCCAATACTACAACCAGCCATGTCATGAATCTTCATCCACCCATCACCCCATCCATGAATTGGGACCAACATCAAAAGAAAGACTTGAATCAAAGCATGAAGAACATTATCAAAGAGAAAGAAGCTGAGAAGCATAATGGAAAATTCAAATACACATGGATACCAAAGAATACAAAGAATGATTATCCCTATCAAACTCCATTAGTCAAAGAAACTATGGGGAAAAATAAAAAATGGAAAAGTATCCATCAAATAAGTCCACAAAGGAAAAAATAGGCTTCTCAAGGGACATACAAACTGTATCAAGCAGTTCATCCTAATTCCATGTACACTTCTATATCCACCCATCATTGCTCATCTTCCCAAGTTTGGAGAGTCAAAGGCTCCAAACTATCGACTAATCCATCTTCTATTCCTAAACACACTCCATCCACACCTCCACGCATGATATCCAATTCTCACATTGACCATGTGTTGGCAATGACCCTTCATCATAAGGATTCAAAAGGCACTCTATTGTGATGTGCGCATAGAGACAGAGTTAACTCTGGTACTAGCAAAGTAGATCAGGGATCTCAAAAGTTGCATTCAAGTGCACGTGTCTTGGCAAAGCAACTTCTTTAAGAAGGATACTGATGGCCCATTATGTGGTGATCCAAACATTGGTAAACATGAAATCAAATTGGTAAAGCATTAGTGAGCATCAATCCAAATCATTAGCCCATGGCATATTTTGATAGGAAGACACTCCTTATCAAGCTTTATTTTCATCGAACATCAATCCAAGCAATCAATATTCGTTGCATCTAATGTGTAATTCAATGTCACATCAAAATCATCAAAGATATTTTGTTCCAAATCAAGCTTCATCAATCTTGATCAATCAAATCCAATCAATTATCACCTTGTTTGACTTAACACACTTAGTCAAAATATCATCTTGTGAACAAGTTTACTCTAGGATAGCATAAATTCTTTGGGTTTACAAGTTCATTATCATCTTTGTTTGGATTAACACACCTATCCAAATTATCAAATCCATAATCACCTCGTTTGGCTTAACACACCTAGCCAAATTATCCTTTTTTATACAAGTTTACTCTAGGATAACACAATTCCTAGATTTTACAAGCGCATTATCACTTTTGTTTGACTTAACACACTTAGTCAAACTATCAATCCATCAATCCAATTGATCAACATTAGGCTTGGTTTTCAACAAAAATCCCAAAATAGAGCATTGATATCGTCATCACATATCATATCCAAAACTTTCAAATCATCAAAAATCAAGAACATGTCAAAATATTAGAAAATCTTCAAAAAATTCATTATTGAGTCTTGTCAGTCTTTCACCTTGTCGAACTACATCATCTCTGAGCTTGAACATAGGCAAGGTTGATCTTTGATCATCCCTCGAGACAGTTAGGGTCAGTCCTTTAGGCGTCGCATTGGCAATCCATTTGCCCATCTAGTCTACATCTTAAGTCAGTCCTTTAAGCAATAAAATGGAAATCTGTTTGTCCATCTTATCATTGAGTCAACTCTGTTGTCAGTCAAACTACGTAGTCTTTGCATATACAACATAGGCAAGGATAAACTATGGATTAGCTCCTAAGACCCCTAGGATAGGTCTTTAAGTTAGTTTGTTCGTCATAAATCTTGAAAATACCAAAAACATTGAAAAATGTGAAAATACCAAAAATAGCCTCAAAATATCTAAAAATCCAAAATGGTGCATCCATTTCATCTGGCTTTCACCCATGATCATCTCACTCATAATAAAGTTGATCATCGCTATCACCCTTTGGTGAGTCAGTCAGAAGCAAGTTTAGTAGGTTCCAAAGTAAACGCCTAAATCGTCAAAAGTCTTGAAAGTCTAAGTCAGTAAGCAAGCAATTTGGTCAACTCGGAGTATCAATAACTTATCACTCAATCAATCCCATCAAAACCCTGATCACTACATGTCCTAGGATGAAGCTTTCCTACGATGGACATAAGCATCAGGTACCCCATAGTAGTTAGTCTTGGCTAGAGGTACGAAGAACATTAGCTTGTTTGTTTGCTTTATTTGGTATTTTTGAATTATCTTATTTTGCACTCATTCCAAGGACCTCTCGACGATGCCTAAACAAAATAGGTTTAGAGAGAAAGGAATGGGGCAATCATCATTATCTTTTTTATCTCCCGTGCTTGTTGGATACTCTTGTAAAATAACTTGGCGAATACTTGCTTTGTTGGGTCCTTCCTAGTAAGGTTACCATATGTCAAGTGTAAACAAGAGCAATCCTATCTGATTGTTGATTCATATTCCATCACACTAGGTATGATGCCATCCTGGTCCTTTATACCTTGATGCATCGTACCTATGTGTGTTATCAAACATAATGCAGTTGACCCTTTCAAAATCCCAATTCCTAGCAATACATCATCATCATCAGTAATAATGTGAACTTGTGTGTATCCTCCTTCCATCCATATTATTCTTCTTATTCTTCTTATTCTTCTATCTTTACTAACATTTCTATCTAAAATCGGTGTATTGTATCAAAATATACACGAGGCTACCCATGGCCGATGACTGTCTATACATCATCATAATTGTCTACATCAAATAATTATCTTGAGTCATCTGATCAATAGAACCACTCCTCTCACATTTTATCGCGATCTCGATCAAAAAATCATACATTTCTACTCGACCTCTTGAGGGGGTAGTATACCAACATAATCCTTTCACTGGGGAAATAGTGGGGCATCTGAAAAATAGATAAAATTTTGAACTTTGATCACAACAATTTATTCTTTGAATCAATGCAACAAGTACATTGCTTCAAAGAGGGGAAAAATGTAGACATGGAAAATATACATTTCCGGTTTCGCACACTTGATCCTGATCACTAACATCATTTCCTTTGAAATCAAACTCTCAGTATTTCATCGTAATTATATCCCTTAATCTAATAAATCATCATTTATCTAATTAAGTCTATCACCTCCTTTAATTAAATTAATCAATTTAATTTTATTAACCTTACATTTCTATTTAATTAAATCAATCATTTTATTTGATTAAATTCTCTAAAGTCCTCTTATTAAATTAAATAAATTAAACGTTATTTGATTTAATCTAATACTTCCCTCCTCAGTTAAATAAATAATTTCCTCTCAATTCTTGACTTAAATCAATTCATAAATCTAAGTCTAAAATTGTCACATCTCCTAAATTCCTCATTAAATTAATTAAATCTTGATTAATTTAATCTCAATCACTAAAATCCTCTAGAGAATGCAAGTTGCACAATAAATCAATTACTTTGATTTATTAATTCTCTATTTTCCCTCACAAAGCATCAAAAGGGAATATTCCCTCAAATTTGAATTCAAAAATGCAAGTGGATGGGTACTTCCAACAAGGCATTCACTCCTCTTACATGTCCTTGTGCATTGAGCCAAGTGACATTAACTCCACTCTTATCTCCCCCCAACTTTGAAATTTACAATTCAAACTTGCACATTGACCAAAATGGGCTCATTCCTCTTCCAATCACATGTGGACAAGTGGCACAATGCCATTGGATTATCTTTTATCCCGCATTGCTTATTTTCACTCATTCTTCCAAGATTGAAATCTATAAATGAGAGACTCTTCCTCTCATTCAAACATCCACAGTTTGAGTAAACTTACTACACTCAAATCCATCATTATCCACAAGCATATGCAAAGTTACTCTCTTCAACTTGAGAGCCAATTTTGTCCATTTCCATCAACCATCAATCATATTTCAAGATTTGCAACAAGGTTATGCTCAAATCTCTTTGGATATTTGACCATTCCTCATTTACACACCATTGATACTTAAGGAATTGGGAATGGGCCAATTGTAACACTTCATTGGCACCAATTCCCCCATAAGATCATCATGCTATTAGCTTAATTAAGATTGAATCTCTTTTGTTTCAAGTTTATTGTGTTCTTCATTTTCCTAGTTTAGTTTGAATAGATGGATTTTATGGGGAATCTCTCATACTTGTTTGCATGCATTTGAACTAATAACTAATGTGTTTTGTTGTCTTTGTGCATTTGCAGGTTTAGGGGTTCACAATAGCATTCACTTTTTCATAACTATGCCTATTAGATGATGCATTGCACCATTGATACGATAAACCAAACTAGTCATACTTTATTAATCCAAGCATACAGTTGCACAAACCTTTGTCTCTTTTAATACAATTTAATTTATTCTTTAAATAAAAGTAACAACACAGAACATACATTCAAGGAAAAAAAAGAAGAAAAATAATAGAAACCCTTAATTTTTTATATTCATAATCAGTGCAATGTGTACAGTATAAACAACCAACTCAAAATATATGATCATTTACATGCAAATATAGCAATGTTGTGAATAAGTTCTTCATTAAATGACTAGAAACTACTCCAGAAACTGAAACCAACACTTATTTATTTTCAGACCTTGTTACAAAAGAGTATTCTCATGAGACCAAGTAGTGAACAACAACCTTTCTAAAACAAAAAAAAATCATTAAAGGAAAATGAAAAACCCTTAAAGGAGATCCACTACACCTGAAAAACCTAGTCTTGTTGATCAGTAACCACTTCTAGCTCATGAAGAATCTTCAATATGCACCTTGATTCATGCCTCTTGCATTCACCTTCCGAAATTGCAATACAATATTTTCCTTGACCATGAAAAACCTTCACCTCTTCCTCCATTTTACCCTGTAGTTGAAAAATGGTTTTTATTCCAACTAGAAAATTCACCGTGAAAGCCTTCATTCTTCTTTTACCTTGCCCTACAAAATGAAAAATATTTTTCTTATACTCCTCCACTAAATGAAATCCCTCATTCATTATTTATTTGTTGCAGAAAACTTTTTCACTTTTACCCGCAACTGAAAATACTTTGCTTCTGAAAGAATAAAAACCTCCATGAAAATATTTCACTCTACTATAAAAACTTCCCTTTCACCCATGCAGCAAATAATTTTTTTGTAAAAGCTTTAATTATTTTCCCAAGCAATAAAATACTTTACCTGCGCTTCACCCTTAACTTGCCCAACAACAAATATTTTATTTTTTGGGGTAAACGACACAAGGCCTATATATTTATATATATTATAAAATAATAAAGTACATAGGATTTCATGACAAAATCCAAAATTTCCCCTAAGCTATTCTTTTAATCATCATTACAAAGAATAGGAGATGAAAATTCTTAATAGTCCCATCATTTTTTTTTACATATAATCAGAAGAAAGCATGGAAAAAACTGCATATCCACCCTCCATCACACGATCAAACCCAAGAACATGGAAAATTTTCAAAAATAATTGAAATACCTTCGCTATTCTTCCCTATAAACCACTTGCACAAAGTTTTCATCTTGAGCTTCTTCAACCTCCATGTCTTGGTTGACATGGGCAACATGACCACCTTCTATAGCTACAACAAAAAATGGTTGCTTCCCATGCACATAGGATCCATAGCCTATAGTCGGAGCGTTGTCTGGTTGATTTCCCCAAGCACACAGTGGATGAGATATCGGTCCCTTTCCTTTCATGTTCACATTCACTACATTACCACGAGATTTCTCCCCCTTTGCATGACCTGCATTTGAGCATGAAGAATACCCTCGACTCTTCTTCCTAGTAATATTAATGGGAGAATGTGGGGAGTGAGATTTGATGAAGGAGATAGCATAGTATTTTTCCTTTATGGCCATATCCATGTTCACACAAACCCTACAACAATTCTTCCTTAATGCATTCAATAATCTACTATCACTATTGTATTGCAGAGCCAATCTGATGGAATCATAGATTTCTTCAAAACCCTCAAGATGTGTGATAAATTTCCTTGGAAGTAAGCCTTTTATGTTCCCATCCCCAACAAAAAAATTATAGATTTGGGTTGTAGTTAACAAAACATTATTTTGAAGAAAATGGGGTTTGAAGAATTTCTCTGCAATTAACATTAGCTCCCTATTAGATTGCAGCAAATCCATTATGTTTGAGAGAAAAATAGAGAGCACCTATGAAGGAAAGATGATTTGTCTAGAATTTGGGCTTGTCACCTCCACTCCAAGCACTGTGCGAACAACTTCTTCAACCCTGGGGTGATTCAAATTAAACACCACCTTCAGAAGGTCATGAGATAGATACTCTTCAAAAGGAAACTCCCATGGTTGCACCACCATTTGAACTCTACATTTTCAGGGTTTGAACGCCATCTTACCACCTCTCCTCAACCAGACTACTTCATAGAATGATATCACACAATCCTTTGAATGAATTATTCTCCACAACCACCTACCTTTATAGCTAAAAAGACATATGCAAATATTGATTACAGTTCAAAAGGAATATTTTTTTCTCATGTGAATTTGAGCCCATTAACTCCCCCACAAATGAAGCCTGAAGTGGCTTGTGTGAAATAATAATTTATTTTATTTTTGAAGTCTTTGATTTTTATATCAAGCCATAAAATTTCATTACCCATGCCTCTTTAAAATTATTTTCCAGCCACTTAAATTTTTGATTTTAATTTGAAAAGGATTTTAATTTTACCTCATGGGGCTGCGAAAATCACATTTACCTATGTATTCAATTCTATAGTTCTATTATCTCTCAAAAAATAATTTAGTTTTTTATTGTGAAAGTTTTAATTTCTATTCCATTGGGGATTTTATCATTTGGTTATTTTCCACTGTCAAAACTTTACCCAATGATTCCAACAAAAATTACACATAGCTTGGCCCCACCATGCTTCTTAACTCCAATATTGCCAAGATACATTCATGTATCACTAATGAGATGAGAAAATGGAAACACTAAATAGTGATACGTGATGCAGGTATGTGCAAGATCATCATGGGAAAAACAGGCCCTTAAGTGGCAATAAAAAGACAGAAAATTAGAGTTAGACAACTTGACATAAAATTTTGAATAAGTTATCTATATTATTTCAGAAAAAATGTAAAAATAGAATCTATAGAAAATTCGATTTAGTTTCTAAACTACTAGACCTTTATTTTATTTTTTAAAATCTATTTGGTGAAATTTTGAAATTTCAATGCAGTAGTATTTAAATTTTAGGATAAAAATAAGAAGTAGGTGTCTATTTGAGCACCCTAACCACAATAAAATGATAATATTTTTTTATAAGATTTTAGATATAAGTAGAGGACTCATGTCCCGATGTGATGCATATTTTTTTATAAATTTTTTCCAAGTAAATAATTAATTATGAATTGTTTATTACAAATTTTAAGAAATATAAAAGCTCGTCTGTCTAACCAGCTTAACTTGGTCAAAAATTCATGAAATTCAATTTTATTTTTTTAATCCTATAGTATGCAAAGCATAGAATGTGATGCATAGATGTTTTTCAATCAGCCTATCAATTAGGACTTTATTCATAATTCTAATAGAAAATAAATAATAATAATTTATTAAATTCAAAGTAAAGCATAATTTATATTGGTGGAAAGCTGAGAATTTCCTCTAAAAACCCTTTTTGTTTCATCAATTTTGGGTAAAAAAAAGTCACCCGCCACATGGAGCATCATATGGCTTACATATCGCCACTTTTTGGCCCATCATGATCTTGCACATACCCATGCAGAGAAAGCGGTATCGTGAGTCACTAATAGAATGATAAAATGGTATATCAAAATAATTTTGGGCTAGACCATGGCGCCATGGCTAATATACTCAGGAGAAAGGATTTGAAACCCACAATGGGTGATATTCACCCTCAGCACATCACTTTGCTTCACAACTAGGACACATAGGCATGCTACTCCCAACATAGATGGAAATGTTGCTCCCTACGTTCTACTTCTTCACAAAAAATGCATTCAATGTTTCATGCATTTCTTGGCGAATCCCATGAATAGTTATCACTTGCATTTGAAATGTTGATGTTGTAAACTTTTGCATGACAAACCTGACATTAAAGAGTAACAAGTAATTTTAAGGAATTAAACATGCTGCTCCTAACAATTCTTTCACATCCTCGCCATTGCTCTAAACAAGACTATAATTGGGCCAAGTGTAAAAAAATGGTTGTTTTAACCAAAATAGAAATCCCTAATCAATTTTGATACATTTTCACAGCAAGTGCAAACTTGTCCCATGGAAGGTAAATATGTGCTAGATTTACCCACACACCAAACATCTGAGTAAAGCTATTTGTTGCGGTGGTTTTATCTACCCATGTGGAAATTTCCTTTGCAATACCAAATTGGCCTCCTTTAGTAGGCATTATGGCACCTTTCATCTTATACATTTCTTGGTCTTAGTGCAACACATTTTACCATATAGTTATGAGCCTTCTCAAAATACATACAGTTGTGTCCATTGAACTCATTGCTCAAGAAGTCTTCATTTTTTTTTGTAGATGATTGAATATGTCATCTTATGGATATGACTGAGCTCTAAGTTGATTAAATTTATACTCCCTAAATGGTGAATTAGACAAAAAAGTTTATCATACAAAAACTTCAAAAAAGTTTCTTGCATCAGCCCCATTGAATCTTATGTATAAACTTCCCTTTGCAATATCAAATGATCTCCCACAACAAGCATGATGGTGCCCTCAACAAAATAGTTTCTTAATTTTGGTGGTTCAATATATTTTTCAAACCTCCATAAGATGTGATATCATGTTTTGTGGATCCTTCTCTCATTTTGAAAGGATACAACATAATTTCAACCTTTCAATGAAATTCCAACATAAAATTCTTTGTGTTTGATTCACCTTATGCAATTATAATTTCTCTTTTTCTTTGAGCCATCCATTATTGATTTGCATGCAGATGTAGCCTTGGTTTTATTTCTTTTCCATTCTTATTCCTTTTGAGTGAATGTAATGAAATGGGATCAAGCCTTCTAATATTCTCCAACCATTCTGGAACCTACAGGATGGCATTACGAATCTTTGTAGGACTTGGATACTTGTATATCAACTCCCAATATATGAGCAACATGTGTTCTTGTTTCCTAAAAGATGGTTTCAATTTAAGGCAATGCTTCATAATTCACTTTTCCAAAAAACAACAGTGGTAATGTTCTAATAAAGTGAAATTCACAAGGGATCATTGTAGCTAGTAGCCTTTGTTCCAACAAGGTTCTCAATAAATCATGCATATATTTCCTAGCATCCATATTCCAAGGATCACACAAATTTTGGTTTTGGTTACCACTATACAAAAATGGTTGATCAATCTCTTTCAAGATGGTGTAAGCTACAAAATAATTCCACTTTCCAAGTGAAAATTCATACCACTTCAAATCATTCCTCGCTCTATATCTATTTTAGATGCATACCCAATCAATTATAAATTTTAATGGACCTCACTTCGAGCCTTTTCCCTCTTGCAAGATGTAAATATGTATCCACATAATGAGGAAACCCCAACAATAGCAATTTGTATAAAATATTTTCTCTATCAACATCATATAGTTGTTTAAACAACCAAGCAATATTAGATATAGTTGTGACTTTATCCCATGGTTGCTGAAGTGGAACATCACCTTCTTCATTTTTCATTGGAAGAAAATTGTGACAATGAAAATGAAAAACTTCATAACTATGTAAAGCATGTTGGCTTCCTCATGTGGGCCCAGCTAAAAAAGTTTCATTTTGAAATAATATTTTATCCTCAATTGACCTAAGACTACCTTTGAATGCATCTGGCATGAAAAATTAAATTGAGTTGTCATTAAAATTTGGTTTCTAGAATATTTGCATAGTGATCAAAACTAGCCCAGTAGCTTCCATAATTTCCCTAGAAAACTAGTCAAACAACCTCTTGAAGTCATGAAAATGTACAGTCATGTAGAAATTTGACCCAAGAATTCAATGCAACAAATGGCTTGGAAAAATTCATCCTAGGGTGCAAGATGTTCAATGCCAAAGTGGATCACTTAAATATTTTGATAGTTGCACCTATAAGAAACTAACTCAAGTACACCAAGTCACCTTCTTGAAAAATTATCAAATCACCTCCTGGGAAGCTACCAATGGAAAAACTAGATTATTTAGGTTCATTGAGTATGTGTGGAAGAGGATTATTCACTAATCAATTTCCATCACTAGATATTAAGGGTCAAATTGGACCTTGAAACATTCTAGAAATGCAGATGTAAAAATAAAACAATCTGCATTTGCTTTTAACCTAGTAAAAATATCAAATTTCATCATAGGACTCTAAAATCGAACAAGGGAGCATATGAATATGAGGGGAATTTAAAATTCCAATCCATTTTTCATGATGATCATCCAGTTGTGAAATATCTATCTAAAGAGGAGGCCACTTTGCAGGCCTGAGAATTTGCAAATAGAAAAACAATCCCAAAACCCTCCAACTTTTCTCTTCCAAACCCTATCATATCTCATCATAGGAAGCTGAAATTGAGTAAGCATATTCAAATATGTCAAATGAATACACCCACCAAGGGATTTGGCATGAAATAAAATGGGCTTTGAATTATGACCCTCCAAAGTAGGTCACTAGGGCATATTTTTCAAGGGCATTTTTTAGTGTACAAATAAAATTTTCAACATGGGTAGTTAAATTTTTGCAAAAATTTACTATCCCAATAGTGGCTCCAACTAGGGACACGTGCCCACTTTGGGCATGGTGAGATTCTAGATATTTTTGGAGTAGACAAAGTGAAAGAAACATTAATCAATGGAGTCCCTTAATTTTATTTTTTTAAATCATCTTTGATGGCCCCAAGCCACCAAACAAAAAGAAGAACCAATGTTTTCCCTTTTCAAACACCAGCCTATTGAAGGAATTGATTTCCATCATCCCACATTTACTTCTTCCATATCACTGCAAAAACTATAACCCTCTTCTTACAAGCATAAAAATATGCTTACCACTGAAATGTACTTGATTACCAAAGTTTCCACTAACATCTCTCACAAATTTTCTGAGCATACCATTGCTAATGTAATATTTTTTAATTCAGCATTGTATAACCAAGCATAAACTGAAAATTTTCATCATCACATGACACATATGTGTTATATTCATCACATGAAACATATTCATATTGAAAATAACATTCCTTTTTCTTCATCTTATTGTCATGCTCAATCAAAATACTTTCCAACTAAACTAGAAATTGAACGTGTTCATACTCTTCCAAGTAGTTGGCGTCATGATACTCATCCTTACCTACAACATCTATATCAAATTTAAAAAATTCATAGGAAATTTCCTCGAGGAGCTCATCAATGTGTTGCTTTGTTTTCTCAAGGCCACATTCTAACCCTATGTCAGATGCATCATCATAGTTCTCAACAAAGAATAGATTATCTCTACACCAATAAGGATCATCATTTCTCATATCTAGTGAAGATTGAGGTTCATCAAATAAGGGGTTTTCCATTACATTCATTTTTTATTCAAATATTCCTGCCTCCACATGGAGTTCCAAATCTTCCCTAGTATCACTATAATTTGAAACACCATAGTCAGTGTCCTCTTCATAGGCATAATCACAATCAGCCCTAAACTCACAACAACCAATACTATCTTTCATTTCATCCACTGATTGTTCAACACACATATCTAAGATTTCTGCCATATCCACAGAATCTGAGATAGTATGGTAAAAAAGCTCTCCAAGATCCATAGCACTATCAACCAAAAATTGTGGCATCCTATTATTCAAATTCTCATCATAATGCATAACTTGATCATCTGATAGTTAAATCATGTCATCAACATCTTGCCTACTAATGTTATCCTCATTAGATGTAAAAATTTCCAACTCTACCTCATACAAGCTTCTATGACCAGCAAAATAACAATCAACATGATCAACCTCATGAGTTGAATGTGTATGAACAGGCCTAGTGATACCAAGCTCACTATTGGAAATTATTTCAACCCTAGAAATATTGTAATTAGGACTACATGGTTCTTGCATACTTAATGATGAATACATGATCTCATTATCACTTTTATCTTCAAATAACTTGCTAGATTCATCTGAATCATAATACTGCAGATGGGCCCTCTCTGTGATCTCATCAATGGAAAATCTAGTAGCTCCATTACATGGTGTGATATGGCAAATATCTGATTTTTTTTCTATCTCTTTATCAACTACGTCAAGTAGTGCATTTGAATCTTCATGAATGCAATCCATAGGTTCATACACCACATTATTTGAATGATCACTAACCTTTTCTCTATTAACATGAGGAATAATCATAGCTTAGAAGAGTCCTCTTCAGTCATATAATTGTTTGAATCATAGCCCATAACAAGGCTATTGTGATCAACATTATGGAATTATGTATAAGGTGAAACAATAGTGGTGTGAGTGCTTTGACATTCATTTTCAATTTTTGACTTACACCTTTGATCAATATTTGGTGTCTCAAGACAAAAAACACTTGCAGACAAATAACCCTTGCGCATTCCATATTTCTGATTGCTTTCAATGTTCATGGATATCCCATAGGCTTGATTCAGTGTTTTAGGATCCTTATCTCTCATAAAATAGCTCATTTCCTCATCAAAAGGTCCCAAGTAAACAACCAAAGAAACTACATCACTTAGTCTTAGAACATCAAAAATATCCCTCAATGTTTTAGCAAATCTCAGGTTAAATGTTGGGACCAAATCGTCCTCTTCTTTCTCAATGCTCATAAATTTATTTACCACAAAACAAGCATTGATTCTTTCACCAATTCACTCCATGAATAGTTCTCTAAACTCCTCCCAAGAATAGATAGAACATGTTGGTAAGTAAGAGAACCAATATCTTGCATCTCCTTTTAGAGACTAAACAAACAACCACATGATCACATCCTCATGATCTACCTCATAGTCATCTATTACATTATTGAATTCTTGTAGATGCTTACTTGCCAATTTAGAGTTCTCACCATTGAATTTTGGTAAGTGTTCCCTGATTTTAGATGGTATGAAATTTGGGAAACCATAGATGCCATCAAAATTTATAGCTCTATACCTTTCAGTGCTGAAAATTCTTTTATTACATGGCAAGGGCTACACACTATGCATTGTTACATTTGGGTCCACACATGGATGCATAGGTCAATAATACATTTTCTTATACCTTTACAAGCCTTTTCATATTAACTTTGTAGTTACAAAGGGAAACTCAAACTTCTTTTTACAACATGATCTTAAACTTTTACAATGTAAATTTCTATCTCAATTTTCTTAAGATCTTCTAAATGAGTTTCATCAAAATATTGCATACTTCACTTCATAATAGAGGTTTCAATCCAGTAATATAGAAGTAAACAAGCCTATCACTACTATTTCCATTTCTTAATGCTTAATCACTTAATAGGGAACCAAAATTTTGTAAGATTTTCAAATATGGTTTTCACACACAAATTTATCCTTCATGAAAATCCAAAAATGAAAAATACCTAGGTATGTTGCAACTACTGTAAAATCTTCTTCCTGACTATAAATATTTGTAGATGTAAAAATTTATTCACAACTTCATCAGGTTCTTTTGACAGAGTAACCACCTCTCATCACATAGGATTAAACTTCAAGCAATATGAAGCTCCATGAAAATGAATTTCATTTTGGGTCTCCTCCAACAACAGATTCACACATAAATTATTTTAAATTTTCTGCAACACATACACTTCCAGGTCTGAAAACTTCACAATATCTGAACCAAATGTTCAAATTCACCAAATTCTTGACTCTATGATATGATAGTCTATAACTAGAGATTCAAAGTTCTCCCCAGTGGAGTCACCAGGTTGTTGCTTCCCCAAATATCTAATCCACTTGAATCCTAAAGGGCTAACAACCCTTATGGTCAAATTCAAGGAGAGATTTGGCCAAAAATGGGAGATTGAAATAAAACCCTTCTCCCCTACACTTCGGGCTCTGTGAGACCCGGGAGAGTGATCCCAATAGTGTTCTTTTAGATACTTGTGTGCCAAAGTATCAAACACAAAGTAAACAAATAATTATCCTTTAAATTATTAATAGACACAATACCCTAAGGACTTGGCTAACCTTCATGGTAATGTTTGAATTAAACATGAGAGATATGATTCATTAAATTCCACACACACCCACAACAAGATTGATAAGTAAATTTGATTTTAAAATGTAGTTTCTCACATACAATCTCAAGAAATTGCAACAACAAGAGACCAGTGCCATATTCCAGGGTGGAGTCACCTAAACCATGAAGTTTAAAAATCATTACAATATTCATTATTTCATAAATATGCCTATCATATGATGCATTACACCATTGATACTAGAAACCAAACCCGTCATACTTTATTAATATAATCATACAGGTGCACATACCTATGTCTATGTTAATAGAGTTTAATTCACTCTTTGAATGAAAGTTAAAACACAAAATAGACATTCGATGAAAAATAAGAAGAAAAATAATAAAAACCTTTGATTTATTATATTCATAATCTATGCAATGTGTACAATGGAGACAACCAACTCAAAATATATGATCATTTACATGAAAATATAACAATATTGTGAATAAATTATTCATTACATGACTTAAAACTACTCCAAAAACTGAAACCAACACTTATTTATTTTCAAACCCTATTACAAAAGAGTATTCCCATGAGACCAGGCAGTGAATAATAACCTTTCTGCAGCTAAAAATATACACTTAAGGATAATGCAAAACCTTAAATGGAGATCCACTACAAACACCTGGAAAACCTAGCCCTATTGATCAGTAATTGGTTCTAGCTCATGAAGAATATTCAACCTGCACCTTGATTCACATATCTTGCATTAACCTACCCACATCATAATAGAATATTTTCATTGACCATGAAACACCTTCACCTCTACTTCCTCCATTTTACCCTATAGTAGAAAAACGGTTTTTATTGCAACTAGAAAATTCACCATGAAAATCTTCATTCTTCTTTTACCTTGCCCTACAAAATAAAAAATAATTTTATTATACTCCTCCACTAAAATAAATCCCCCGTTCATTCTTTATTTACTGCAAAAAACTTGTTCACTTTTATTCACAACTGAAAATACTTTGCTTATGAAAGAATAAAAACCTTCGTGAAAATATTTCACTCTTCCATAAAAAACTTCCCTTTCACTTGTGCAACAAAGAAAGTTTTTCCTCCATCCTAGCTGAAAAAAAATTATTTTTTTGTCAAAGCTTTACTCATTTTCCCAAGCAATAAAATAATTTATGCATGCTTCATCCTTAACTTGCAAAACATAAATAAATTTTATTCTCTTTGTGAAGGCTTTGATTTTTGTATCAGGCCATAAAATTTCATTACCTATGCCTTTTTAAAATTATTTTTTGGCCACTTTAAATTTTTATTTTAATTTGCAAAGGCTTTTAATTTTACCACATGAGGTTGTGAGAATAAAATTTACTTGTGTATTCACTTTCATAGTTTAATTATCTCTCAGCAACTAATTTAGTTTTTTATTGTGAAAGTTTTAATTTCTATTCCATCGAGCATTTTCCATTTGATTATTTTCCATTGTCAAAAGTTTACCCAATGATGCCAACAAATATTACACATGATTTTTAGCCACCATGCTTCACTCCAACATTTCCAAGAAAAATTCACACATTGCGAATGAGATGAGAAAATGGAAACACTAAATAATGATACGTGATGCAGAGAAAGAGGTATCGCTAGTCACTAATAAAAATAGAAAATGGAAGATCAAAACATCGATGGGAAAGACCATCATGCCATCACTAATATACTAAGGAGAAAGGATTTGAAACCTATGATGGGTAATATTCATCCTCAGCACATCACTCTACTTAACATCCATGACACATTGGTATGCTACTCCTAGCATTGACAACATTGTTGCTCCCTATATTCTGCTCCTTCACAAAGAATGCATTCAATGTTTCATACATTGCTTGGAGAATCCCATGAGCAGTTCCCACTTGCATTTGAAATGTTTATGTTGCAAACTTCTGCATTAAAAATCCAACATCAAAGAGTAACATGTAATTTTAAGGAATTAAACACCCTACTCCTAACAATGCATTCAAATCCTCATCATTGCTCTACATCAAACTATAATTGGGCCAAGTTTAAATAAATTAGTGTTTTAGCCAAAATAAAAATCCATAATAAAATTTGATACATTTCCATAGTAAGTGCAAACTTGTCCTATGCAAGGTAAACATGTGCTAGATTTACCTGCACACCTAACACTTGAGTGAAGCTATTTCTTGTAGTGGCTTTATCTACCCATGTGAAAATTTCATTTGAAATACCAAATCAGCCACCTTTAGCAGGTATGATGCCACCTTTCATCTTATTCATTTCCTCATATTAATGCCACACATTTTACCATATAGTTTCAAGCCTTCTCAAAATGTACAGTTGCATCCATTCAAATCCTTAATTGAGTAGTCTTCATTTAATTGTGCAGATGATTGAATATGTCATCCTATGGATATGGTTGAGCTCTAAGTTGCTTAAATTGATAGTCCCTAAATGGTGCATTGAAGAACAAAGGTTCTCAAACATCAAATTCAAAAATATTTCTTGCATTGGCTGCATTGAATCTTATGTATACACTTCCCTTTGCAATATAAAATGATCACCCACAACAACCTGTTGGAATATAATCTTAATTTTCATGCTTTCCCAGGATTCCCACAATCCCATACCATCACTCTCTCTGTTGTACAGTAGTGTGGTATCTCTCGCAATACCGTAGCTCCTTCTCAAGACTCATGTGGTGGTACGGTGACCCTGCAGTCCCGCAAGGTGTTTTCTCATTGTTGGCAGTAGAGCAGTGAATTCTATTTTTGGAAATAGTTTTGGCATACCATATTTCTCTTAGGCATTTATTACATTGAAGACAAACTACCATCATATCTGCATTGGATCATAAATTGATCCTAGCATTAAAGAAAATTTATGAAGCTAGATTTTGGAAATGATATCAAGGAATTTTTTATTAACTCCTGTGCAAGCCTCACATGCTTTGTGGGTGCAATGAAATAGATTATTTTATGTATATCCTGAATTCTCTAGAAGTTTCTTTTAGGTTTTATATTTGGTTGCTATGTAGTAGTGTAACTAAGAAGGACATAGCTCTCAAGAGTAGAAAAGTATATCAGAAGTTTGTAATGAATTATGTACTTAGAAGAGAACAATAGGAATTTCTCTACAGAAGCAAGATTATAAAGTATGAGCAACAACTTTGTGTAAGAAAATATATTTTGAATGAATTAATATAAATCAAATTTTTGGGTTTTTTCTATGTGTTTTCATTTTATGTTCTTTGTTTTATTCAGGGTTGGTTTTATGAGTTTGTGGAATCTAAAACCACCTATTTGTTAGTTTGTGGTAATCTGAAACCAACTATTTGTGAAAGATCTGAAACTAGTTGTTAGATGCAAGATGTAAGTCTGTAGGATGTTCAGTGTGGATTCATAAAAATTGTAAGTCTAATGAGCCAAAGCTCTGTTGGGTCATATTATACTTTTTGTTGATGAATAGAAATTATAATTTTTGTTTCTATATCTTCTCCCCTGTTTCCAACAAGTGGTATTAGAGCAGGTTCAAGAAGCTTTTTTGGGGTTAAAAATTTGTAGAAAAAAATGTTCATGGTTGGTTGTTGAGAAGAGGCCACTCCAAAAAAAAAATTGCAATTGTTGAAAAGTAAGAAGGAGGTTGTAGTCCTTCGAAAACACTAGAGGAATGAAGGGGAACTCTTGAAGAAAAATAATTATTGAGAAGAGTCAGAAGAGATGTAGTTGAAAACAAAGAGAAGAAATAACTACCATAGGAGAAGCTTTGTAATAGCCTACAAGAAGAAGTCACCATTCAAAGAAGCCACTACAAGGAGGATTTCAGATCTATGAAGATAGATAGCAAGCCACTGCATGAAGTTCGTCATTTGAAAAGGATACTAAAGCATCCAAATTTGAATCAAAAGATCCAGAAGAGATCGTGGAAAAGAGAAAGATTGTGAAGAACAACAATTTCATGATCAAACAAAGAGTTGCAGAACCAGTTGTTGAATAGGGGAAAACAAAGACCATAGAAGATTAAAGGCACTCAAAGCTACAAAATCCCTGTAACAAAATTAAGTAAGGTAAGTTGAAACTTTCTATTACAAATGGGGAAAGTAGGAAAAAGAGTTAAAAAGGAGAATGGAAATTTATTTGTTGAAAATAATTTCTTGGAAGAAGAATTAATGAGACTTAAAGATGAATTGGACAATGTTAAAAATGATAATAGATGTTATTTTGAAAAAATAAAAGAGATGCAAAAAGAGAACTATAAACTCCTAGAAGAAAATTTTGACCTTGGAAAAGAATTGAATAAGGTTAAAAAGAGGAATGAAGAGTTAGAAGAAAAAGTAAAAATATTTAATGATGTGAAGAAACAAAATGAAGGTTTGGAAGAAATCTTAAAAAGGGTAGAAGATGAAAATAGTTTGCAAAAAAAGGAAATATCAAAATTGAAACAAGAAAATGAAAGTTTGGAGTTAAAGCCTTCAGTTTGTGATGTTTCATGTGAAAAAACATATTTGTGTTCTTCATTTGGTAAATATGATATTGTTGAAAATATTGGTGATAAAATATATCAAGATGAACAAGTTAATGATTTTACAAATCTTGGCTATTGTGATGATGTATTTGAATTTGCAAAAACTAGTAGCTGTTTTGAAAACAATGTTGGATTAAAAATAATGAAAAGAATGGGTTACACAAGAAAAGGATTAGGAAAGAATGATCAAGGAATAAGAGAGCCAATTGAGCCAAAATTGAGGCCAAAGTATGAAGGTATCGGGTATGTCCCAGGTAGGGAAATGGTGCTACAAGTGTAGGTAAATTTGTTCAAGAAATGAAGAATGTTGAGTATACACATTTCCACAGAAAAGGCCATACCAAGGATAAGTGTTGGGATTTTCACCCTTGCAGTGTGTGTGGTTAGAAATTTCATAGTGAAAAGAAATGTTGGAGTAATGCATAAAAGAATCAATCTATGAAAGGTTGCATGAAAATGGATTTTGGATGGTGTTATGGTTCTTGTTGGGAAAAGCTTACATGTGTGTTCAAAAGATTGTAAAAATTTGCATATGTGAAGATCAATAAAAATTATGAAAGGTATGAATGTTCAAAAAGCGATGAAATTTTTTTGAGTGAAAAGAAATTCTTGTCAAGCAAGATATTTGCAAATTTTGAAGACATGATTTGCAAAAATTGTCGCAGTAGTTAAAAAAGCCAAATGAATGGCATCATTATTGAGAGTTGAAAAAGTTAAAAAACATGGTTACAACCACAAAAAAAAAAGTGCAAAAAGAAGCCACAAAAGCTTCCAAGTTTGAGTGTTAGATGCCTCGTATGCAACGGGTTGTTGGAGTGAAAAAGACAGAAGGGGTGGTGAATTAGTGTCATTAACTATTTTGAAAAATTTAAACAAAATGAAATAAAATTAATTTATGTTCTCATTTTTCAATGATAAACTCATTCATGTATTTGAATGCAATCACATTTTATTGAAATGAGAAGTATGATAGTGAAATATAGCATATTAAAGTATTCACACAAGGAATCAAATGAACCATAGAGAAGAAAAATGACACAAGATATGCCGAGTGGAAAACCCTCCTAGGGTAGAAAAAACACTCCTTAACTATTGCCTTTTTAGGATTTTATTTCAATAACCTCTTTTAACAATTGCCTCATAGGCTGATTTCTGAGAACCAACTCAAGGAGCACATCCCCATCTTTTAGAAATACTAGTTTCAAGGAGCACCAACCCCTTTTTTGTTTTCAGTAAGACATACAATGATACAAAGGATCTCTCTATTTCTCTCGTTTCTCTCAAGTGCCTCTTGATGGACAATGCCTAAAATCCTCAAGGTTCAAGAATGACCCTTAAGAATTCCATCCATTGTCAAGCCTTAAAACAACTTGATATTTAATTCATATTTCTTGTTTTCAATCTCAAAGCTCAACATTTCTTTTATACTGTAGCTATGGTTTTACACTATTCTTCACTATCTTTTTTTGTTCTCAATTGAAAAATAGGTAACACTTTTTCTCTATTTTACAAGTAATATCAAAAATCGTAATCCCTTTTTTTCTTCTTCTTACACATATTTCATCATTACATCTCAAAAAATCACAACACAATAAATTCTTTCTCATTTTTCAAAACAACAGAGGTAAATTTCAAAGTACCCAACTTTTGTCAAACAATATTGCTAGGTCTTGTTGTAAGTTTGAGAAAATGTTAGGCATGAAGGTTTTCTTCTGACAAACATGGTAAAAGAATATGAAATTTTAGAAAGAAGACTAAACCCTATCCACACAAGGAGCCTCCACAAGAAATGATAACCGAAATAACATTAATACAAAGAATATTCCATGAACAATAGCCTTGAAAATAGTTGTAACAACAATGTAATTGAAACCTCATAATAGTGTACCCAAAAATAACTATCACCAAATCCAAGTGAAAGACATAAATGATTTGTAGAACGCATGCTTACCCACAAATCAAAAACATCATGCCTTAAAGTAGGAGCATAATTAATATGATAAAATATTTTGATATGCATTTCAGATTATTTGAAATCAACATGCATTATTTCTGACCATAGACAAAATAAACCCATTTTATCATTTTCCAGATAGAAGTAAACACTTGTCTTCTATTATATGAGCCAATAGAAGTAATGGTTCTTCAAAAATAGTTGAAAAGATGAATACCTGAGGTGACGATCGAGAGAATTTCATGAAGATATTTACTAGACCAGCAGAGAGAAAAATGACCAAGAATCCTTCCAAGTTTGAGCCTTCACCCAAAGACAAGAAGACGACACAACCATCGACGAAGGAAAGCATCTTTCAAATACCCCCATTCGTTGTCAAGGAGATGTAGTGGGAAAAAAACAATGTGAAAATGTTGTGAGTATATTTCTATGGTAGCGGCCAAGTTACAGTTCCAACACCCTCAAGCATGCGAAACAAAAAGAATGACCCAAAATTCCTTAGTGAAAAAAAGATCGATGAATTTTCAAGTATATATAAAGTTTGAAGTCCAAAAGAACTAAAGTCATACATAGAAAACTCATAATGCATTCTTAATTCCATGGACAAGACCATGCAATGCATGCTAATAGACTTGTTACCTTCAAATGCATACAAACCATCGATCATCATTATCAATTTTCAAAGATTAAGCAAGTGAAATGCTGACACAATTATGCCTTAAATAATTTGTCATGATGACTTTAAAAAAAAATTTCAATTACCTTAGCCATCCTTGTTACCGAGAAATCAAAGCCATGTCACTTTCATAGTGGATTTTTAAATAAACAAGGTCTTATACCTAATTTAGGCCTTGAGGCCTGATGAATTATCTAGCATTAGACTCGATACCTTATAAGACCTTTATTCAAAACTGATTGCCTTGACATAATGCCCAATATAACCAATGCCTTATGAAATGTCATAAAGGCTAATTGCATGCCAAATTCAATGTGCTAAATAACCAAGACCAATTCAATATACCATATGCCCAAGACATTATCTTTTTTTTAAGGAAACCCGATAGGGTTTTCTTAAAACTAAAAGCCAAATGCATTTGATAATTCCAAGAACCAAGATAATCGAAAGAATTACCTGCAAGAATGTGAATAGAGAAGCAAAAATCCGATGTTGTTTAGAAAAAAATATCAATTCCATGATGTTAGATATATCTCAAGCCAATAACATATAATCCTCTAGATCACTATAGCACAAAATCTCAAACCAAAATTAAACAACCTGAACATGGAAACATTATCTTGTAAACAAGATTCCTTATGATCTACACATGGAGTCAAGAGATCAATGCCATCAAAAATAACATCATAATGTCGAAGTAAGTATGCCAATGACAAAATAGAAATAGTGGAACCTAAATAATCAACCACAAAGATGCCAAAATCAAACACAATATTGTCATCAAGGACAAATAGAAAAAGAGAAGATCAAAAAACTCCCCCTTTGTCCTTGATGGAAAAAACACAACCACCAAGCCAAAACACTGAACCAAAACCATGAGCTCATAATTCTCCCACTTTTTGTCACAAAGATAAAGGGAAGACAATAGTGAATGCCATGAAGCTACAAATATAGCAATGGAGTAGAAAAGTATGAGATGCAAAGACAGCTGACCAGCTACCCTATCACCAAGATAGAGTATTAAGATAACAAAGATTGAGAGACAACTCCCAAACTAGATTGAAGTCTTTCAAATACTTCTTTAGCCAAAGTATTAGTAAATATGTCATCAACCTATGCTTGTGTAGGAACATATTGCACATAAACCTCATTAGCCAACACCTTTTCATGAAGAGAGTGAAATTCAATAGCAATGTGTTTAGTGCGAAAGTGTATAACAGGATTTTTGGAAATATTAATTGCACTAGAATTATCACACAGTATAGAAATAGGTTTAGGAATTTCAATACCCATGTAGGATAGGGTTTGTGACATCCATATTACTTTAGTACAACAAGAGGTGGCAGCAATATATTCTTCTTTAGCAGTGGAGAGTGAAACATTTTTTTTTTTTGGTTGTGTCATGCCACTAATCGATTAACAAGAAAGAAAGAAGCACCATTGGTTCATTTCCTATCATCCAAAAAACTAGACCAGTCAAAAATAGTATATGCAATAAATGAGAAATCATTGCTTCTAGGATACCAGAGTCCATAATGAAGAGTGCCCTGAACATATTTAAGAATCCTTCTAACAAAATTAATGAGATTCCTTAGGAGATGACTGAAATATTGTAGCCACGCAAAAAAATTGCATTATGTCAGGTTTTAAGGTTGTTAGATATAGTAGGCTACCTATCATTGACCTATAGTCAGTTGGATTTACAACAGAAGAATCATCAACCTTGATGATTTTTCAGCCAGTAACCATTGGAGTGCTAACTAGATGACATTCATCCATTTTAAATTTCTTTAGCATTTCTCTTGCATATTTTGTTTGAGAGAGAAAAATACCAATTTCAAGTTGAGAGATTTGAAGACCTAAGAAGAAGGATAGTTCTCCCAACATTGGCATTTCAAACTTAGATTCCATAATCTGAGAGAATTTTTTACTCAAATCAATATTGTTATAGCCAAAGATAGTATCATCAACATAGATTTGAACAACTAGAATATTAGAACCTACAATCTTAACATAAAGATTGTTGTCTACACCTCCTCTAAAAAACCTTTTGAAATTAAATGATTGTCTAGTCTAGAGTACCAAGCTCTAGGAGCTTTTTTTAGGTCATATAAAGCCTTTTTCAGCCTGTAAACTTGATTAGGCTTGTTTTTGCAAATGAACCCTTCAGGTTGTTCTATATAAACTTCTTCATCCAAATAACCATTTAAAAAAGCAGTTTTTGACATCCATTTGATATACAGTAAAGTTCTTGAAAACAAAATAAGATAAGAATATTCTAATGGATTCACATCTAGCTACAGGTGCAAAGGTCTCACCAAAGTCAATACCTTCTTGTTGAGCATATCCTTTGTAGAAATATCTAGTCTTGTTGCGAACAACATGGCCATTTTCATCATGTTCCTTTCTAAATATCCATTTTCCATCTATGAATTTTTTGTCATCTGGTCTTGGGACTAACTCCCAAGTCTGATTTTTCTCAATTTGATCAATTTCATACTGCATTACATTAAGCCAACATTCATCAATTAGAGCTTCATCAAAGTTTTTTGGCTCAAACCATCTAATTAAACAGAAAGAAATAAGCTCAACTATGTGAGATTTTTCATCAGAGTTAACAGTTATTCTCCTTGTTTGAACTCCTATAGATTTATCTCCAATAATCGGATCTTTAGGATGGTTTCTAGCAAGAGATTTTGAAGAAGTTTTTGTTACACATTTTTCAGGACTAGTTTCAACATCTTTGGAATTTTCTTCAGCTAGTTTAGTACTTGTTGATTCTACTTCAGGATTTTCTATTTCAAAGCCTTTTGAATTTATTTCAAGTTCAAATTCTTCTTCATCATCATCTTGCATAGGTTCAACATCTAAAAGCATATTTTCATCAAATTTGACATTGATAAATTCAATAATATTACTCAACCTATTATTAAAGCATTTATAGGCTTTTCTATGAGTAGATTATCTTGAAAAGATGAAGATCAGACTTAAATTGAAAGTTGCCTAAGTTATCAACATCTCTCTTGATAAAAAATTTGTAGGCATATATTCTAAAATATTTAATTGAGAAAGATTTACCATACCATAGTTCTGATTTGTACTCTATTCAAGATATAGACAGTTGTATGAACAACTTCTTTTGAGTAAATGTTTGGCAGTTTTGCTTCATGTAGCATAGTCCTAGCCATTTTTTTTACAGTTTTGTTCTTTCTCTCGACCACCTCATTCTGTTGAGGTGTTCTAGCAGTAGCATATTGTCTTTTTATGCCATGTCTTTCATAGTAGTCAATGAATTCTTGTGAGGTGAATTCACCACCTTTGTCAGATCTTTGACATTTTAATTTTAAATCTGGCTCCCTTTCTACCATTTTTCTAAATACTTTAAAACGTTCAAAAGCTTCAGATTTTTGCTTGATAAAAGTAACCCATATCATATGATAGTAGTCATCAACAAATAGCATGAAATATTTCTCACCATTGATAGATCTAGTCCTTGTAGGATCACATAAATCTGTATGAACAAGTTGCAGAGGCTTAGTAGAAGAATGTTCTTTAGATTTAAAGCTTACCTTTGAGACATTCTTTATAGACTATATTTTCAGGTTTTCTTAAGATAGGCAAACCTCTTACATTCTGGTTCTTACTGATCCTAACCATATTGTCAAAATTAATGTGACCTAGTCTCTTATGCCACAACCAACTTTCTTCAACATGACTCATTAAGAACATACCTTGATTATTTTCATTTCTAGATGTGTTAAGAAGATTGTAGACATTTCCCTTAATCCTTCTTCTAGCAGCAATAGCTTTTCCAAGCTTATTATTAATCTCACATCCTTGTGAAGTGAACAAAACATGATAGCCATTGTCACAAATTTTATTGACACATAGAAGATTGTGTTTTAAACCTTCTATGTAATACACATTGTAAATAGGAGTGTCTTCATTGAGAAGAAGTGAACCTCTACCTTTGAGTTGTACACCTGAATTATCTCCAAACCTCGCATATCCACCTACATAATCTTTAAGATTAGTGAATTTTTCTTTGTTAGTAGTCATGTGGTTTGAACAACTATCCATGATCCATAAGTCCTTTTTCTTGTAGTGGAAAGAAGTTTGAACTAACATAGTTTGTTCTATGTTGTTGACAGTTTTAAGTTTAAGAACCTTTTTAGTTTTCCATTGTTTATTCTATTGATCAGCTTTACATTTCTTAGTAGAATGACCCATGGAATTGCATGTGAAGCATATAGTCTGTCTAGTAAAGCCAATATTTTTCCTATAACCAAATCTAGGTTTTCTAGGATTTATTAACATGCAAGAGCTCACTTTGTGGCCAAATCTGTTGTAGAAATAACAACACCCATAAAATAAAGTGTTAGAATTATATGATATTTTATTATTTCTAAAATGATGAACATGGTCCTTACCAGAATCAGGATGATTAGATTCAAAACTTTTGTTTCCAGAAACAACATTATCCTTTGCACTGTCATTTGAACATTCACCCTTAATAAATACAATACATGTTTTGTCCTTGTTCAATGTTTGTTTACTAAGCATGTCATTCAGTTTAAAAGTACTCTCATACTTCTTAATGGTCTTCTTGAGATCAACAATTTCATGTTCTTGATCTTTAAGATTTATTTCAATACGAAAACAATCTTCAACTCTCTTGGTTTCTTCAAGTTGATTTTTCAATGAGACAATTTCAAGATTTGTGAGTCGATCTTGTGCAAGATCTTGAGCAATATTTTGTTCTTGAGTACACATTTATTTTTAAAGTTTTCTTAGCTCTTTTAATGCACATTTGAGTTCACCTTCAAGATCCACTTCACTATCTTTAGCATCATTGTTGTTAGTATCTTCATGCTGAATAATTTCAACCAAGAATAGGTTTTCATCTTCTTCATCTAAAGAATCTTCAAATTTTTTGTTTGTTTCAATTTTTCTAAACAAACTCTTCTTATTTTTTAAGTTGAATTTTTTTTTAGGTCTATATGCCTTTTTCTTAGGGAATTTTTAATATTTCTCATTGTCACTATTCGGATCACCATAAGGGCACTTTGCAAAAAAGTGGCCTATTTTACAACAGTTAAAGCATTTGAAGGGAAGTTTTCCCTTATACTTTCCAAACCCATTTTCGAGCTTCCTAATAAAGTGGGATTCTTTGGAATCAAAAAATTCTGATTCAGTAGGCTCATCTTTTTCTTTCCTTTCAGTATAAAATGTAGTTTCTTTTGCAGAGGAATTGTTTTTGCTAATTCTCATTTCATAGGAAATCAAAGTGCCTTGTAGGCTATCTAGGGTAAGCTGGTCAACAAAATTCTTCTCTTCTACAGTAGAGACCTTAGCTTCAAATTTAGCTGATAAGGTTCCGATGACCTTAGTTACAACATCCAATTCCTTAACTTCTTCTCCCAGGCCCTTCATAGAATTGACAATTTCATCAACTCTCAAAAAGTAATGAGCTATGTTTTCATTGTCCCTCATTTTTATTTCTTCAAACTGGTGTTTTAGAGTGAGGAATTTTGACGGTTTTACTTTTTCATTCCCTTGATAGATAGTTTCAAGTTTAACCCAGATATCCCTAGCAGAGTTGTAGTGCATGACTTTGATAAAGACATCTTTAGTCAGTGCACACAAGAGAGCATGTTTTTCTATTGCATTAGTTTCATATCTTTTCTTTTCATTAGAAGTTGTCGGAAAATTATTTGGTACAGTGTACCCAGTTAACACTATGCTCCACACATCGAGATCAATAGAAGTTAAATAAGTCCCCATTTTGATTTTCTAGGATACATAATTAGCTCCATCAAATAATGGAGCTCTAGTCATGGATGTACCTTCATGAGCTTGAGACATTTTGAATAGACTCCAAGGCCCACATCAATCCTTGGTTGGAAAGACCTATTAGAGGACCCTAGGCTTTGATACCAATTGTTGAAGTGAAAAAGACATTGAGAGGGGGGGTGAATAAGCTTCATTAAATGTTTTGAAATTGTTTAAACAAATTGAAATAAAATTGATTTATGTTCTCATTTATCAATGCTAAACTCATTCATGTATTTGAATGCAATCACATTTAAATGAAATGAGAAGTATGATAATGAAATATAGAATATTAAATCATTCACACAAGGAATCAAATGAATCATAGATAATAAAAATGACACAAAATATGTTGAGTCAAAAACCCTCCTGGGGTAGAAAAACCACTCCTTAACTACTACCTTTTTAGGATTTTATTTTAATAACCTCTTTTAAAAATTTCCTCATAGGCTGATTTTTGAGCACCAATTTCAAGGAGCACCAACCCCTTTTATATTTTCAGTAAGACATACAATGATACAAAGGATCTCTATGTTTCTCTTGTTTCTCTCAAGTGCCTCTTGATGGAGAATGCCTACAATCCTCAAGGTTCAAGAATGATCCTTCACAATTCTAGCCATTATCAAGCCTTAAGACAACTTAATATTTAATTCATATTTCTTATTTTCAATCTCAAAGCTAAACATTTCTTCAATACTAAAGCTGTGGTTTTTCACTATTTTTCACTGTCATTTTTTGTTCTCGATTGAAAAAGAGCTAACACTTTTTTTGTATTTTACAAGTAATCTCAAAAACCCTATTCTCTCTGTTTTCCTTCTTACACATATTTCATTAGTACATCTCAATAAATTACAACACAATAACTTCTTTCTCATTTTTTCAAAAACAAAAGAGGTAAATTTCAAAGTACCCAACTTTTGTCGAACAATATTGCCAAGTATTGTAGTGAGTTTGAGAAAAAATTTAGCATGAAGGTTTTCTTATGAAAAAAATGGTCAAAGAATATGCAATTTTAGAAAGAAGATTCAACCCTATTCACACAAGGAGCCTGCACAGGCAATGCTAACCAAAAAAAAATTAAAACAAAGGATATTCCATGAACAATAGCCTTGAAAAAAATTGCAACAACAATGTAACTAAAACCTCATAATAGTGTACCAAAAAAAAACTATCACTGAATCCAAGTGAAAGACAAAAATGGTTTGTAGAATGCATGACTACCCAGAAATAAAAAACATCATCCCTTAAAGTAGGAGAAAAATTAATATGATAAAATATTTTGATATACATTTTAGATTATTTGAAATTGACATGCATTATTTCTGACCACAAACAAAATAAACCAATTTTATCATTTTCCAGATAGAAGTAAACACTTCTCTTCTATTATATGAGCTAATAGATGTAATGGTTCTTCAAAAATAGTTGAAAAGATAAATACGTGAGGTGAATGATGGAGAGACTTTCATGAAGATATTTACCAGAACAATAGAGAGAAAAACAACCAATACTCCTTCCAATTTCGAGCCTTCACCCAAAGACAAGAAGTTGACACAACCATCAACCAAGGCAAGAATCTTTCAGATACCCCTATTCATTGTCAAGGAGATGCAATGGGCCGACAAAAATTTTGAAATGGATGTGAGTAGATTTCAATGGTGGCGGCCAAGTTAGGGTTCCAAACCCTCGAGCATGTGAAAAAAAAGAATGACCTAAAATTCGTTAGCAAAACAAAGATCAATGACTTTTCAAGTATAGATAAATTTTGAAGTCTGAAAGGACTGAAGTCATACATAGAGACCTCATAATGCATTCTAAATTCTACAGACAAGACCATGCAATGCATTCCGACAAACTTATTACCTTTGAATGCATACAAACCATCGATCATCATTATAAATGTTTAGTGATTAAGAAAGTGAAATGAAGACAAAATTATGCCTTAAATAATTTTTCATGACCACTTTAGAAACAAATGCCAATTATCTTAGCCATCCTTGTTACCAAGAAATCAAAGCCATGTCACTTTCATAGTGGATTTTTAAATAAACAAAACCCTATACCTATTTTTGGCCTTGAGGCCTAATGAATTATCTAGCATTAGACCAAATACCTTATAAGAACTTTATTCAAAGCTGATTGCTTTGACATAATGCCCGATATAACCAATGCCTTAGGAAATATAATAAAGGATAATTCCATGCAAAATTCAATGTGCCAAATAACCATGCCCAATTCAATATACCATATGCCCAAGCCATTATCAATTCTTTAAGGAAACCCGATAGGGTTTTCTTAAAACTAAAAACCAACTGCATTTGATAATTCCAAAAATGAAGATAACTAAAAGCATTACCTGAAAGAGTCTGAATAGAGAAGCATAGCTCCAATGTTGTTCAAATTTTTTTATCAATGCCATGATGTTAGAGATCTAAACAAGCCAATAACATATAACCCTCTAGATCACTCTAGCAAAAAATGTCAAACTAAAATTATACCACCTAAACATGGAAACATTATCCTATAATCAAGATTCCTTATGATCTGCACATGGAGTCAAGAAATCAGTGCCATGAAAAATAACATCGTAATGCCGAAGTAAGTATGCCAATGCCAAAATAGAAACAATGCAACTGAATAATCAACCAAAAAGATGCCAAATTGAAACACAATATTGTCATCAAGGATAAATAGAAAAAGAGAACCTCAACAAAATCCCCCTCTATCCGTGATGGAAAAAACTAAGCCACCAAGCCGAAATACTAAACCATAACCAAGAGCTCATAATTCTCCCCCTTTTTTTCACAAGGATAAAGGGAAGACAATAGTGAATGCCATGAATCTGCAGATATAGAAATGGAGCAGCAAAGTATGAGCTAGAAAGAGAGCTGATCAACTCCCCCTATCACGAAGATGGAGTATTAAGATAGAAAATATTGAGAGACAAATCCCAATCTAGACCGAAGTATTTCAAATACTTCTTTAGCCAAAGGCTTAGTAAAGATGTTAGCAAACTCTACTTGTGTAGGAACGTATTGCACAAAAACCTCATTAGCGAACACCTTTTCATGAAGAAAGTGAAATTTAATAGAAATTTGTTTAGTGCAAGAGTGCATAACAAGATTTTGGAAATATTAATCACACTAGTATTATCACATAGTATAGAAATAGGTTTAGGAATTTCAATACCCATGTTAGATAGGGTTTGTGACATCCAAATTACTTGAGTACAAAAAGTGGTGACAACAATATATACTGCTTCAACAGTGGAGAGTGAAATAGGTTCTTGTTTTTTGTTGTGCCATGCCACAAATCGATCACCAAGAAATAAAGCAACACCACTAGTACTTTTCCTATCATCCAGACAACCAACCCAGTCAAAATCAGTATATGCAATTAATGAGAAATCATTGAGTCTGGGATACTAGATTCCATAATCAAGAGTGCCTTGAACATATTTAAGAATCCTTCTAACAAAAT
This sequence comes from Sequoiadendron giganteum, assembly GCA_007115665.2. Classification (NCBI taxonomy): domain Eukaryota; kingdom Viridiplantae; phylum Streptophyta; class Pinopsida; order Cupressales; family Cupressaceae; genus Sequoiadendron; species Sequoiadendron giganteum. The sequence goes on from CM021101.1 coordinate 524,841,860, forward strand.
TAATATGAGATTCCTTAGGAGATGACTGAAATCTTGCAATGATGCAAACAACTTGCATTATGTCAGGTATTGAGGCTATTAGATATAATAGGTTTCCTATCATTGACCTATAGTAAGTTGGATTTAAAGCAAGAGAATCATCAATCTTGTTGAGTTTGCAATGGGTAACCATTGGAGTGCTAACTGGATGACATTCATTTATTTGAAATTTCTTTAGCATTTCTCTTGCATATTTTGTTTGAGAGAGAAAAATACTAGTTTCAAGTTGAGAGATTTGAAGACCTAAGAAGAAGTATAGTTCTCCAAACATTTAAATTTCAAACTCAGATCATAATATGAGAGAATTTTTTACTCAAAGCAATATTATTGGAGCCAAAGATAGTATCATCAACATAGATTTCAACAACTAGAATATATGAATGTTCAATATTAACATAAAGTTTGATGTCTACAACTCCTCTAATAAAACCTTTTGAAATTAAAGGATTATCCATTCTGGAGTACCAAGCTCGGGGAGCTTGTTTTAGGCAATATAAATCCTTTTCTAGCCTGTAAACTTGATTAGGCTTTTTTTTGCAAATGAACCCTTTAGGTTGTTCTATATATGCTTCTTCATCCAAATAACCATTCAAAAAATCATTTTTGACATCCATTTGATATACAGTAAATTTCTTGAAAATAGAATAATCTGAGAGTATTATAATGGATTCAATTCTAGCTATAGGTGCAAAGGTTTCACCAGAGTCAATACCTTCTTGATGAGCATATCCTTTGTAGACATATCTAGCCTTGTTGTGAACAACATGGCCATTTTCATCATGTTTTTTTCTGAATATCCATTTTCCTCCTATGAAATTATTTTCATCTAGTCTTGGGACTAATTCCTAAGTCACATTTTTCTCAATTTGATCAATTTCTTCTTCCATTGCATTAAGCCAACATTCATCAGTTAGAGCTTCTTCATCATAGTTTTTTGGCTCAAACTATGTAACTAACCAGAAAGTAGTAAGCTTAGCTATGTGAGATTTTTCATCAGAGTTAATATTTCTTCTCCTTGTTTGAACTCCTATAGATTTATCTCCAATAATCAGATCTTTAGGATGGTTTCTAGCAAGAGATTTTGAAGGAGTTTTTGTTACACATTTTTCAAGACTAGTTTCAACATCTTTAGAATTTTCTTTGGCTAGTTTAGGATTTGTTGATTCTACTTTAGGCCTTGCTGCTTCAAAGCCTTCTAAATTTATTTCAAGTTCAAATTCTTCTTCCTCATCATCCTGCATAGGTTCAACATCTAAAAGAAGATTTTCATCAAATTTGACATTGACAGATTCAATAATCTTATTCAACCTATTATTAAAGAATTTATAGGCTTTTCTATGAGTAGATTATCCTAAATAGATACCTTCATTAGATTTGGATTGAAATCTACCTAAGTTATCATCATCTCTGTTGATAAAACATTTGCAGCAAAATATTCTAAAATATTTAATTGAGGTAGATTTCCCATACCACAGTTCATATGGAGTGAAATTGGATTTCAATCTGATTTGTACTCTATTCAAGATATAGATAGCTGTATGAATAGATTCTTTCTAGTACATGTTTGGAAATTTCCCTACATCTAGAGTAGTCGTAACCATCTCTTTTACATATCTATTCTTTCTCTCAACAACCCCATTTTGTTGAGGTGTTTTGGCAGTAGCGTATTGTCTTTTTATGCCATGTCTTTCACAGTAGTCAATGAATTCTTTTGAGGTGAATTCACCACCTTTTTCAGATCTTAGACATTTCAATTTTAAATCTAATTCCCTTTCTACCATTTTTCTAAAGAATTTAAAACATTCAAAAGCTTCAGATTTGTGCTTGAGAAAAGTAACCCATGTCATACGAGAGTAGTCATCAACAAAAAACATGAAATATTTCTCACCATTGATAGATCTAGTCCTTGTAGGACCACATAAGTCTGTATGAATAAGTTGCAGAGGCCTAGTAGAAGAATGTTCTTTAGATTTAAAGCTTATCTTTAAGATATTCTTTACAGACTGCATTTTTCAGGTTTTCTTGAGATAGGTAGATCTCTTACATTTTGGTTCTTACTGATCCTAACCATATTGTCAAAATTAATGTGACCTAGTCTCTTGTGCCACAACCAACTTTCTTCAACATGACTCATTAAGCACATACCATGATTATTTTCATTTTGAGATGTGTCAACAAGATTGCAGACATTTCACTTAGTCCTTCTTCTAGTAGCAATAGCTTTTCCAAGCTTATTTGTAATTTCGCATGCTTGTGAAGTGAACAAGACCTGATAGCCACTGTCACAAATTTGACTGATAATTAGAAGATTGTGTTTTAAACCTTCTACATAATACACATTGTAAATAGGATTGTCTTCGTTCAGAAGAATTGAACCTCTACCTTTGATTTTTATACCTGAATTATCTCCAAACTTTAGATATCCACCTACATAATCTTCAAGATTTGTGAATTTTTCTTTGTCACCAATCATGTGGTTTGAAAAACCACTATCCAGGACCAATAAGTCCTTTTTCTTGGAGTGGAAAATAGTTTGAACTAACATACTTTGTTCTATTTTGCTGATAGTTTTAAGTTTCCAAACCTTTTTAGTTATCTGTTGCTTATTCTGCTGATCATCTTTACATTGCTTAGCAGAATGACCCATGGAATTGCATGTGAAGCATCTAATGTGTCTAGCAAAGCCATGATTTTTTCTATAACGAAATTTAGGTGTTCTAGGATTTATAAACCTACAAGAGCTTACTTTGTGGCCAAATCTATTGCAGAAATAAAGTACCCATAAATAAAAGGGTTGGAATTATATAATATTTCTTTTATTCCTAAAAGGATGAACATGATCCTTATCAAAATCATGATGTTTTTACTCAAAAAAATTGTTTCCAGCAACAAAATTGTCCTTTTCACTATCATTTGAACATTTACCCTTAATAAATCCAATAACTATTTTGTCCTTGTTCAATTTATTTTTACTGAGCATGTCATTCAGTTTAAGATTACTCTCATACTCCTCAATGGTCAACTCTCTTGGTTTCTTCAATTTGAGTTTTCAATGAGACAATTTCAACATTTGTGAGTTGCTCTTGTGCAAGATCTGGAGCAGAATTTTTTTCTTGAGCACCCATTTGTTTATGAAGTTTTCTTAGCTCTTTTAATGCACATTTCAGTTCACCTTCAAGATCCACTTCACCATCTTTAGCATCATTTCTATTAGTATCTTCATGTTAAATAATTTCAGCCATGAATAGGCTTTCATCTTCTTCATCTAAAGAATCTTCAGATTAAGTGTCTATTTAATTTTTGCTAAACAAACTCTTCTTCTTTTTGAAGTTGAATTTTTGCAAATAGGTCTATATGCCTTCTTCTTAGGGAATTTTTAAGATTTTTCATTGTCACTATTTAGATCACCATAGGGGCACTTTGCAACAAAGTGGCCTATTTTACCACAGTTAAAGCATTTGAAGGGAAGTTTTCCCTTATACTTTCCAGACCCCTTTTTGAGCTTCCATTCAAATTTGGATTCTTTGGAATCAATTTTTTTTTATTTAGTAGGCTCATCTTTTTCTTTCCTTTTAGTATTAAAGGTAGTTTCTTTTGCAGATGAATTTTTTTTACTAATTCTCATCTCATAGGCAGTCAGAGTGCCTTGTAGGTTGTCTAGGGTAAGCTATTCAAAGTGTTTTTTCTCTTCTAGAGTAGAGACCTTAGCTTCATATTTAGTTGGTAAGGTTTTGACGACCTTAGTTCCAACATCGAATTCCTTGACTTCTTCTCCTAGACCCTTCATAACATTAACAATTTCATCAACTCTCAAAAAGTAGTCAACTACTTTTTCATCATCCCTCATTTTTATTTCTTCAAACTAGTGTTTTAGAGTGAGGACTTTTGACTGTTTTACTTTTTCATTCCCTTGATAGATAGTTTCATGTTTAACCCAGATATCCCTAGCAGAGTTGTAGTGCATGACTTTGATAAAGACATCTTTAGTTAATGCACACAATAGAGCATGTTTTTCTCTTGCATTAGTTTCATATCTTTTATTTTCATCAGAAGTTATGGATAAAGTAGTTGGTACAGTGTACCTAGTTAACACTATGCTCCACACATCAAGGTAAATAGAAGTTAAAGAAGTCTCCAATCTGATTTTCTAGAATACATAATCAGTTCCATCAAATAATGGAGCTCTAGTCATGGATGTGCCTTCATGAGCTTGAGACTTTTTGAACAAAATCCAAGGCCAGAATCAATCCTAGGCTAGAAAGACCTATTAGAGGATCCTAGGCTCTGGTACGAAATGTAAAGAGAAAAACTCTTTAAATCAAAACATTGACAAAACTTAAAATAATTTCATTTATATTCAAATTAAATTTGACACTTCATTCATTTAGACGTCATAAAATCTAGTCGATTCCAAACAATGACTTAAATTCGATAATATAGATTCAATATACATTTCTAGTTAAATACATACTTAAAGAATACAATAATACATAAATGAAGATGACATCCTTTGATCTTCAATCCAATAGCATATCTTCAATAATGAAGATGAGAACAACGATTGGGCACTTTTTCCACCCAACCTCGAAGCTTACGCTTCCCCAAAATTCTTTAGTCATTCAATGAATACCCGACCCTACATGAATCACTTAGAAAAAAACAATCGACAAGCAAGATGGAATCTAGTGTGTGCCTAGTATAACTAGTAAAAACACAACCATTTTCATTTTTCTAATTCATTTAAGAAACAAGAAAGTTCGATACTAGGATATGGTTGAGATTTCAGTAATTCCATCTATTTCAATGGTCCTTAAGTTACTTGGCCAAGTAAAATGTCATGCACGACAAATAAAAGTAGTTTTGGAAAAGAAAAACTACACTCTCTAATAACCCATATTCGACACCCATCCCGAAAGGTAACTTTCCAATCACATGAGATGCATATTCATTTATCAAGCATGCATGGTTCCAATCAACTAAATACAATATTTCAAATACAATTAAACAAAAATGTTGTTTGAAGCAAAAATAGTTTAAATGTTGTTCTTTTCATCATTTTAAACCATAAATATCATTAAATTAATATTTAAATCAAATAATTTAAATAACAAAAATAAATAAAGAAGGTGTATCTCGAGTATGTAAATTAAGTACATATTTTAAAATAGGCATAAAATAAAACACGTTCTTTCGTTCTATTTACTCATCTATTTACTAGTCCCATTATAATTCGTTTGTTTTCAAATAAATCCTATTTTTAATTTAATCGATTTATTTTCAGTTTTTCATACTTTCAGAAGATAAATAATTACTTTTTGAAATAGAATTAAAATAAATCATTTTAGTTTTAGTTTTATTTTCAAAATTAACTGATTTTAACTTCTATTTTGAAATCACATTTAAAATTTAAAAGGTATTTTATCAAAATCTTTTTTGTTTTGAATTCTTTTCAAATCAAATTTAAATAATTTTTTTATGTTTTAAATCTTTTTCTAAATCTAAATTTCTCCTAAATTTATAAATCAGTTCTTTTTCATTGTTTTCTAAAACAAGTTTTCCTACAATTCTCTATTTCAAACTTGTTCAATGTGGATTTTCTAGAAAAAAATAACACGGTTTGATGTTCAAGAATTTAATCAGAGTTTGAAGAAAACATAAATACTTTTTAATAGTTTTAAAAATTCTTTCTTTCTCATGCATTGGTGGATTTATTCCCGAAGCAAGATCCACAATTTTCATGTGATCTCTAGTTCAAATTAAAACTCCAAGTTTTCAGAATTTGATTGCCTTCAATTGATTGAAGATATTTTCTTCAATCTATTCAACTACTTGTTTGAAATCAATTTCAATTTGCACATGATTTTTTTTCAATAACTTAGCTTTAGATAATTGTTTATTTATTCAATTAATATTTCCTCTTTCATATTTTCAAATGAGAAAAATAAAAACAAATAAATTTATAACACAGTGTTTATTACATTTTAATAAATTTCAAAATTAAAAGTCTATTCCATTAGTTTAATTATAAAATATTAAATTTATTTAATAGTAATAAAATATCTACACTAGGAATTCAATTTATTTAAATAAAATCAATTTCCTCTAAAATTAACCAAATCGCCATGTAAATCAACATATTCTTTTCATAATTTTTGAGAAATCAATTAAACTTAATTTAAAATTTGTAATCACAATAATAAAAAAAATACATTAAAATATAACTAAGTGTGTGTGTGTGTGATTCCATCATCCTCATAAACGTATAATGGATAAAACAACTCTTTTGGATTGATGTTCTTGCCTTCAATCACATTCACCTATTCCTGAATTCACTTGCACTCGAATTTTCATCAGCGATGAAAAACCCCAAATTTAAAAATAAATGCATTTCAAATCATTGCAATTGCATTTCAATTTCAATTTCAGTTCCATTTCAATTTAAATAATCATTTAACATAATATAATTAACAATATCATGATTAATAATGTGCATTTAATAATCAGTAAATCTATACGTTACATACCAATCTTTTGAGTGAAAAATACATTGATAGGGGGAAGGTGAATCAGTGCCATTAACTATTTTGAAATTTTTTAAACAAACTGAAATAAAACTGATTTATGTTCTCATTTGTCAATGATAAACTCATTCATGTATTTGAATGCAGTCACATTTAACTGAAATGAGAAGTATGATAGTAAAATATAGCATATTAAAGCATTTACACAAGGAATCAGATGAACCATAGATAAGAAAAATGACACAAGATATGTCAATTTGAAAACCATCCCAGGGTAGAAAAACCACTCCTTAACTGCTGCCCTTTTAGGATTTTATTTTAATAACCTCTTTTAACAATTCCCTCATAGGTTGATTTTTGAGCAACAACTCAAGGAGCACCAACCCCTCTTTTAGAAAGACCAATTTCAAGGATCACCAACCCCTTTTTTGTTTTCAATAAGACATACAATGATATGAAGGATTTCTCTTTTTCTCTTGTTTCTCTCAAGTGCCTCTTGACTGAAATGCCTACAATCCTCAAGGTTCAAGAATGACCCTTCATAAGTCTAGCCATTGTCAAGCCTTAAGACAACATGATATTTAATTCATATTTCTTATTTAAAATCTCAAAGCTCAACATTTCTTCAATACTGTAGTTGTTGTTTTTCACTATTCTTCACTGTCATTTTTTGTTCTCGATTGAAAAACAGTTAACACTTTTTCTCTATTTTACAAGTAATCTCAAAAACCCTAATCTCTCTATTTTCCTTCTTACACATATTTCATCATTAGATCTCAATAAATTACAACACAATAACTTCTTTCTCATTTTTTTTAAAAAAAGAGGTAAATTTCAAAGTACCCAACTTGTGTTGAACAATATTGCTAGGTATTGCAGTGAGTTTGAGAAAATGTTTAGCAAGAAGGTTTTCTTATGACAAACATGGTCAAAGAATATGCAATTTTAGAAAGAAGACTGAACCCTGTTCACACAAGGAACTTGCATAGGCAATGCTAACTGAAACAAAATTAAAACAAAGGATATTCCATGAACAATAGCCTCAAAAACAACTACAACAACAATGTAACTGAATCCTCATAATAGTGTACCCAAAAACAACAATCACTGAATCCAAGTGAAAGAAAAAAATGGTTTGTAGAATGCATGACTACCCACAAATCAAAAACATCATCCCTTAAAGTAGGAGAAAAATTAATATGATAAAATATTTTGATATGCATTTTAGATTATTTGAAATAGACATGCATTATTTCTGACCACGAACAGAATAAACCAATTTTATCATTTTCCAGATAGAAGTAAACACTTCTCTTCTATTATATGAGCCAATAGAAGTAATGATTCTTCAAAAATAGTTGAAAATATGAATACGTGAGGTGAACGATGGAGAGACTTTCATGAAGATATTTACCAAACTAATAGAGAGAGAAACAACCAAGATTCCTTCCAATTTTGATCCTTCACCCAAAGACAAGAAGCTGACACAACCATCGACCAAGGAAAGGATCTTTCAGATACCCCCATTCAATGTCAAGGAGATGCACTAGGCCAACAAACACTATGAAATTAATGTGAGTAGATTTCTATGGTGGTGGCCAAGTTAGGGTTCCAAACCCTTGAGCATGTGAAGCAAAAAGAATGACCTAAAATTCCTTACCAAAAAAATGATCGATGTCTTTTCAAGTATAGATAAAGTTTGAAGTCCAAAAGGACTAAAAATACATAGACACCTCATAATGCATTCTGAATTCCATAAACAAGACCATGCAATGCATGCCGACAAACTTATTACCTTTGAATGCATACAAACTATCGATCATTGTTATCAATGTTCAATGATTAAGCAAGTGAAATGCCGACACAATTATGCCTTAAATAATTTTTCATGAACACTTTAAAAAAAAATCCGATTACATTAGCCATTCTTGTTACCAAGAAATCAAATGCATGTCACTTTCATAGTGGCTTTTTAAATAAACAAAACCTTATACCTGTTGTCGGCCTTGAGGCCTGATGAATTATCTAACATTAGACTCGATACCTTATAAGACCTTTATTCAAAGTTGATTTCGTTGACATAATGCTCGATATAACCAATTCCTTATGAAATGTAATAAAGGCTAATTCCATGCCAAATTCAATGTGCCAAATAATCATGCCCAATTCAATATACCATATGCCCAAGCCATTATCATTTTTTTAAGGAAACTCGATAGGGTTTTCTTAAAAGTTAAAAACCAACTACACTTGATAATTCCAAGAACCAAGATAACTGAAAGCATTACCTGAAAGAGTCTGAATAGAGAAGCACAACTCCAATGTTATTCAAAAAAATTGTCAATGTGATGATGTTAGAGATCTAAACAAGCCAATAACGTATAACCTTGTAGATCACTATAGCACAAAATCTCAAACCAGAATTATACCACCTAAACATGGAAACATTATCCCATAAACAAGATTCCTTATGATCTGCACATGGAGTCAAGATATCAAAGCCATCAACAATAACATCATAATGCTGAAGTAAGTATGCGAATGATAGAATAGAAATAGTGCAATTGAATAATCAACCACAAAGATGCCAAAATGAATCACAATATTGTCATCAAGGACAAATAGAAAAAGAGAATCTCAACAGGGGTCATATGCAAGGAGATACAAAGATTCAGAGAAGTAGCTAAATCTACCATTGTAAAATTCAAATTTTGGTATAGCAACAGCTGTTGAAGAACCAATTAAAGTAATGCTCAAGGATGTTTTGAAAACAAGGCATATGAAGTTGTCAAGAAGGAAAATTGAAATAAAATTTATCATGGGTTGGAGAGAATCCATCATCACATGAATGAAGAAAAGAGATCACAGTCGCAGGTATTAAAGGACACCATCTAAGATAAAGTTTGAAAGTCACAGTCAAAAGAACATGGAAATAGTCAAAGCCACAACTCTCAAATTCATTTTTATTTAACAGAAGGGTGATGATTATTTTTGTTTATAACTTTTTTTTTATCAAGATTGGAATGAAGTGTTGATCAAAATCATGGACCAAGGAGGAAGAGATTTCTTGAATACAATTGTAGTTGTTGGAGGAAAGTGAAATAGCCATTGGATAAAAAAATAGCACAACAATATGCATCAACATTCAGTAAGCAATGTATGAAGAAAAAAGATGAGACTAATGATAGGATCCCCAAGCACCAATAGTGTGTCTCTATGGTAAGATTTGAGAAAAATCAAGTGCATGACAACTGAACCTACAGTGAACTAGTTATAAATTTTTCCAGAGCTCATGGGTAGAGCATCCCAACAACAAAATGGGATTTCCTATATTCGATCTCAAGAATTTGAAGATTTTTTATACTGAAGCATCAGTGAAAGAGGAAAAGAAAAAAATCAAAATTCACAGTTGAGATTAAGGGGGAGAATTGGAGAATGTTGAAGCATTCGTAATAAGATAAGAGAATGACATTAGGTTTGAGTGTTGAAATAAATTAAAGAAATCAATTGGGCATCATTCAATGCAGCAGTTGTGATTAAGGGGGAGTGTTGTTATATAATCCCAACTGTCCTTCCTACCCATGGTTTCACTCTTTGTGTTGTGTGGTAGTGTGGTATCTCCTGCAATAGCACAACTCCTTCTCAAGACTCGTGCAGTAGTGGAGTGACCCCACAATCCCACAAGGTGTTTTCTCATTGTTGGTGTTAGAGCGGTGAATGTTGTTTTTGGTGGTAGTTTTGGCGTACCATATTTCTCTCTGGCATTTATTACATTGAAGAAAAACTACCATCGTATTTGCATTGGATCACAAATTGATCTCAGCATTAAAGACATTTTATGGAGGAAAATTTTGCAAATGATACGAAGGGAATTTGCAATAACTCCTATGTAGGCCTCACATGCTTTGTGGGTGCAATGAAATATATTATTCTATGTATATGCTAAATTTCTAGAATTTTATTTAAGGTTTTATAATTGGTTGCTATGTAGTAGCATAAATAAGAAGGACATAGCTCTCAAGAGCAGAAAAAAATATCAGAAGTTTGTAATGAAGTATTTAATTAGAAGAGAACAATAGGAATTTCTCTACAGAAGCAAGATTATGAAGTACGAGCAGAAACTTTGTGTAAGAAAATATATTTTGAATGAATTAATAGAAATCAAATTTTTGGGTTTATTCTATGTGTTTTCATTTTATGTTCTTTGTTTTATTCTAGGTTGGTTTTATGATTTTGTGGTAATCTAAAACCACCTATATGTTAGTTTGTGGTAATCTGAAACCAATTATTTGTGAAAGATCTGAAACTAGTTGTTAGATGAAATATGTAAGTCTTTAGGATGTTGAGTGTGGAGTCATACAAATTTTAAGTCTAATGAGCCAAATCTTTGTTGGTTGATGCAATTCTTTTTCTTGATAAATATAAATTGTAATTTTTCTTATGTATCTTATCCCTTGTTTCCAACACAACCATGATGGTGCCCTTAGTAAAACACTTTTAAAATTTTGTTGGTTCAATATAGTTTTCAATCCTCCATAAGATGTGATTATGCATTCTTTGGATCCTTCTCTCATTGGGAAAGGGTGCAAGATAATTTCAACCTTTGAATGAAATGTCAACATAAAACTCTCTGCATCTAATTCAACTTATGCAATTGTAATGTCTCTTTTTCTTCAAGCCAACCATTGTTTATTTGTGTGTAGATGTATCCTTAGTTTTGTTTCTTTTCCATGCTTATTCCTTTCTAGTGAATGTCTTGAAATGGGATCAGGCCTTCTAATATTCTCTCGCTAGTATGGAACTTCTAGGATGGAATTGAATCTTTGTAGGACTTGGATAATTGTATATAAGCTCCCAATATATGAGCAAAATGTGTTCTTGTTTCCTGAAAGATGGTTTCAGTTTGAGGCAATGCTTCATAATTCACTTTTCTAGAAAGCAATAGTGGTAATTTTCTAATAAAGTGAAATTAACAAGGGATCATTGCAGCTAGTAGCCTCTACTCCAACCAGGTTCTCAATGAATCACACATATATTTCCTAGAATTCATATGCCAAGATTACACGAATTATAGTTTTGGTTACCACTATACAGTAATGGTTGATCAATTTCTTTCAAGATGGTGTAAGCTACAAATTAATTCCACTTTCCAAGTGAAAATTCATACTACTTTAAATCATTCCTTGGTTTTCAATTCCATATTTCCAAACATTCATAAAACATTTGATGATCTCTATATCCATTTTAGATGCATACCCAATCAATTATAGATTTAAATGGACCTCACTTCGAGTCTTTTCCCTCTTGCAAGATGTAAATATGCATCCACATAATGAGAAAACCACAACAATAGCAATTTGTATAGAAAAAATTCTCTTTCAGCATCATACAACAATTCAAACAACCAAGAAAGATTAGATAGTGTTGTAAATTTATCCCATGGTGGTTGAAGTGAAACATCACCTTCTTCATTTTACATTGGAAGAAACTTGTGACAATGAACAATGAAATACTTCATAACTATGTAAAGCATGTCTAGTCCCCATGTGGGCTCGGCTAAATTTATTTTCATTTGAAATAATTTGTTATCCTCAATTCACCTGAGGCTACCTCTGAATGCATCTGGCATGAAAAATTGAATTGGGTGGTCATCAAAATTTTCTTTCTAGTATATTTGCACAGTGATCAAAACTAGCCTAGTAGCTTCTAGAATCGCCCTGGAAAACTACTCAAAAAACCTCTTGAAGTCATGGAAAGGCACAGTCATGCAAAAATTTGACCCAAGAATTTTGTGCAACAAATGGATTGGAAAAATTCATCCTGAGGTGCAAGATATTCAATGCCAAAGTGGCTCACTCAAATATTTTGACAATTGAACCAATTAGAAACCAACTTAAGTACACTGAGTCAACTCCTTGAAAATAAGCATATCACCTCCTAGGAAGCTACCATTGAGTATGTGTGCAATAGTGTTCTTCACCAATCCATTTCCATCACCAAATATTAAGGGTAAAATTTGACCTTCTTGAAACATTTTAGAAATGCAGATTTAAAAACAAAATAATCCTCATTTGCTTTTGACTTGGTAAAAATATCAAATTTGATCCAAAGAATTTGAAACTAGAGCAGGGATCATATGAATATGAGGGGAATGCAGAATTCCAATTCATTTTTCATGATGATCATCCAGTTGTGAAATGTCAGTTTGAATAGGAGGCCACTTTGTAAGACTAAGAATTTGCAAACAAAAAAATAGTCCCTAAATCCTCTAGCTTTTCTCTTCAAAACCCTATCAAAAATCATCACAAGAGTCTAAAATTGAGCACGCATGTTCACATATGTCAAATGAATAGACTCACCAAGGTATTTTGCATGAAATAAAATGGGCTCCAAATTATGACCCTCTAAAGTAGGTCATTGGGGAATATTTTTCATGGGAATTTCTTAGTGTGTAGATCAAATTTTCAACATGGGCACTTAAAATTTCGCAAAAATTTAGAGTCCCATAGGAGAGAGAAAATGAGGATATGAATCCCCCCATAAAGAAATATCTCTTATGCCAATGATGAACACCTAAAGATAGAATATGATCCACTGCCAACAATCAACATTTCTCCCCTTAGGAAGAAACAAATCCAATGATGATTGGAGAAGCCAATCTAAAAAGATGGCTGAATTTAGAATCCAAATCCAAGTGATTTATGCCTCTACAAAGTTCTCGCATTTCCACATATCAAAAATAAATGGTTTCAATCCACAATCCTTTGAAGACTAATGGATAACAAGCTAAAAAATGAGATGAATATGGTGGGCCAATAGCAATGAATGTCCTCAAAGTAACCCTCCAAATATGTAATATAGGAATCTACAAGCAAGGATCATATATTTAAAAGATATGAATCCCAAGTAGTTGTGTCTATAAAATTATGGATGTCCTATTGCATTGAACCAATAGGGGCCAAGGATGTGGTGATGCGAAGATGATCAAGAACAACAAAATATGGTGATGTAGTCTCGATATTAAGAGTGGGAACATGAAGACAAGTCTTTGAACCATAAGAAGATGCAAGACCTATGATATAGTCAAGCTCCTCTAATGTATTTTCATCAAAGTGTATAAAAATATGCATCTACAAGAGCGATGAGAAAATATGTAGTAGAATCCTCTAGGTATGGAGAGATATGAAGGTCTCCATGGATCTCTAAAATTCAAGTACAAAGTGTGTGGGGACAATCATTTTTTGATAGATCACACATAGTGTTAAGATTAAAACTAGAACATATAACCCCTAGAACATAATCATTGATAATACCCCATGTTGAATAACTCCTAGGTGTGTTTGGTGTAGGTATGAGTCCATAGAGATAAGGAAAAAGATAAAGCCACCTAAGATGTGCGCAAGGATGTTATTTCACCGAGACTCATAGTTATCCTTTTCCACGATGACCACATAACCTAATGAACATAAAAACACATGATACCTCCTCAGATGATAAAATAAGATACTAATAACATTAGTTAATTTAAAGAAGATCAAATGATGTCATGTCTCAAGAAAATAGATAATTTCCAAGTTCCAATACTATTGAATGCTAAAGAAAAATAAGGGGGGGTGAATCAGTTGTATATTAAAACATGAAAAACCATCATAAACATTTAGATCCACATCAACTTAATTAACCCTTAATATGATAGAATAATTTAGTATGAAATAGAATAACAAAAACAAAAACACATCAAAACCATGCATAATAGAACACAAAATTTTCGTGGAAAATCTAAGAAGGGAAAAATAGGGTGAGGATTAGCTCACAATATAGAGTAATTGAAACACTAGATATAATAGGCTCACTCCTAAATTATAGAAAACAATAAAAAAGAATGTTATAGTGAGAAATCCATCTCAATGCAGCATAAAAGTCCACCACAACATCACTAACATGTTTTTAGACTTTCTTAGGCTTTTAGAAACCTTCTCACTGCTTCTAGTAATTTAACTTATTAAAGATCGTACTATACTTCACAACTTTACAACTTGCATCATATGTTCTATACATAATTCTCCATCAACACAATAATTATTTATACCTTCAACCTTCAAAACATTCTCTCGGGTCATTTATATACTTCAATCATGCAAATTCAAATTAGGTTGGCACTAAGCATTCTCTTAGTGGAAAGAAATGAAATTAGACCACACCGCATCCTAACTTAGACCCAAATCATACATATACACCATTCCATTCTTCCACAATCACTAAAGAAAATCCACCATTAGTGTAGACACCCAAGGTTGGTTGAACCTATGTAAACGCCATTAAACATTCAAGTATATGTTTCCTCAAATCCACAGATGAATCATGGACCACACACACTGCTTAGAGATAATCTATAATATTCCAAAAACACCCTGCAATATAAAAAATTCCTTCACAATAGATTTCTCTTGAAGAAAAAACTCATCTTGTTCACCCAGATAAAATTTCATACATTGTAACTCAAGAAATCATCTTTCGGAGCACCAAACCATGAGAAAATTAAAATCAAGGTAGATATGAACCTTATCAACACACTTCCAAAACTTTGGAGAAATACAGAGAAAAACCTTTTCTCCTAGACAACACTGCAACACTATTCACACACTCGTGAACATAAATTCTTCTACACAATCATATAGACCATGAAATTATGTATATATCTATGAACACCTCTGATAGACATATCTAAAATGCACAAGCAGATCTTCAACATAAAAGAAATGCAAAGAAAAACCAGAACACCACTTTGTATGCTAGAACACCTCTACAACACATTGTTTCCTCTTTTATTCAAATTTTATCAAAAGAACTTGGACACCAAGCACTAGAAATAAATTATCTTCATATTCACCAGATCCTCACTATCACGAAACTAACTACAACCGAGCAAACACAAATAGAACCTTATTAAGGAAACACTAGTGGTTGACAAAAACATCACTTATTAATGATAACATATTGAAACTAATGAAAGCATCATCATAACTTATCAATCACACTAGTTGACATTAATTACAACACAAACTACCCATACTTGCATCAATATCCCCCTTTGTCATTGATGGCAACACATTATGTGAAAAACCATCACTTAAAAACATAACAACTCTGATCATCAACATAATACTCTATATCAACTCTTTATTTTCCTCTCCCTTACATCATAATCTCCTTGTTCACTTTATTTTCTCTCCCCCTTTGACAACTGAACATTTTTCACATTATTTTCTCTACCCCTTTGACATCAATCGCAAAGCGAAACACATTTACATGTCTTTATCCCTTTGACATTAAATATACATACTTTATCTCTCCCCCAAAGGAAATTCTTGTAAGAGAGAACAACTCTGCAACTACATACCCCCCCTTAGGAGAACACAACAAACTATACCAACTAAAATATTAAAAAAAATTGCTCTATGGTTTAGGAAATAGAACAAGTTTTCTACAAATTTTATTCAAGGAAACCTTAGAGATCTCAATATAAGGATTGAATAAGGGAAACGAATCTACTAAAGGCTATCCTAGGGTGTTATTAAAGACTAAAAGGGGGTTCACCACCAAGGTAGGGTTTGAAAATACAAAGAATGTAAAAGATCTGTAAAACCTAATTATATGACCTAAATTATGAAATTGAAATGAAAAATAAAAGACTGAGGGTACAAAGGTACACTTAGAAACTAGAGAAGCTCAAAACATGCTCTCAAATCTAGAAAATGTTGATTTTAATGCTTATGACACTCATATACAAGGTTGGGTGATTTAGTCCTAGATTAGGGTTTCTGACAGAAACTAGAATCTGGAATTGTTGAATCAATATCTATAGAAAATGTCTAAAATGTGTATAGTGGGACTCATACCCCACAAGTGGTGATTTAGTCCTATTATTAGGGTTTCTTTGAAACTTTGATATCCTCTGATGATTTGCCATATATTTCTTCCTATCAAATCTCCAAATCTGAATCACTGAATTGTAATCTATAGGTGACTTTTTGTGATCTTACTAGTAATGTGGCAACTTTGACAATCTTGTAATTTGACAAATTTTCTCCAATCTTTCTCTTCAATGAATCTTCAACCTAGATCATCTATATCTACAATCACACATCAAAGAGAGAATTTTTTTTTTTTTGTTAATGGATAGAGTTTTCCCTGGTCAAACCCTGTTTTGGTAATCAAACCTTGAAATGAAATGAAATAAAAATGAGGAATGATGAATGAACAAATTGATATGTTGCAACTCACTAAACTCTAGGAAAAAAAGGCTGCAATATTGTATGTAATGGATACAATGGATGTAGATCTTGAATATTTCTTGAATGATATGGATCTTGACTTTACTACTTTCTTGAATCATAAAAACCCTACATCACAAACTTTAGCTAAAAAAATCATGATGGATGATGACTTTCACATGATACTTGATACATTTTGAATAATGCTCCAAAATGCTTGATAACCACCCTTGAATTCTCTTGAATGTTCTATAATTCTCTCACTTGAATTCTCATAAGATCACTTAAATTTCTAAGAGAAAATATGTGAGATAACCTTGTATTTGTATTAGTTTATTACAAATTTCTTGAAATTACAACACTACAAGCCGACATAAATTATAGGAGAATAAAATCGCACCAAGAATTTGAGCTTAATTTAGGTCTAAGCTAAGAAATAGTCATACACGAGTTGGGGCATATGAGTCCCATTAGGATAATCTTGGGATACATTTTTCAAGAAACACTTAGTTTAATGTGAATTTCAGATCCAGGCTCTGAAACCTAGGTGGGACCCATAGGCCCAAGGTGGCGTATGAGTCCCAAATCACTAGATCTAGGCCATATAATACAAAATCATTAAATTTTTATTGGTCACTTGATGCATGTTGAGATTATCCTTGAAAAGATACATTAATTAAGGCTTTTGGATGCAAAATAAGGCCAAATAAAGCATAAAGAAGCCCAATTTTAGCAAGGAGGGCCCAAACAAGTGTAAAAATGTCAAGGATGAAATTTGTATACACTAAATTTAGCCCCCACTTTAGTGAGAGGATGAAACTTCTTCAAACTCACACTAAAGTAGACAAGCTCCAATCAAGAGGGGTTAAACTGTACCAATGCTTGTAAGATAGGATGAAAATGATCAGGAGGGATGATCAAGCCCTATGAATCAAGATCCTATGGAAAACCAACATAGGCACAAAATTAACACACATGAAAATAATATAAGGAGCTATCAACAAGGCATAAGCATACACTACCAAAGAAAAAGAGAAAGAAAGATAAAACCAAAAAAAAAGAGGGGTGAATTAAGCTTCGACCATTTATCCCACAGACTATGGATCAAATCTTAGTTGTTAGTTCAAAAAATTTGCACTCACTCTAAGGAAATAAAACCTTAGGTTGTTTGCTAGGTGAGTATCCAAAAGGGTGATGCACATATGCACGCAGATGGTATGCACTCACAAGAAAGTGTCTATGAGAAATTCACACCTAAGTTTGACTCCCATACATAGAACCATACCAAAGCTATACCTCCTGATAAATTTTATAAGGTGCAACACAATAATGAACTTTGAGCTTCATGAGGAAAGAAAATATTCATATGCTTGAAATGCATGAACAAGATGGCTCCACACCCGAGCAAAGTGTGTTATCTAAGGTGGCCATATAACAAATGTTGTAAATGAAAAATATAGTGTAAGGTACATTCAAAAGATTTTTTCTCAGTTCATGTAAGGTCTTAACTTAGTGAACATTATGCCTGATTTCTCCAAGAGGACCAACCAAAGAATAGAAGATTCACAACTTAGGGGATGTAGTGTGTTGCATCAAGCCACTAAGAGGAACATAATATACTGAGAGATATCACACTCTTGAAGGGAATCACACACAATTTCACCACAAAGAAACAAATGCATCACATGAAGTAAGAAGACTACACAATTAAACATGAAATCCAAAATAATAATGCCAATGTATGCCCCCACTTTAAATAAATTGCTAAACACCGTGCTATGAGCAATTACTTTAAAGTAGCAAATGATAAATTCTAACAACAAAGAGGACATGAGAGCTTATTTGTAAATCCCTATGCTAGGTCATATGTATCCAAATAAAGCTACATCATGAAAAATGACAAGGGGTTGCCCCCAAAATGAAACTCCAAACACATGAGGAATTCATGGATTTGGGTTCAGTATGTTCTTTCTATAATGTTTTTAGAGAGCTTGGAACTATCATCATTCCCCAAAAACTGATGGAATAGGAAGAATGAAACAAAGAGAGCGAAAACAAAGAAAACACTTTTAGTTCAACCTGCAAGAGATCAAAATGTGTCGATGCCTTGTGTCATCCCCAAAATAAAAACACAAGATAAATGAAAAAGATAAAGGAAAAGATTTTGGGTCAACATGGAAGAGACATGAATGTCCTGACGCCTTGCATCATCCCTAAAAGGAGAACACAAGAAAAATGAAAAAGATAAAGGAAAAGGTTTATGACATAGAGAAGAATGTAGATACAAATAGAGGAATGTCACAAAAGTAGATAGACACATCAAACTAAACAACATGAGGTATCACATTACACACAAAACATAAAAATAAAATAATGAAAAAGACTAGTAAGACACATGTGATTGAACCTCTAGCAGGTCATATGCATCTCAATCATCTTTGTTGTATGCAAAAGGTAGATAACTAGCCAAAGGGATAATAACGAGTTCCGAACTAGGGTCAAGGCTATCTAAATCTTGTCCCCACTATGTCCAAGACAAGAATGAGCTAGGATAGATGATGGGAAAGGGCTCCTTCCATTTTACAATGGTTTGCAATGAATGTAAAGCATGTAATATTGAGAATGTGATTATTCTACAACTATTACATGGAAAGGAGAAAAATGACATTCTTTAAGGGATCATTTCTATGATATTAATTTTTTAAATCATGTTAGTCATCAGTACTAGGTCCAAGAATTCTATGGTATCAATAATGTCAAATATTTTCATCTTTGGGGTATAGTTTTGGACTTTTTCTCATGGGTGGTATTGTTATAAGTCCTTGGTTTAGATTTATTTGTAAATTTATTTTAGTGGTAAATGGTGGACAAGGGAATTTTAGTTTCTTTCGCTTAAAAGGCCTTCGTTGCTTTCTAGATTCACTTTCTTCAGTTAAATTTTGAGGAGGAGGACCTAAGAGAATACTATCATTTGTATCATCATTGCAGGGGATTGGTTTTCCTTCAAGAAGGAGGACACTTATATGGAGAGGAGGAGTGTGATATCCTAAGCATTTGGTAACTTCAGTTGGTATTTTTTCTAGGAGTTGATGAACTCCATCTCCACTTGTTGTATCACATCCTTGTTTTTTTAAGATCATGAATCCTTTTCCATATGTCTCTTCTAGATTGATAGGAGTATTTTTAACCTTGTTAAAACAGAATAGCTGATTTTTTTCTTGACTAGAGGAACTACGTTCACCTATTGTAAGGAAATTAGGCTCAACTTTTGTTTCAATTTCAAGATGTAAATGACCAAACATCTCAAGTGGTGGGATGATGGAGGTGTTGGTTGTCTCAGTAAAGGGTAAAAGGTTGCATTAGTCTTGAGGTTGTTAAGGAAATCATTTATGAAGTTGTTCATGATGTCATCATCTTCTCTAATGATGTCAACATCATGAGGAAGACATGTATTTGGATTTGAGTGAGCATGAGTGAGTTCAATTTCATTAGGATCATTTCCAAAAGTATGGCTTCACACATCCACTAATGACTTTAAGGACATCCATAGTTTACCAAAACACATATCCATGATGAAATGCAATGTAATAACCTAAAATTCAATTTTGAAATTTAAGAAATGCATAAATTTAAGCTAGATGCAATGAAATGGATGAAACAAAAACTCTCTAAACTAAAGAAGATAACTAACAACATGAAATAGAAACACAAAAACAAAGTTTCTAATGCTAGAAAATATAGGTTACAATCTAAAATGGGACTCAATCGCCTAGAGGGGCATATGAGTCCCAATCAAGGTTTTTTAGGGATTCTAATGTTGATAAATAGTAAACACAAAATACCCATAAATCAAGCAAAACCACCTATACTAGGACTAAATTTCCTAGAGGGGCATATGAGTTCCAAATTAGTGTTTTTGCAAAAAATTCAAAGTGATTTTTATGTTTTTTTGTCTTGTATGATGTTTAGAACAAATGTAATTATAAATTTTAAGTGAATTTAAATTATCCAAAAGGCAAAAATGCAAGATTTTGGAACCCTAGATGCAAATTAACTAATTCAAAACATAATGAAAATTTAATGGAAGTTAGATCTAAGAATGTGATGCATTCCAAATCATAAAATGAAATTTTCTAAAGGGCGGGTTCACCAAAATGAAAGGTCAAAAATTGTTGCTCTATGGAGGTATGGTTTAGGACATAAAACAAGTTTTCTACACATTTCATTAAAGGAAACCTTAGAGATCTTAATCCAAGGATTAAATAAGGGAAAAATATCTACTAAAGGTTGTCCTAGGGTTTGATTAAAGACTAAAATTGGTTTCACCACTAACCTATGGCTTGGAAAGATTAAGAATCTAAAAGATATGCAAATCCTAACTATATGACCTAAATTATGAAATTGAAATGTAGAATAACAGACTAAGAGGGTACAAAGGTGAACCTGGAAACAAAAGAAGCTCAAAACAAGGTCTTAAATCTTAAAAACTATTGATTTTAATGCTTACTGGGACTTATAAACTAGGTTAGGTGATTTAGTTCTAGATCAAGGTTTCTGATAGAAACTTGAACCTAGAATTGCTGAATTAGGTTTCGTAGAAAATATCTAAAACTATGTATACTGGGAATCATATGAAACAAGTGGAAATTTAATCCTCATATTAGGGTTGCTCCAAACCTTTGATATCCTCTAATGATTTCCTATAGCTTTCTTCTTGTCAAATCTCTAGATTTGAATCACTAAATTGCAACCTGTAGGTGACTTCCCATGATCTTGCTAGTAAGGTGGAGACTTTGACAATCCTGCAATTTGAAAAAAAATCTCCAATATTTCTCTTCATTGAATCTTCAACCTAGATCACCTATATATTCAATCACACATAAAAGAGAGGGAAATTTTATGCTTTGTTAGTGGATAGTGGCTTGCCTTGGTCAAACCTCATTTTGGTAATCAAAGCTTGAAATAAAATGAAATAAAAAGGAGGAATGATGAATGAACAAAATGATATGTTGCAACTCACCAGACCCTTGAAATAAAAGGTTTCAATTTTGTATGTAATGGCTAAAGTGGATGTAGATCTTGAATCTTTCTTGAATGATATGGTTCTTGAGTTGAATGCTTGCTCGAATCATAGAAACCCTACATCACAAATGTTAGCTCAAAAAAAAAATGATGCATGATGACTTTGACATGATACTTGATACTTGAATAATGCTCCAAAATTATTGATAATCACTATTGAATGATCTTGAATTATTTATAATTCTCTCACTTGAATTCTCATAAGACTTCTTAAATTGTTGGAGAAAATATGTGAAATAATCTTGTATTTATACTTGTTTATGCCAAATTTCTCAAAATTACAATACTACAAGCCCACATCAGATCTAGGAGAATAAAATCCCACCTAGAATTTAAATTTAATTTAGGTCTAAGCTAAGTGGGAATGATGCACTAGCTGGGGCGTATGAGTCCTATTAGGCTAATATTGGGACACATTATTTAAGAAATTCTTAGTTTAATGTGAATTTTAGATCCAAGCCCTTGAACCTATGTAGGATAAATATGCCCAAGGTTATTTATGAGTCCCAAATCACTAGATCTAGCCCATACAATAAAAAATCATTAAATTTTGATTGATCACTTGATGCATGTTTGGATTATCCTCATAAAGATGCATTAATTGAGGCTTGTGGATGCAAAATAAGGACAAATAAGGCACAAATAATCCCAATTTTAGCAAGGAGGGCCCAAACAAGTGTGAAAATGTCAAGGAATATTTTTTTTACACTAAACCAACTAGAAACCACTACAAATATTCTATGACACAACTAACAAAGGACAAAACCAACCTGCAAAAACACTTACTCTTCCTGACTCCAAAAACCAACAAAGCACTACCTACTCCCCCTGATAGGTGGCCTCCAAAATCAATCTAGAACAAAGAATGAATATTGAAATCCACTGTATTGATGCATATTATTATGCATCTAGTTCAAAGAACAAGTGGTAATAACACCTAAATTCTCTTGAAGATACTCAAAATTATCCTTAGGAAGAGCCTTGGTGAATATATTAGCAACCTAGTCCTTTGTAGGACTGTACTAAATCTTCACTTCATTTTTTTCCATGTTCTCTCTCAAAAAGTGATATCAAATTGAGATATTTTTTGTCCTTGAGTGTGTCACCCTATTCTTTGAAATGTTCATAACACTAGTTTCATCACACAAGATAGAAATTGGTTCATCATATACAACTTTGATACTCTTCAAGGTTTGTCTCATCCATAAAACTTGTGTGTGGTAAGATGCTGCTACAATATATTTTCTTATGCAGTAGTTAAAGATATTGAGTCTTGCTTGTTACTTCACCAAGATACCAATCTACATCCAAGAAATAATGTGCCACCACTTGTACTTTTCCTATCATCAAAACATCCTACCCAATATGCATTTGTTTAAGCACTCAGACAAAAAATTGAATCCTTTGGATACCATAAACCATGTTTCATCGTTCCCTTCAAGTATCTAAATATACTCTTCAATGTTGCAACATGTGACTCTATAGGATTTTTAATTCTAGCCACAAGATAAATTGCATGCATGATATTGAGTCTAGTAGTAATTAGGTATAGTATTCCTCCAATCATTGATCTATGCTTTTTGTGATCAACCTTAGGAGATTCATCATTGTTACTTAACTTGCAACAAGTAACCATAGGGGTGCATACCAATTTAGAATCTTCCATTCCAAAATTTAACATTTCCTTCATATACTTTGACTATGAAATAAATATTTCTTTCTCTATTTGATTAGTTTGTAGTCCAAGGAAGAAATTCATCTCCCAAAACATAGACATCTCAAATTATTTCTACATCTCTTCTCCAAATTTCTTACACATAGCTTCATTTCCTCCAAAGATTATATCATTAACATATACAATGATAATCAATATTTGATATTTTTCTACTTTGATATAAATATTACTATCTACAATACCTTTATTGAATCCTTGATATATCAAGTACCTATCCAAACTTACATACCAAGATTTGGGAGCTTGCTTCAATCCATATAATACCTTTTTCAATCTTCAGACCATATCTTATTTTTTGTATTATTGAAGTCCTTTTGGTTGTTCAATGTATACTTCTTCTTCCAACTCACCATTCAAGAAAGTAGACTTCACATCCATTTGATAAATCTTGAAATCCTTATATGTTGCAAAAGCCAAAAGAATCCTAATAGCTTCCATTCCTACCACCAGAGAAGATATCTCCTCAAAATCTATTCCTTCTACTTGTGAGTAGCGCTTACACATAATCCCTGCCTTTTTTCTTACTACTTCTCCATTCTCATTCAGTTTCTTTTGAAATACCAACTTAGTTTCAATCTCATTCCTGTTTGCTTATCTTGGGAAAAGTTCCCAAGTTTGATTATTTTCAATCTATATTAGTTTTTCTTCTATTTCCTTGATCCAATACACATCCTTGTATGCTTCAAACATTATTTTGGGTTCAACTTTAGAAAGTAAGTATAGATTTACCTATTCTTTGGCAACTTTTCTTCTTGACAACACACCCTTAATTTTTTCACCAATGATCTAATATTTAGAATGATTCTTTTTCACATACTTGGGAGTCTTAGGGATCCTTTTTAAAGATTCTTCATCTTCAATATGAACTTCCTTTTCCTTACCTTCATCTCGGTCATTTTCTCTACATGAGGACTCATCTGATTCATATCCATCTATCACCACAAAATTATTATGAAAATATTCATCCACTTTAACACTTGCACTCTCAACAATATTCTTCCTCCTCTTGTTGTAGCAATGGAAATATTTGCTTCTTTTAGAATATCCAAGGAATATACCTTCATCAGATCTCGTATCAAATTTTCCTAAGTTTTCTTCATCTCTTCTGATATAACATTTGCTTCCAAATATTTTAAAATATTTGACAGTAGGAATCCTTCCATACCACAATTCATAGGGAGTATTTGCACTATTTTCTCTTGCTTAAACTTTGTTAAGTATGTAGGAATGAGTATGAGTTTCTTCTCTGCAATAGAATTCTAATAGGTTTTCCTCTTTCATCTTTGTTCTTGCAGCTTCTTGACCAGTCCTATTATTTCTTTCAACCACTCAATTCTACTAAGGAGTCCTAGGGGCATACATATACCTCTTTATCCCATAATTCTTACAAATATTATTAAAATCATTGGAGGTGAACTATCCACCTTTGTCAGACTAAAAATTATTTTATTTTTATATCCATTTCATTTTCAACCATGACGTTGAATGCCTTAAACTTATCTAGAGATTCTAATTTTTCTTTGAGAAAAGTACCCAATATCATTCTAGAATAATCATCAATCAATATCATTAAATACTTGTCACCTTGAAGACTTCTTACTATGGTAGGAACACAAAGTTTTTTTGGCACCAGTTCAAATAGTCTTGTAGTAGATTCTTATTTGAATTTGAAATATCTTCTTGCTTGCTTCCCAATTTGACATTCTTTTTAGACACCATTAATGGGCTTTGTAATATTTTATAGATATCTCATAGTTGAATTAAATTGATTCTCACTAGGCTATTAAAATTTATGTGACACATCTTTCTATGTCATAAAAAAATTTAATTAATCTGAGTCATAAATCAATGATCATTAGAATGTTTAAGTTGATAAACATTTCCATATATTCTTCTTTGAGCAACAATCATAGTTCTAGAGAATTTTCAAATCTCACATCCATAATCCTGAAACATAATATTATATCCTTTTCTACACATTTTTCCAACACTCAAGAGGTTATGTCTTAAAATCTTAACATAATGAACATAATTTTTATTATGTTTTCCATCAAAACTAATAGAACCTTTTCCACATTTCTTATCAGATGTATCATCACCAAACTTAACTAGACCCCCCTCATATTTCTCAAGTCTAACAAACTTACTTTTGTCACTGATCATATTTGAGCATCCACTATCTACGATCTGGTATTTCTTCTCCTCTCTAGCATGAAAAATAGTCATCATAGCAATATGACCTACTTTTAGAGTACCTTCCTTCATACATCTCTCAGAGGTAGTAGAATTATATTCAAATTTCATAGCCAGGAACAAGCATTCACTATCCTCATCATCAGATACACCTTTGTTTTACCATTGTTGGTATCTTCTCGAATATAATAGGAATTCTCAATTGATTTACCTTTTTTTACTTATTTGTATCATTCAAAGCTCTGTTTGGACATCTTGAAGCATAATAACCCATCTTTATGCAACTGTAACATTTGAAAGGTAACTTACCTCTATATGTACTAGTACCCTTTTTCATTCTCCTAGAAAAAAATTATTCTACATAATCAAGATCCTCTTGATCTAATTGTTTAGTATTTCTTATTTTCCATCCTTCAAAGAAATCTCAATGTTTGCATTACTTAAATCAAATTCTCTCATTTCAAAAGTAGATAAAGCACCATAAAATTGATCTCTAGAATATTTTCTTAAATCTTAAACTTCCTTAATAGCATAAACTGTATGGCTATAATATTTAGGAAGAGTTCTCAGTACCTTCTTTATGACTTCTTCTTCTTCAAGTTTTCCACCAAGACCTCTAATGGAATTGACAACTTCATTCACCTTCTACATGTAGCTTTTAATGTTTTCATCTTTAGAAATCTATAGGTTCTCAAATGTGATCTTTAGATTTTACATCTTAGCTTGCTTGAATTTATCATCTCCTTCATAAATACTCTCTAACTTTGTCCAAATATATTTAGTAGATTTAAAATTCATAACTTTCACAAGTTTAGTGTTAGAAAGACCACTAAAAGAGCATACCTTCCTTTACCATTATTCTCATAGGCTTTAATCGCATCATCAATACTTAGACTGCCAATAGGAATAGTATATCTAGTCTCAATAGACTTCCAAACTCCAAATCCAAGATATAATAGGATACCTTCCTTCCTTATCTTCTAGAATCAATAGTCTGATCCATCAAAAAAAGGAGCATCCCTCTTGTGCACCATCCTAGATCCACCTCAAGCAGTTAAGCTTTTTTCCAAGGAACCTTTCTCTGATACCAATTGTTGAATGCACTATAAGAAAACTGAGAGGGAGGTGAAATATTTGTTGTAAGTGTGAATAAGGTAGACAAAGTAAAACACTTCTTAATGAAACATTGTATCAAAGATTAAGAAAATAGTCTACTAAAAGTGTCTCATTGTCTCCTATATTTAAAGATTTATTAAGCTATTGTGCTCTCAGATTTAAATAACACTATAACTGTTAAAACGATAATTTAAATAACGGAATGATATTGATGCAATAATGTGAAGCTATATGATAATACTAAATGATAAGATAAACTATTGTAACATGAATTGACATGAAAATTGATGGACGAAGTTACAAGAGGCAACCATGATATGAAAACTAGAATGTTGGATGTTTGAATTGCTTGATGCTAGATGCTTGAATTCCTATAGAGTAAGAGTGCATAAGTTAGATAATCTGGATCCTTTTATTTGTTGAATGAGGCTATATTTATAGATTTATTGGCAGTAAAAATGTACAGGGATAGCAAAGGGAGGCTTGGATTGAATCTAGAGGATTGAATGGTGAGAGATGGAGGAGATTGAGAAGATTTTGGAGATTGTCTCTACCCATGAAAATACCAGGCAAGAGAAGAGGAAGGATTGATGGAAGATGATTGAGGGATGAATTTGCAATTTGTCTCCAATTTGTCTCCAATTTGTCTCCAAAACTTCTTGTGAAGTTTGAATCAATAAATTTTGACATATTTTTGACATAGATTAGACATAGGATATCTAATTTGGTTTTGAGGAAATATAGAGGAATATTCTTTATGCCTTTATTTTAATATTTTGGATCTATTTAAATTAGCCAAAGAAAGATAAATAATTTAATAGAACAAACTATAGAATTTGTTTATTAAATTAAAATAGAAGAGTATGATATTTAATCAATAAAGTGTTTAATCTTTATTGAATTAATTTAAGATTTGATGTGATAGAATATAATAGGGAAATGAGAATTAAATCAAACAAAGTATTTTTTATTTTTTTTATTTAGTTAAGATGAGATAATAGAAGAATTGGAAGAATTTAAATGTGAATGTGAATGTGAACTATATAAATAAATATTTCTATTTATTCAAATAGTAGAGGAAATTAGGATAAATAATCAAATAATTCATATTTAATTAATCAGATTCTCCAGACCATTTTTAGGTGTATACATTTTTCCCTTCTTTGAAGTGATGTGTTTATGCATTGCTTCGAATAAAATTTTTGTTGCTACTACCAGTATTGATGAAAAAAATCAGTATGCCCCAAACATGCCGCAGATATTGATTTTTAGATGATTGCCACTAATATGCCCCCTTGGAATATAAATTAATGATTTGATGATTTTTTAAATTTTTTCAAATTTTCATGATGATTTCATGATTTGATGATGATTTGATGAAAAAATAATTTATCTCCCGACATTGATGAAGAAAAATATAGCTCGTGGATGAATTTCAATTAATTTCATAAATAAAATTAATGAAATAAAATAAATCCCTCAAAATCCCTTTTCAAAAATCGATATAAGGTCAAAAAGGTCATTTTCATCCTCATTTGTTATTTGTGAGTTTCAAATATCTAGTGAGAGAGACATTTGAGCTAGCTGGAGCAAGATGCATATCCCCTACCACACTCATTTTTTTGTGTGTGTGCAACATCACTAGTGGCTGACCGCCTACGGACCTCTGGTATGTACCCGTAATCCACCTTGTATTTTGTATTTTCTTAATTTTTGTGCCTTTTTTTTATGTATTTGCGTGTTTTTTTGTAGTTTAGCGCATCAATGTCACACTGTAGCGCTTTGCACTCTAGTGTAGTGCTTCCATTAACTATTGTAGCACTTTGAGGAATTACCACTTTCATTAATTTCTCTAGCACTTTCATAGGAAAGTTTAATGCTTTCAAGTTTAGTGCTTAGATAGTCAGATTTAGCGCTTCAATGCTTTATCTTAGCACCTAGAAAGTTCTAGCACTTTGATGGAATAAATTGGTGCATCTGTGATCTATTATAGCACTTTGATCGATTGTTTTAGCACATCAAAGTGCTCAAATAGTGCTTTGAGTAAAGTAATTCTTCAAATGCTTGTTTTAGCACATCAAAGTGCTAAAATAGCACTTCTAGTTTTGTGGTGCTTTGGATGCCTATTTTAGTGCATTTGAATGATGAAGTAGCACTTTGGATGCATATTTTAGCGCATCTGAATGATGAAGTAGCACTTTTGATTTTTAGCGCTTTGGATGCCTGTTTTAGCGCATCCATGTTAGATTTGCAAATTTTGACACAATTAACCTTGATTTTGTCAATTTTGATCATGTCCATTCTTCAGTTTGGTATGATTTGATTATCCAAATTCCCTAATGACTAATTCTAATGATTAATAATACTTACTCTCATGATAGGCAAGAAATAATCCTATTTGTGATGATCCTCATGATAGGCGAGGAATGATTTCATATCTAATAAACCTCATGATAGGTGAGGTTTGTTGATGTTTTTTCATGAATTTTGATCACAAATTCATACCAAGGTTTGATTGGAATTGATAGTAGAATGACTTTTTATTTTTGACATAGTGTACTAATTTTAAACTTTTTATGGTGATAGGAGGGTCTAGGTAATCTCCAGATGCAAGAATGGTTTCCATGGACTACTGATTTGATTCCTCATTTGACTCCTAATGAGATTCATATCATAGCTCGATGTGGTCTGTCTAGTCTCCTTGATATGCCCCAAATTAGGATTAATTGGGGTCTCCTTACTTCTTTGGTCGAGTGGTGGCATAGTGACCATAACACCTTCCATCTACCCACCAGCGAGATGACAGTCACACCCGAGGATGTGTGGCAGATATTGCGGATATCGTTTATGGGAGAGATCATTATCTATTATTCACATGAGGCTAGTGGGAGAGATACACTCTGTAGAGTTTTCCAGGATCACAGTATTACAGGATCGAGTGTCTGATGGCGGACAATGGCTAATGCCTATGCTTCATTACTAATAGTGCTAGCTGGATTCATTGGAGGTTTCATTTTTCATGATCGCGGGTCAAAGGGATTATCTATGGGTTGGGGCCATATTCAGGAGAGCATGGTCATGCATGGGACTAGATATGTGTGGGTTATGTGTATGCTATCCCACCTCTATCATGATTTACATTTGGTAGTGTACTTGGGGGGACACAACCTATCAGTAGGGGTGACTCTTTTGTAGGTGTTGGCAGGGGAGCATTTTTCCATAGCATGACCATTTCCGGTTCTTGATAGACTTGCAGATAGACACTATGTTTTTCGATACAGAGGTAGACTTATCTAGGTTTGGATGGGTAAGTTGGAGCATTGGAGATGGGTTTTGGATGATAAGGAGAGTGCCATCTGGAAGCCTTATTTGGATTGTGAGCAGTGGGATGAGGATGATGTAGTGCTCAAGTACTTATGTGACTCCATGTATTTGATGCTTGTATAGTGTATGCCTCAGGGGGTGGCTCATTATGCCTGGTGCTAGAGTGATGTAGAAGATTGGGGGCCATGCTTGTCTTATGAGACACTAGTATAGGGATATAGGACTCTACAACCATTAGCTTGGGATATGTGTAGAGATATTGTAGAGGTAGCAGTGATAGGGGAGTATGCAGCATTTTTTGCCTTTCATCCACATCCTCAGATTACCATTCTTGATGAGCCAAAACTTTACCTATGGAGGAGGATGCTGCTGAGGGTGAGGAGGATAGTGGGGATGATACTTAGTCGAGCAGTAGTACTGAGAGAAACAATGATGACAACAGTGATGATGGGGATGGTGGTGGTGGAGGTGGAAGAGGGGTTGGGCCAGGCAGTGTTAGTCCATCATTGAGCAGGCCTTGCAAGAGGCGAGCAGTGGCAGTGCCTTCAGTTGACCATCAAAGATAGATTGCTAGTTTGCAAACATAGGTACAGACTTTGCAAGGACAGTTGGTACAAAAATAAGGTTTTCTTGTATAGATGTAGATTCAGATGCACAGTCAGGCACAAGCTCATGCATAGGCATTGGTGTAGGTACAAGGACAGTTGACAACTATTTAGACTCGGGTTGATACTTTGATTGCCGAGAGGGATAGTGCTAGAAATATTTTCAAGAGGGCATAGGAGACTGTTGAGACACTATAGAGAGTAGCTGATGGTACCTCTATTGTCGACTATATGAGGGAGGTTTTGTGGGTTGGCTGAGAGGTAGAGTTTTATAGGGACCCATATCATGATGCATCAGCTATTGATCGCAAAGTTAGCTATGCCCCCTCGAGATTTGGTAGGACACATACTTGGAAAGTCAATGAGGGTGTGACATAGCCTCCATGGAGGGATCCCAGAGATCCTAGTCCATCTGGGGGTGGTGGTGGTATTGGTCTTGTTAAGCCCGCTCATTCTAGTAGCAGCAGATCATAGATGCCATTTATGATTTTGAGACATTCTTTTTGAGATATGATGTATACTTTGAGTCAGCTTATTTTTGATGATGTATCATTTCTTATTTCAAATTTCATTTTATACTTGACATTGATGATATATATGATATGCAGTTTATTACTATTGATTTATGATGGTTTATTATTCTATGATGGATGCATTTATTATGTGATGATTCTATGATGAGTTCTTTTATTTTAATGTGATGATAAAAAAATGATGATTTTGTGATGAATGATAATGGATGGATGGTTTAAGTTTTGTGATATAATTCATGGATGAAAAATGATGTATGGGTCAAAAATGGATCAAATTCATATGATAATAATGTAATGAATGATATGATGTAATGGAACATGATGTATTTATTTAAATGATGGTTTGTGATGGATGATAATGTAATGAATGATATGGTGCAATGGACATGATGTGGAAAATATGGTAAAATAAATGTACAACCATTTGATGTTAAATGCATGAATGATGAGATGATAAAATCTTACAATGATGAGATGATGCTCCTATATGTTTTTGATGATTTTTGGATTTAATGTCAAGTATACTCAATCATATTTGTAGAAAAGATAATCATTAATTGGAATCCTTTATGCAACAATAACTCTGTAGATGTAGAATTTATTATGAATGTAGTATAATTTTATCATGCAACTATATGCAAACCATTATCATTTTAACAGTACTTTGTGCTTGGTATCATCATAGAGCTTTTCAGGATGTTGAAAGTGAGTACAAACGTTAATGGTATATGTTAGACCAATAACAACCTAAGTACTACTTTCATGTTTTTTTTTTTATATTGCAAGCGAACACAAGAATCTAGATATAATTCAACTGAGATGACTTGAGCATTCATTGCATAAATAGGTAGTGATTAATCATTTCAATGTGTGAATTTTGAATGTCATTGGTGATACATTTGCATAGCACATCCCCCGACAGTTCCCACATTTATAAGATTAACTTATAGACATCAGACAATAAAAATATCATTTTTATTCCTTGTTTCTCTAGTTCATTTACATCATTGAGTTACTCCAAAGAAATGATAATAATTAAATCAAAAATACAATTTATCTACCTTTTACTTAGAGTGTTTCAATCATTATTTAGATTAGATCATCCATCCTGATTTTGTGATTTTCTAAGATTTTGACCAAAGACCTAACCTTCTAACCTATCCTAGGGGTCTTAGGGGCTGATCAAAGATTAGCCTTGCCTACATTACACATGCAGAGACCACTTAGTTTGACTGGCACAGACCCACATTGTTATTTTTTTCTTTTTTGATTTTCTAGATTTACTTTTTTGACCTATTTTTTTGGATTTTCTCATATGATACAAATGTTTGATGCATTTCCGATGGTGATTGATGCTACGTTTTGATCATTATTTTTGTGTAATTTTCATATTGTTGTTTTCCCATTTAGTGAAGCCAAAGTTTTTGTTGCCCCTAGTGATATCAAGATGTTACCCCCAAGCAAGAGTAAGACATGACCATGTGAAATGATTTGATAATGGTTGCAAATGATGGCAAGACTAATGATATGATAGGGAATGGTAATGAATTCCAGATTAACGATCTTGATATGTATCAAAATAGATGGGAAAGCTAGTTTAGAATCACATACAATGCCTATTTCTAGGTTTTCACCATTTTTTTTATTACACTCTTTGTTTTGTATAATTTTATTTTTCTCATTTTTCTTCTTCTTTTTATATTATTATTATTTTTAATTATTATTTATTATTATTTTATTTTTTTGTTTTGTATTTTTTGTTGCCAAGATGCCTGTTTTCCAGGTTTTCATTAATAGGTAGTATGGCCTTTCATCCATAGACCAAGGCATATGGTGTAGCTCCTATCGGTGTTCTGATACTGGTTCTGTAGGCCCAAAGTGTAGGATTAAGTTGAACATGCCAATCACATCCAACATAATTATTTTTTTAGAGGCCTTTGCTTGGCCATTTCCCTAAGGATAGTATAGTGTTGAGAAACAATTTTGGATATGAAACTTCTCACACAATTCTTTGACATCTTGGTTTTTGAATGGTCATCCATTATCAGTGATAAGTGATTGAGGGATGCCATAATGACAGATTATGTAATTCAATATGAATAAGGAGATCTACTTTCCAGTGATAGTTGTAAGAGGCACTACTTCTATCCATTTTGTAAAATATTCTGTAGCTGTTATTATGAACTTGTGTCCATTAGATGAAGAGGGATTTATCTTTCCTATGAGATCTAGTCCCCATTGAAAAAAGGGCCATGTTGATGTGAATGGATGAAACTCTTGATTTGGTGCATGAATAAGATTACTGTGGATCTGACACTTTTGACATTTCTTTACAAACTGATAAGATTCTTTCTCCATGCATGGCCAATAATATCCTAAATGGAGGAGTTTCTTCACTAGAGTTATACCACTCGAATGAGTGCCATAAATACACTCATGAACCTCATGTAAGGATGTCTTAGATTCATTTTTTTCTAAACATCAAAGTAAGCTACCATCAAGACCTCAATGATAAAGGATGTCGAGGATTAAAATATGTCGAGTGGATTGGCAAATAAAACTGTGTTTTTGGTTCCTAGAAAGATCGGGAGGGAGGATATTGTCCTTTAGGTAAGCATAGGTTTTCTCATAGACAGAGGTTTCAATGGTATCTAGATGGAATATGGTATTGGATTCCAAACTATTGTAAGAAGGACATAATACTTGTTCTACCATAAACTCATAACAACCTCGTTTGTCTGGAAATTGTAAGAGTGAAGCAATTGTGGCCATAGCATCCACAGCTTTGTTCTCCACCCTTTGAATTTGATCAAATTTGACATTAACAAAAAACTATTTTAGATCATCTATCTATTTTTTATAGGGCATCAAATTTTCATCTTTTTTCTGATACTCGTCATTTACTTGATAAATGACTAGTTAAGAATCCCAATATACCTGTAAGTTTGTGATCTTCCATTCAATTTCTATTTTGACCCCAATGATTAATGCTTCATATTCTACCACATTATTTGTGCATTGAAACATCAGTCTATATGATTTTGGGATGGTGTGCCCCTAGGGAGTGATGAACAAAATCCCTACTCTAGATCATCGTTGTGTGTATGATCCACTAAAATATAATATCCATTGTTGTGGCATCACTATCAAAATGTCTGCATATGGAAAATCCATTGCAATAGGTCGATCATCTGGTAAAGGAGCCTCAACCAACTATTTTCTGATTTCTTGGACCTTGATGGCTTTTCTCTCTACATATTGAATATCAAACTCACTTAAGAGCATGACCCACTTGGCTAGTCTACCTGTTAAGGCAGCTTTACTTAGTAAAAATTTTAAGGGGTCGATCTTTGATATTAGCCTAATTGTATGAGTCAGCATACAATGTCTCAGCTGTTGAGTAGCAAACACCATCACCAAGGAATATTTCTCTATGAAAGTGTAGTTTATTTCATAGCTATTTAATGTTTTGCTGATATAGTAGATGGTGTGTTCCTTTCCTTCATAATCCTCTTGTGCTAATAATGCTCCTAAAGAGATATATGTTGTTGTAATGTATAGTATCAGAGGCCTTCCTTCTGTAGGCGGCATGAGAATAGGTGGTGACATCAAGTATTATTTTATTTGATCAAACATTGTCTCACACCCATTATCCCATTTGAAAACAACATTTTTATTCAATAGATGATTGAATAGATGACTTTTGTCTGCTAGCTAGGAGATAAATCTCCTGATTGATTGGAGCCTTCCCTGTAGTGATCTAAGTTAACTGATATTTTTGGGAGGTGGCATCTCAATTAATCCAGAATATACATATGTGCTTCCCTAGTTCAAGAATTTAATAGAATATCATCCACGTAATCCTCCATGAAGGTGTACATCATATCATGAAAAATTGTTGTCATTGCTCTTTGATAGGTCGCTCCTACATTTTTCAGACCAAAAGGCATGACATTCCAGCAGAAGGTTCCCCATACACATGTAAATATAGTCTTCTCCTGATATTCTGAAGCTATTTTAATTTGATTGTATCTAGAGAAATCATCCATGATTGACAACATGGCATGCCCTGCCGTTAAGTCCACAATGATATCTATATTTGGTAATGGGAAATCATCCTTTGGGCATGCTTTATTTAGGTCCCTGAAATCTGTACATATCCTAATGCTATTGTCTAGCTTTGAAATAGGTACAATATTTCATATCCATTCGACATAGTCAATAGACCTTATGAATCTCGCATCTAACAATTTCTTTAACTCAGCCTTTACCATTAATGCGATATGAGGATACATTTTTCTGAAATTTTGCTTCACAGGCTTGATTCCTGCAGGCAAAGACAAATGATGCATGAGAAGATTTGGATCCAAGCCTAGCATATCAGAATATGACCAAGCAAATTTGATGCTTCTTTCCTTAAAGAAATTGATGAATTTTGGTCTCTCTTGATCTATCATGGATTTTGCCAAATGTAGGATTTTTTATTTTTCTTGAGTGTCGATGTTACACATTGTGTTGGTTCTACCTGAACTAATGAGAACTCATGATAATGTTTTGGAAGAATGTCAATCTCCCATATTTTGGTGCCTGAGAGAGGTTTTCACCATTACATGCATTCTTTATTTTTACTTTTTCAAGATCTAATGCTACCATAGAATGGTTTTTACCATTAGATCTATTATCCCTGTTTTTACTTTTGCAACTAGAAGATTTGACACCCTCCTGCTGAGTTGTGTTGTTATGAGTATTATGAATAAAAATAGTACTAGGTTCGTCATGACATAGGAAATTTACGATGGCATCATCATTTGCAAATATAGGTACATTCATAGGTTTGAAAAGTTCCCAGTCGATAAGTTCGAGATGGATTAAAGGCATGAAGTCATCAAATTGAATTAGGTTGATGGGGGTACGGGTTAGGACAGAAATTTCATCAGAATTTTTATTAGGGATATTGAGATCAATGATGGTACCCTCTTCAAGATCATCTAGTTCACTTGATGTCTATTTGTCCCCACTTGAGTCATCGATATTTAGTGATCTTGATATGAATGGTCTAGATACAGAGCTTTGTCCCTCCTCACATGTGGGTGCATATTGTTGTATTACATCAGTTTGAATATTAGTGTAAGATATATCAGAACACAAATCCTACTCATATTCATTTGAATTTTTTTCAGAGCTATCTCTAACCTGAAGGATCCTTTCTAACCTTCTTTGTCATCTCTTGTTTTTGTTCTTCAGAGTATCCTAGTCCCATCTTCTCTTTTGAATGGAGAGTGAGGGGATGAATAGGTTCAACTATGCCTTCCTTCCTTTTTTTGACAGGTCCTTGTCCCTCATAACCCATTTTTTCTAGGATAGCCTTCCCTTTACCATATTTGTCTGTATTGATATTGGCATTCTTGATATTGATATTTGATGTCGATGGTTCCTCATCTTTGAATAATCAATCAAGGATTTCTTTTTTATTTGATTCATCCTCTATGGTACCGGCTTTTAAAAACCTTTCTTCCAAAACTATGATAGGTAGTGATGTTTGGTGTTTGATCATGGATGGTTGGCCATATGTCTTTGGAGATGGCATTAACTATGAAAGATTAAGCGATTTATCCATAGAATATTGCCCCATTCCCTTGTCTATCAGTTGGAGCTACTCTTGAAATTTTTGTGACAAAGAAGTTTGGGGATCTGGATTGTCTATTAATTAAGTATCAACAAGACTTGTATCTTTTTCTTTATCCTTGTTTTATACCCACTTGGTGGTGATATTTGGACGTTTTTCTTCATTTGATGAATTTGAACTGGATGCTTCCCTATTGTGAGGCACAAAGGTATCTTGAGAGATTCTAATTGTGTCACAATGCTAAGGGTAATTATAATTGGTAGATATAGTCACCTCTTATCCATTTATTGGGAATTTTAAGCATTGGTGATATGTGGAAGGAACTTCCTGCATTTCATGGATCCATGGGCGTCCTAAGAGTATGTTGTAAGTTAACCCCTTTTCCAATACTTGGCATGCTATGTGTTTCATCATTGGTCCCACTTGAATGGGTAGAAAAATTAATCCCTTAGAAGATCTCTCTTCCTCATCATATAATTTTATATTCATTTTCCTTCGGGCATCAATAGCATCATCAAGAATACCCTAGTGCTTGAATTAACTTTAGAGTGCAAATGTTCAAACCAGCTCCCCCATCTATTAAGACTCTTTTGCATGATGATTGTGGATCAAGAATTTGATATGGAATTGGGTGTTATGGGGATGGTTAAGTGAAACATCATCCTATTCAGAGAATATAGATAATGTAGGGTAGTCAAATGCCCCACCATAGCTTGGAATTGGTAAAACTTTAGATTTTTCAATACCATAGTGGCAACTAGTGCTTGTTCTAGAACCTCCTTATGTGATGGAGATAGTTTGAGGAGTTCTAGTATTGATATCTGCGCTGGAAGTTTTTGAAGCTATTTGACAATGTTATAATGAGATGAAGGTGGATATGCATTTTTAGACCCAACTCCCTTTAACACTACCTTGGATTGCCCCCTTGTTATTACATTTTTTGGTTGATAGTCCTATCGTTCACTGATTTTTAAAACATTTATTTGATTTTTAGAGACTCGTATGCTTGGGAGAAAATCCAAAGGGGTAGTGTCATTGGTTTGGTGTTCATCCATGTTATGACCAATGGTATGATCACTCTCTACTTTGGTAAGACAAATGATCATTTTATCATAGACATGATTCATATTTTTACCTTTGTTTTTCGTAGAAGATGATTCTCCTTTGTGATAGTTTGGTAAAGGATCCTTAAAGGCTGAATGATCATTATTGTTTTGGGGTCCCTCTACATATACCTTGTTATTGTCAATCAGATCTTGAACTGTGTTTTAACTCCATGCAATCATTAGTTTTGTGGCCTTTATTGTTGTGGAAGTTGCAATAATTTGCGTCATTCCACCATGGTGGTTTTACCTTTGGATCCCATAATCTTGACTCTCGTGTGGTGATAAGACCACTGGTGACTAGTTCTTTCATTGTCGATTCCAATGTTTGGCCTAAAGGTATGAACCTATGCAGTTTTGATGACTTTTGGTATGGTTGTGGTTTTGTGATTTTGGTATTTTGAATGACATTTGACTTGGCAATTTGATTGTTGTTTTGATTTGTTTTTGAAGTAGATTTGTCAAGTTAAAAACTGGTTTGGCATTTTGTAAATCACTTGTTGTTTCATTTGTAGTCATATTTTGGTTTATCACTATTGGGGTATTGATTTGAGGAATTTTTGTTATTTGATTTGTCATTGAAATTTTTAATAACCCCTCTTTTGACTAGTGCTTCTTTAATCTTAATGCCATTTTCTATCACCTTTTCAAATGTAGAAGGCCATTGCAATTCAATTCTGTAACTCATCTCCTCCATCAAGTTGTCAATGCACAACTCCATTTCTCTTCCTCAGGAATAGATTGAGGATATCTAGCGAATACTCATCGAAATCTTTGTAGAAAGGACAAGAATGTATCCCCTTTGTTTTTCTCAGGTTATATAGATCCTTTATTGTGACATTGTGTTGGATGTTAAAAGAATAATGAGAGATGAACCTATTGACAAGTTCTTCAAAAGTCCTTATTCCTAGTTGTAATTCTGAAAACCATTCCATACATGAACCTCCCAAGCTTCTTGGGAACAATCTCATCAGGTAAGTTTCTTCTTGAGCAAACTCTAGGCTCATGGATTTGAATTCATGGATATGATCAATCGGATCTGTTCTTCCATTGTATTTGTCATACTTGGGGAATTCACAATGTCAAGGAAAAGGTATCATATTGACTGTTGAGTTGAAAGAATACAGACACATATCATGTACTACATACCTTTTGGTGTTCCTTGTTATCATCTCTTGTATTTTTTGTTGTAATATTTGCATTTGGGATGTTAAGGCAACAACCAGATCTATACCTTATGTGGGTTGTGGTATTTTGGTTTCACTTGTTCTAGGTGCTTCTCTTAGGTGATTTACGTCAAATTCTTGGGGAAGCTTAGTACATGATTCAACCAACATTAAGAGGTATTTCTCCATGTCTTGTCCTAAGATATTTTTCATGAATTTATGGAATTTCGGATCCCGTTGGGTTGTTTGTATGTCTTATGGAGTTATTTCATTTTTGTCATTTTTATGTAGACTATTCTAGGGATTTTCTTCTGCCATTGTATTTGATGTTTCAAGTTCCTTTTCTAACAGCCTCTATTTTTGTAACCTGGTGAAGATTGGCATACAAGTGTTTTGTTCTTTCTTCCTAAATTTGATCTTCTATGTTGGAAAATTTCAAGTGAATTTTTAAAAAATTTGAATAAGATGATATATCTTATTGATAAGAATAGATTAAAAAAATTATTACTATGATTTGTTACGTGATAATAGGATGATAATATCCTGATGATGAAACTTTAGCGTAATAATCAAGATTTTGTTTTTATTTAACACTTTATGATTTGAAATATTTGTGTTTTAGTTGAAAAGACTGGAAATTTGTATGAACCTATCTGATTTTAGTTTCTAGACAACGATTCTAATAAAAAGGTACTTCTATTTTGATAAAAATCCATGTGTAAATGGCAGACAAACTGATTGATATGATTTGGAACTCTCTATTTTTGAAAGTGCTAAAACAGAGTTCAAGGGTGCTAAAATAGGTTATGGAAGTGCTATTTCACAGAAGTACTAGAACAAAGTTCAAAAGCACTGAAATAGATGATGTAAGCGCTATCTTTACCGATTCACTAGAATAGTTCTCAAAAGAGTTGAAAAAGATGGTGAAAGCGCTATTTGATGGAAGCACAAAAATAGTGACCGTAAGCACTAAAACAATGCTTGGAAGCATTGTTTTATGAAAGAACTAAAATAGAATCTCGAAGCATTGAAACAGATTTCTAGAGCGCTAAAATAGAGGGTTGATGTTTAAGACTCCTTATTGCAAAATTTGACTTGGCCTTTTGGCATATTCTATCATGGGTTGTGGGATGTAGGATTGACGTATGCATTGACTATGGTTATGATATTGTGTGAGGGCTCCCCTTTGGAAGCAAGCTCATGAATAAAGAGGTTCTACAGTGTAATCAAGAGTATGACCTCTAGCAAAATTGTGATACCTATGAATGAATGTTCTATGTTGTAATAAGATCTTTCGACTTTGATATAAGAAATGTCTTTTTCTCAAAAGATTTTGATAACCAAGTGGCCTCTTGGGTTTGTTGAATTTGATGGTTTTCTAGACAAACTTGGTTGATTTCCACTTTTGAATCATGAATTTTTCTGACCTAATTTTATTTTGGTGTTTTCTGGATGATCTTTTATTTGATTTTTAATGATTTTGAAAACGTAGATAGCAAATTATAGAATAATTGTTTTAATCTGAACAAATAGTGTATATTCAAGAACCACGAATGGTCCTTATTTATTTTCACAGGTATGTTTTGACAAAAGTACACAATTCAGATAGACTCACTCTTAAGGTTAAAATAGGTCATCGTTATACTTAACAACCCACATCTTGAAATTGCATTGACTCACACAGTTGTGTCACCCCCTAGAGGGCGCATGTGTTTTTGTCATTTCCAGGTGCGTACTCAGAGTTGGATTTCTTGTCCTATGAGAAAAAAGTCCTTGGAAATTATATGGTGAGTGTCGTGGTGGAAAATTCTCCCCTCCCCTTGCACCGTGAGTATTACAATATCTGGTTACTGACTCAGCTAGACACTACACTATGGTTTGTAGATAGGGCTTCCGTGTGGTGCAGCAGTTGATAAACTCCCTCAGGAGTCCTCCCAATATTTAGAACAAAGACTATGGGGATGGTTATCTTTCTCACTACCGTCAAGTTGGACTTTCACCAACAACT
This sequence comes from Sequoiadendron giganteum, assembly GCA_007115665.2. NCBI lineage: Eukaryota > Viridiplantae > Streptophyta > Pinopsida > Cupressales > Cupressaceae > Sequoiadendron > Sequoiadendron giganteum. The sequence goes on from CM021101.1 coordinate 524,883,185, forward strand.
TGCATTTTGATTAGAGTGGGTTGGAATCCTTGGCTTTAGGTGTTCCCACTTAGGTCGTTCCCGTAGGTGAGTACTTTTTCCCACTACGGCAGGCCTTCTAAAGGTTTTAACAAAAGTGTAAATTTGCATGAAAATATGGATGAGTCTTGCACTTTGATCACTTAGATAAGGGGAGAGCATAAGCCTATTCACCACACAAGCATAGCAGATAAATAATTCATTTTAATCCCAAAAGAATTTTTTTGCTAATCTATCTGAAGATTTTTCTTCACAATAATCATGGTGTCCTTTTTAACTGATATTGCAAAAGTGTGATGGCTACCCTAGGATTGATAAATTTTAAACCAGAAATGGCTACCCAAGGATTGATAACTTTTAAACCAAATGATTATCCTAGGATTGGTTCATTTTAGTCTATCTATATCAAAATAAAATTTTGGCCGTAGTCACGTCAGATCTAGATCAAAATTATAGAAGCGCTAAAACAGTCTATAAAAGCACTATAGCTTTTACCTGATGCGCTAAAATCAAAAGCATTGAAACAGAGTACCGAAGCACCAAAGTTCTTCACGGAAGCGCTAAATCAACTTTTCTGGAGATGGGTAACCGATGCATCAAAATAGTTCATGGAAGTGCTATAGTAGAAAGCACTAAAACTTTTAATGGAACCACTATAGTATCACGGAAGCACTGAAATAGAGCACGAAAGTGCCATATTTTTCCATGGATGCACTATAGTTTTTGATGAAAGTGCTATAGTTTTTTACAGAAGCACTGAAATGGAACATGCCGAGAACCTGCACGACACTTTTCAGAAAAAAATTGATAGAAATAGGGGGTTAAGGCCCCACGGTGGGCACCAAATTGTATGTGTGAATAAGGTAAACAAATTAAAACACTTATTAATGAAACATTGTATCAAATATAAAGAAAATAATCTACTGAAAGTGTCTCATTGTCTCCTATCTTTAAAGATTTATTAAGCTATTGTGCTCTCAAATTTAAATAACACTATAACTATTAAAATGACAATCTAAAGAGCCAAATGATGTTGATGCAATGATGTGAAGCTATATGATAATACTAAATGATAAAATAAACTACTATAACATGAATTGAATGAAAACTAATGGACGAAGCTATAGGAGGTAACCATGATATGAATACTAGAATGTTGGAAGTTTGAATTGTTTGATGCTAGATGCTTGAATTCCTGCAGAGTAAGAGTGCATAAGTTAGATAATCTGGATCCTTTTCTTTCTTGAATGAGGCTATATTTATAGATTTTCTAGTAGTATAAATGCATAGGAATAGCAAAGAGAGGCTTGGATTCAATCTGGAGGATTGAATGGTGAGAGATGGAAGAGATTGAGAGGATTTTGGGGATTATCTCTACCCATGAAAACACCAAGCAAGAGAAGAGGAAGGATTGATGGAAGAGGATTGAGAGATGAATTTATAATTTGTCTCCAATTTGTCTCCAAAACTTCTCGTGAAGTTTGAATCAATTAATTTTGACATATTTTTGACATAAAGTAGACATAGGATATCTAAACTGGTTTTGAGGAAATATAGAGGAATATTCTTTATGACTTCATTTAAATATTTTTTATTTATTAAATTAACCAAAGAAGTAATTTAATAGAACAAACTATAGAATTCGTTTATTTAATTAAAATAGAAGAATATGATATTTAATCAATAAAGTGTTTAATCTTTATTGAATTAATTTAAGATTTGATGTGATAGAATATAATAAGGAAATGCTAATTAAATCAAACAAAGTATTTAATTTTGTTCATTTAATTAAGATGAGATAATAGAAGAATTGGAAGAATTTAAATGTGAATGTGAACGTCAACTATACAAATAAATATTTCTATTTATTCAAAAAATAGAGTAAATTAGGATAATTAATCAAATAGTTCATATTATATTAATCGAATTATCCAAACCATTTTTAGGTGTATATAGTTGTATATTAAAAATTCAAAACCCTCATAAACATTCAGATCCACATCAACTTAAATGACCCTTAATCTAGTAGAATGATTTAGCATGAAAGAAAATAATAGAAAATGAAACACATCAACACCATGCATAATAGAACACAAGATTTATGTGGAAAAAAATGGCGAGGATTAACTCACAATATAAATTAATTGTAGCATGGATAAAATAGGCTCACTATAGAATGACTCGTTTCCTAAAAGAAAGAAGGGATCACTTCCAAATTATGGAAAAGAAGAATGTTATAGTGATAAATCCATCTCAATCTAATAGAAATTTCCACCAAAACATCACCAACGCATTCACAACCTTTCTAAAGATTGTAGACACCTTCTACTCATTGCTTTTAGTAATATAACTCATTAAATCTCACACCACACTTCACAACTTTGCACTTCCAAACTCCAAAACTAGAATCACACATTCTTCACACAATTATCCACCAACAGAACACTTATTTATACCTTCTTCAACCTTGAAAAGATTATGCAAGGTCATTTATGCTCTTTAATCACGAAAATTCAAATTACGTCGGCACTAAGCATTCTTGTAGTGGAAAGGAATGAAAGAGAACCACTACCTTAGACCTGAATCATACATACACACCATGTCATGCTTCCACAATCACCAAATAAAATCAACAATTAGTGTAGACACCCAAGGTTGGTTGAACCTATGTAAACACCATTCAACATTTAAGTACACAGTTCCTCAAATCCAAATATGTCTCAAAAATGACACACAACACTTAAACACAATATGGAATATTCTAAAAACACCCTAAAATCTAACAAATTCCTTTGCAATAACTTTCACTTGAAGAGAAAACTCATCCTATTCAACCAAATAAACTTCCACACATTGTAACTCAAGAAATCATCTTCTAGAGAACCATACCATGAGAAAATTTAACTCAAGATAGATATGAACCTTATTAGCACACTTCCAAAACCACACAATGAAAAAATAAACTGCAGAGAAATGCAGAGAAAACCCATTTCTCATAGACAATACTACAACATAGTTCACACACTGGTGAACACAACTTCTTCTACACAATGATCCAAGCCAAAAAATCTAGATATAACATCTTTGAACACCACTAATAAACATATTTGAATTACATAATTGGCTATTCAACACAGATGAAATCCAAAAAAACAAGAACATCACTTTGTATTGTAGAACACCTCTACAACACAATGTTTCCTCTTTTATTCAAATTTTCTCAAAAGAACTTGGAAACAAAGCACCAAAAACACATTCTCATCATATTCACCACTTCCTCATTATCACCTAGCTAACTATAACCAAAACTTCACAAACAAAATTTTATCAAGGCAACACTATAGGTTGACACAAGTAACCCTTACTAATGACAACATAATGAAACTAATCAAAGAATCATCACAACTTCTCAATCAACATGAGTTGACATTAATGAGAACAAAAATGCAAGCCTATTGACCTCAATAACAACACTGCTACCCATACTTGCAAGAAATAAGTCAAAGTAATTAAACATATTGTGAAATAACAAAAAAGTAAATAAAATGTCCCTAGGGTAGATTATGGAAAAACTACATGAATGGTTTTGAAGAGCTCTAAAATAGATCTCCAAAGCTACTTTAATCACAAAAATTAGAGATAGACAAAAATTTATGAGCTCAAATGTGAAAAATTAATATTTTGACTTTGACTAAGAATAATAGGAACCATTAGAAATTTTTGATAATGATACCTATGCCACTAAAAAATAGACAAAACCCACTTTGCAACGATATCTTGTTTTCCTGATTTTGACACCATATGCCCAAGTTATACCAAAAAGAAAAAAATAGCTCCTTTAGGGGAAAAAAGGTTAGGAGGGGGAAAAGAGGTGTTCGTTCTACTCACATCAACATGATGTTATGTTGACAACAAAAAATATACTCTCTAATATTCCCATGTCCTACAAAAAGGCTCCAATAGCTAGAATATCAAAATTGTTTATAATATTTGATAATATAGATGAAATATTCTATATCTAGTTTGTCAAATTCTATAAGGGTTAGTGTCAGAATATTCTATGTGAAGATGTACTAGATATTTTGATTTGATGTCGTAGATAATTTTTTATTACCATTGATTGTTTAGTGCTAGCTAGTGTAAGCCTTTGTGGGCTTGCTAGGGTACAACTGTGTATCCTATGCATAGATCCAATAAATTCTCTCCTTTTCTTTTTTTTATTTTTTTAAACCTCAAAAGACTATGTTCCTTTTTTGATTTTTTGGATTTGTTTTTGAAAAAAATAGTAAAATCAATAATTGAACCTATATTTTGACATGCACATGCTCATCGAGGAAGATGGTAGTCTAGGGGTGTCTATAGGGTCATATGACCATACAATTGTACATATTCTTGTGCATTAACCTCTAGATACTAAAAAAATATGTCCTTTTTAAAATTCTCATATTTTGATGAAACAACATGCAATCCTTAGGTTTTAGACCATTCTAGACCTAATGATGATGCCCATTTTATGCTAGGATGATATGATTCTTCCCTAAAGGTTATATCTCTCAAATTTTGGAAAATAAGTCACATATCTAGTGCTTTGATACCATGTTGGAGTTGATAGTGAACCCTATAGTTCTTAGAAATCCCTGCAACCAAAATGCCTATCACAAATAGGAGATCAAAACAACTAATTTTCTATGCAACCAAGAGATAAAAGATTGAATCCCACAATAATATGGGCATTGAACTAAGATTTTTAATTAAATCTTCACTTTCTAGCACCTATAGCTACTAAACTATGAGAAATTTAAAGATGATGCAAACTAGTGAGTTGTGATATTTTATCTGTAGATTCTAAATGCATTTTTTTTTTTAAAATAACAAAATTGTATTTATTTTTCCATCTCCTTCAAAAACTAATTTTTAATAGCAAACACCATATACAACATAAATTTTTTGTATGTATTTATTTTTTTTGCTAGATCAAGGACATCAATACCTAGTACAAACATATTTGTTCGAAAAAATATATTATAATATACTATTTTTTTGCATTCGTAGAACAAAGAGCATGATTCTAGATGAAAACCTATGTTTAATTAAACTAAAAATACATAACAAAACCAAAATATATTAAAATTATATTTGATGGATAGCTCTATTGGTGTTTTTTAAAACCCAAGCAGATTCCCCAAAGCTTCTATGTATTTTCCATGTTGAATGATGAAAGCCTAGGAAACAATTGGCCAACTTAACGAGAAAAAGAAGTAATGCTTACTCTCCTACAATTTGGGCTTTACAAGACCCAGGAGGGTGATCCTACAATGTGTTTCTTAAAAATAACTAAAAACTTCAAATACACATTGCATAACAACAAATAAAGTACCCCATTAATAGTGAATAGGTGAAATCCTTCAAAGATCTAATTCCTATCAGCAGAGAACTTCAAACACAAAAAGATAGGTCGATATGAAGATTATAATGAATAAATGTTCTAAAATTGAATGCCAAAGATGTGAGAAATATGACCACTACTTCAGTATCAGTGTCAAATCCTAAATCATAGAGTCAAATGAGAAAAAATTGAACTATAAGGAAAATTTCACAATAAACAGTTAAGATCTATATGAATTACATTACAATTCACATATCTGCGCCAAAAATCTATTACTACTTATAAATCTAGTTGCCAACCTACATGAACTCACACAATTACTAAAGCATTTAATTGGTCCTTTGGTCCTTTGGACCAAAGCCACAATTAAAGTATAATTCACAGTAAAGAACAATGAAAATCAATGAAACCATTCTTTGACCAATATTTCATTAATAATTCATGCATGGTATCACAATTGGAGAGAAAATAGACTCAAGAGGTTATCACATTCAATGCAAACATGCTTAAGAGCCCCATAATTGACAAAATTCTCCTATCTGAATCTAAACCTTAAAAAATGGATACAATATTCATACTCTCTGTATTACAAATTATGCACTCTCTTATCTCAGATTCAAAAAAAGACCCTGTACATCAGTCCCAAATTTCCTTTTTTATAGAATAGGGGAGAAAAACAAACTTTAGGCCGGAGTGTACACATGTCCACATTTGATTGGACTATAATTCACTTATATAGTTATATTTCCATTTTGCAATTGGAGGGAATACATATAAGACAAAATTTATTTCAATCACCATAGGGAAGAGAAACCGCCTTCCAAAAAACAACCTGGAAGAAGGAAAAACATCTTGAACCATTACAACATTCCATCCACCTCAGCAAAAATCCACATCATCCATATGCACATTGATCTAGGAGAATATGTGTACTGAATTGTAACTTCTAAGGCCATACCTATACTATACTTTCAACAAAGAATATTCTCCACCACAATGCTCATATTCCAAACTCATTAGTAAATACCATCTTCCATAATTCAAGTTCTACTTCAGATGGCCACTTGAAAGCAATAACCTAATTAATCTTATCTCTATATGGTTTATATTTCACCATCATTGAAGTATCCTCCTTATCAAAATATTCCAAGAAATTAATAACAAAAGATAGTTTCTCAAATGTATCATTCAACATACCAATATCAACATTCATGCATATTTCATTGGTTTGGGCCTTCATGATATGGTTCATTTGATCCTTCCAAGATTGCAAAGGCTTTACCTCATCATAGTTATGATGGATTTTTGATAATGGTGTAAGGTCTACTCCATCATATTTCACCTTCAGTTCCTTGATCTTCATTTCCATAGGAGAAACATATCCATGGAACTTCTTCTCCATAATTTCATTAATAGATTGATAAGTTTGCATAACCTTGGGGTACTTATCCCTCTAATTCTTTGCTCCTACCACCATGAACTTTAAATTGTCAACTCTAGGACTCCATCTATCCAATAGTGGGGTGGATAATTCTTTATCCCTTGGGAACATCTTGATTGCTTGCAACATTAAAACATAATTTTCATGGACATTATTCAATTTTCCCTAGACCTTTTTATTCAGGTGTCTCAATACAGTATCTACAATTACTGAATTTATTTTCAACATCTATTCCTAATGGATTAATTTTTCCCATGAAAGTCCTCCTCCTGGAATATTTTCCCTCTCAATTGTGATAGGCACCTCTCCCATATTATATGGAATGATTGCTAAGGATTGTTCTTGTGAGGAAGGTTGAGGTTGTTCCATTGATGGATCAAGAACATTATGGCTAGAGCTAGCTTGTGCTTGAGACTTCCATGCCCCCATTTCCTGTTTCAACAATGCCAATTCAATTTCTAGCTTTGCAACCCTTTGTTGGCTCTTATAATATTCAATAATGAGGTCACTATTCTGGCCCCTCAGAGTATCTTCGTCCTTTGTTAAAACCTAAATAGTTGCCCTAGTGAACTTGCAAAAATTTACTGCCATATCTACTGCCTCCAATGTTGGAGTATCAGTAACTCTTCTCATAATCAAATGACCACTGAAATTGGATGGCTCTGCAACTATTGGCTTCTTGGACCCGGTAGACAATGACCAAATTTCCAAGGCATCCCACTCTTCACTAAAGGTTTATCCTTTAAGTGCCAATGTAGCTTCCTCATCAGTCTCAAGAAGTGGCATATTGGACCTTCTTACTATATCGAATACCATAGCATCGGCAATATCCCATTCAGGGAGTAACAATACTCCACTCTTTTGTACCAATGCTCTGCCTTGTTCTAGTGTAATCTCCTTGAAATTTTCCCTCATTTTCAGCATGACATTGGATTGAATAACTTTCTCTGGAAGCTTTGGATGTAGACTCATTTCTTGAGCTACCTTCTCGACATATACTAGAACATGTGCTCTCCACATAAAATCTTTAAAAGCATATGTTTTAATAAAGAAATCATCCCTCATGAATTCCCTATAGGCTTCCATCCTTAGGTCATCGGTATTGGTTAACCCTCTTATTTCATCTTTTCCCAGCCTTAGAGAAACTGCTCCAAAACTTGATGCAACACCTTGTGGAAAAGATGGAATTCCTTGCTGCATATCATCAGGAATCACCATAATTTATTCATCATCTGAATTGGGATATTCAACCAATTTTTCCTTTTCAATCCTCTTCCTCTTGGGTGATGGTGGTTGTGTTAGGGAAGGAGCTCTTGGGGGAGAGTCTAGATCAAAAATATTATGCAAAAATTTCCCTGAAGATGATGGCATTGATTTATTAGGAGGCATTGCCTCAGGATCCTTTGAAACAATAGAAGGTGGTATGGTTTTATTTTTAGGAATTGTTCCCTTCTTCGTAGATTATACCCAAACCTTTTGTGGAGGCTTGTAAGAGGGTCTTTCCTCCAATCTTACCTTAGGATATTCCTCGATAGATTGTGACTTTCCCTTGTCTTCAAAAACCTATTCAACCTTTAAGATGCCCACCATGTTCTCAAACATTTTGATAGCATATATGGCCTTATTCAACTCACCATTGATATTGGGCATAAAATTGTATGCATTTTTATTTTCTATCTTCTTTTTCATCATCTTAGTAAAAGCTATATATTTTGTTTTTCTTTCCTCCTACACCTACAAATCAAGGATGTTTCTAATAATATCCTCAAGATAGTAGAAGTTTTGAATGAATACACCTATTTTGTGCTTTTCCTTCATTTGAGAAATGAAACCCTCAGGATCATGGTTCCTAGGGCATACAATTTTCAACCCATAAGGCTAAAGTAATGTCCACAAATCTTTCCATCCTCCTTTTGCTATGACAAAGTCAGAAAAATATGTGTACTCAAGGAAGAAAGATCCTTTCTTATGCTTTTTTGGCAAGTGTGTGTCTTGAGCACATCCTAGCTGTCTCATGATTTATAAGAATCCAATCTTCAAAGCACATCCCTAGGCAAATCAAGAGGATTGAAATTAGAGCCATATACCTTGAAAATGGTTGTATTATAATATGGGATGATATCTCCCTAATTATGTGTCAAATTCAAATCAGGCCTCCTCTCCATTGGCCTCAAGAAATCATGATTCTCCTTTGGAATTCTAGGAGGATCATAGACCAAATATCTTCTCAATTTTGACCCAAAAACATTATGAAATGCCACATAATCAAACTCACAATCATGCCTATCTAGAAATCTAGTCCAGTATTGAACATACATGTCAATATCATCCTCCTTTTTTAATTCCATGTTTTTTCTTGAAGAATTTTTCTCCCTTGTAAAAAAAAAAGTGCATCAATAGAGAATTCCACTTAAAACCAATCAGGGTTTTTCCTTCTTTAAGAGCCACCAGATTGTCATGCATTTTATCTGCCAAATAGTTGGTGAAATCATATACCACATTGAAACTTGGATGTTGAAGATTCACAACCATGTACAAGAGGTTAGTAGGAAAGGTAGTCTTTATACTAATACCAAGAACCTAACACAAGGAACAAACAATCTTCTTGAAATAATTGCAAAAGTAGTTTATAGGAAAAGGTTATGGCTCATTTTTTCCAATCACTATCTTCTTATTTTGTCCAGTTCCTGGGGTTTCAAAATGAGGTTGTAATAGAGAAGTCCTAAATAAACCCTTAGTATTTATGTACTCTTCATTCAATGCCTGAAGTTCAATGATCACCAGATCCTTATTCTATTCATGCAGATCAAAAATTTATGCAATCTCCTCCTTGGTTATTTTAACCATTTCCACACCAGTAAATGTCTTGACAACTTTGGCTATAGGGTCATACCTCACTGCAACAATCTTTAACAACTCCACATCCAAATATACATTCAATACCACCAGCTTGCCGAGGTTCAACCTCCAAGGGTTGTATAGAGAAGAACACAAATTCATTTTCCCAAACTAATTTGAAAACAACTGCCATCCTATATATGATACCCCAACATCTCAAATTTCACATTGCTTATCAGTTAACCCTTCCAAAACTAGGGGCCCATAAAACAAAGCCTTTCCCTCAAGTTTTTTGTTAGTAGAGCGTTTTAATAAGTCTATGACATCCTAAGAAAAGGACCTAGAGGGATTTTCAGAGCCAGAACTTCAGGCCTTGGGTGGCATTTGCACAAGACAAATTAAGATTCGAGCTAGGGTTTTGGAATACCAAAAAGTTTATGCAGTGTAGGCTCTAGCTTATAGCCTTGAAACATAGTAATTTAATAATTTATAAGGTTTTCACAAATATCTAGATGAGCTATAAAATAATTTTAAAGAAAATGAACCAGTGCAATCTTTTAAAACAAAGAAAAACGCAATTTCCACTTATCCTCAAGAAATCAACAGGATTTTCAAAAGACAGAGAACATGGTATGTATGTTACTTATGGTTTTTCTTGTAGAGAAATTCAATCGAAGTGATGTTGGAATTATAGGAAATATATCACATCACTTGGTACCTAAAAAATTCTTCCTTAGTGTGGAATTGTGCATGAAAATAGAAATTCAAGGAAATTTTAGAATTAAATTTGGTGGTGCAGTTTGAACTCCAGCATCACTATTCACTCATGTGAGAAACAACAGCCATCATATAACACTAACTCATTTTGAATACCAGACATTGATCTCAATCCATGCAGGAAAGAAAGAGTGACTCAAATCAAGTCAATGTGGCTAAAAAATGCCATGTTCATCCACCAAATCCTAGGTGATTGACAGTTCACCTACGAGATACCATCTTAGCATGAGAAAGCCCCACCCAGATAACATCATGCCTAGCATCGACGACCATGCATTGCTTGTTCACACACCTTGCAACATCATTAAAATGATTATTTTAATTGTGCGAGGTCAACGAGAAACCACCATGATTCATTGTTATATGGAAGCCATTGATTCAACATTAATCAACAGGTGAACAAGGACTAGGCCCCACAACCATAAGTGACATGTGGCAAAATATATCACACCTCGTAGCAAAGTAGTGATGTCATAAAAAATCCTTGTGAGGCTAGTGGGGAATGGTCAAGATTCAGCCAATCCATCTGACAGTCAGAAAAATTGCACATACCACAATTGTTATTCATAAAAAGGGGAATGACTAGGCAGACGGGAAAACAACCCTTGAGGCAGGAAATTTAGTTACAAGTCTAAAGTTTTAAAATTTTATTTACCCGACATTAGGAAAAACTAAAAACAAGTCCCAATACGAAAAAACCAACAGACCAGGTAATAGGGGCCGATAACATGAACAACTTAAAAGGCTCAAACCATGACTTATGAAACTGGTAACTTGGAACAATAGGTCAAATCAGGATTAGAATTTCCAAACCAAAAGGAAAAAAAAGACCCAAAGCCAAGGTTTTTATGGCTAAAACCTAAAACCCCAAGATACACTAGTGGTGCCAAACACCGGGGAAACAAGAATTAGCATAATTGTGAAAAAATTTTGAGAGCTCTACCAAGCTCATTTCTAGGACTACCATCATCTAGTTGGATTTGTGAATTTGATTCCATTTTCATATTCAACCCAATCTCGAAAAAGATAATTTTTCTATAAAATTTATAGAGGGGGAGAAGGGAAAAAACGGGGGTTTGAGAAAACCCTCTTTGAGAAAACCTCCTTCGAGTAAAGGTGGTTTTCTCTATAGGAAAATATGAGACTAAGTCAAATAGAAGCTAAATAATATTAGGCAAGAAAATTTGTACTTCACCCTTCTTTCTTTCATTTAAATACAATATATATTTATAGGATTGGACTCTCCTATTTTGTTGGAGAGATCCTATAACAACTCTCTAATATAGATGGGATATTTTTAATAGCTCATAATACAAACAAATAGTCGTACTAACAAACCAAAAAAATAATGGAATATTAAACCACCTATAATTATGTGAGTTGTTATTACAACTCACTTTACCTTACACACCACATTATTATTTTAATGCATGTGAACACTAATTCACAACAACTCAAAGCCCCTTTTTTTTTTCATTTTCCCTTGATTTCATAATAAAAAACCTATGAAAATGGGTTCAATCAAACCTAGCTTCAAAAATGGGTTCACTCGAAGGGGGTGTTCGAGAAAACCCCCTAAAACTTGAAGTTTTTATTTTGGAGGGTTTTTGCAATTTTCCTTTGTGAAGTGAATTTTAAACTAGTATTGTGAGATCACCTTGGTATTGTGATTAACATACAATTTTAATTGAATTGAATGGAATTTTTATGATTATAATGAATGTGCATACTTATAAAAGCATGAACAATAAAACTATTGATGAGGATTGCATTAGATTGTGACAAGTGTCTTAATCTCATGCAATGATATAACTTGACATATATTTATTCAAGTCTAATTAATAAAAAATCACTTAATTTTATCATAAGTGAACAAAGTAATAAGGGATTTAATAAATAATTAATGATTAATTAATTTTCAAGTGAGGTCCTAATTACTCCAACATTATTGTGTTTAATTGTTTGTCTTATGTTTTCTATGTGTCTACTTTATTTATTGGGTGTGTTTACTTTGTGTATTGTATTTTTATTTTTCTTGTGTCATCATCATATATGATTCATTTTTTTCATGATGTATTGCATCTTATGTGTGTGATCCTTCATCCTAATATTAAATTTTATCATAGGATTGTTAGCTTAGGGGCTAGCACATCCCCTAGATTTGATGTCATCCTACCTATTCAATGTTTGGATAATTGAACCCTCCTTAGCTTATCCTTATGTTACTATGAATCTTATAATAAGTTCATACTCTCACTAAAGTGGGGGCTAAATGTAGAATTGTAAATTGTCACCCTTATAAAATTTACACTAGGTTTACCTTTGTCTCAAGTGCTTGGACATAATTATGCATTTAATTTTCCCATTTTATTGTAATATTTAGAAAACAAGAAGTGGAATTGAAAATAAAATATTTAGTATTTAATATCGATGTAAAAAAGGCCCCAAAATAATAGGTTTGGACTAGGGTGCCTAGTTCTTGTTGTTGGAATGTGATGTTGTTGAGTGTTGTCATTAATTGTTGTCATTAATTTCAACATATCTTGGTTGATTGATTAAGGTTTGGGTTTGTTTCTTTGGTGATCTAGATTGACGTACTCCATATGTTGTGTTGTGATGATCTATCTTCGGTTCTGATTTTCTTGATCCCATACATTTTTCAACATAATGAGGTACACTCTTTTGGGACCAAACCTATCTAGAAAGTGGTTAGTGTGTCCTAAAACATTTCTTGCATTTTAATGTGTATATCCTAGTTCTTGGTTCCAAATATCATGTTTAATATGTAGCATGTTGATTTGAGTGAGGAGGTTATGTGTGGTCCACGTTTCATTCCCTTCTACCATGAGAATTTTTTTATGGTGACCTAATTCAAATTGTGTTTGGCCAACTTAGGAGTTTATGGAAGCATGAAATGGAATTGTGCTTGGACGACTTGGGAATATTATGAAGGTATGGATTGGTATAAGTAAAATTTGATTATGTTTTATGAAAGAAAGTTTGGTGAATGTGAATCTAAAATTCTAGACATTATGCAAAAGTATACTAGAGATAGAAGACAATGAGTTTCTTCTAGTGTGACTGTTGGTGATAGTTATTTCTATGGTGGATTCCCTTTTCATCATTCTTCTAGTAGTGAGCTATTTTTTAAGGAAGCGATCCTTCCTCTTTTAGAAGTGAGCCTTTTTATCATTGGTTGTAATAGCCAGGCAGTGAGGCTTCCTCTTTTGCTAGTGAGCCCTTTTATCTTTGGTTGTAATAGTCAGGAAGTGAGCACTTTGGTAGTGAGCCTTGTAAAAATCAACTTAACCAGTGTCACCTTAACTGGTGTTCTATAATTAAGAATTATCATTCTCTTTGGTTTTTCCCATCTTGGGTTTCCACATAAATTATGGTGTTCTTTGTGCATGGTGTTGTTATGTGCTTTCATGTTCATATTTCTTTAATTGTTATCCAATTGGTTTGAGTTTTCTCTAGATTAATTAAGGATAAGAAAAATGTTTTATAATAACTAATTCACCCCTTGTCTTTGTTATTCAGACTATTCTACAATTGATTTCAGAACTTTGGTTCCTTTAGGGAGAGCTTAACCACTTGGGGTAGATCTGATGGTGCACAAACTTACAATTCTAGTGTTTGATGGATCTAACCATAGTTTCTAGAAAGTTCAGATGAGAGGTCACCTGATTTCTCTAGGGTACAAAACCTGGAAAACTATTGAGACAAAATATGTTGAACCAACAAATGGTCCTTCTAGTGCAGATGAAATTTTAGCCTATGAAGAGAATGAGAAGCAAGTTATGCAATCTTTAGTGCTTTGTCTACAAGTGAGTTAACAAAATTTATTTCATTGGAAACTCCTTATGATGTTTGGGAAAATTTGAAACAAATCTATGAAGGAAATGATAGAATCAAATTATCAAAGAAGTTGATAGCTAAGCACATATATGAAAAATTAAGGATGGAAGAAGGTGAGGATATACCAAGCTATTTTTAGAGAGTTGGAAGTGTATTAAATGAATTCAAAAATCAATGAGGCACTCTAGCAGATGAAGATGTGATGGAGAAGATTCTGATGACCCTACTAGATAGCTACAATGACAAGATCTCATTCATTGAGGAATTTTATGATCCAAATAAATTCACCAAAGAGAAAGTATTTGGCACCTTGATCATGTTTGAGATGATAAAATTTGGAAAAGAAAATGAGAAATCTTAAACAACCTTCAAAGAAACAAAAATAGAAGATCATCCAGATAGTGAAAGTTCAGATGAGTTGGAAGAAAACTTCACAACAAAACTAAAGAAAGGTAATGGAAAGTACAAAGGTATGCTACCTCTTAAATGCTTTAGATTTGGAAAGATTGGTCATTTAGAAAACAAGTGTCCAAAGAAAAGAATACAACAAAAATTTAAAAAGATCAATAAGAAGGCCTATTATGTTAATGACAATGTCAGTATTTTAGATGATGAATCAAATCTTGAGGATTTTTTTTTTTTGGTAGAAAATGATGAACCTAGATTTTTTATCTCTAATATGTAGCTGGAATCTAATGATAACACTAAAGTTGCATTACTCAAGTCAAAAGAAATAAATATGAAAGGTTGATTGATAGTGGGTGTTTGAACAATATGACCAGTGATAGAATTAAGTTTGTAAAGCTTGAGAAATATGATGGAGGTTTTGTAATATTTGGGGATGATAAAACAACATAGATTGTTGGAATTGGTTATGTTACCTTTGATGGAAAATGTTGATGATGATTTCACTCACAACAATAGGTAAAATGAAAAATATTCATAGACAAACCACAAAGAAGCCTATCCTTCTTGAAATATATGGAACAAGACAATCTCAAAGGGGAAATATAACTAAACAGAACAAAAAGATTGGCTCAATTCAATCCCAAGTCTCTAGTAATCAAGTCATGATTGTACTAGGTTTGCTTCAAGGTATGATGTGATTTTTTTATTAATCTCAAAGGGAATATGTTCTTTAAATAATATATATTAGACACTAAGTTTTTAATTTGGATCTTAAGAACAAGTATCATGAAATCAAAAGATTTGAAGTAATATTTCATGAACATCAACAATTTCATTTGCTAGCACTTGAGTAGATTTAGCTTCAAGCATTCAACAATTTTTAATATAAAAAAGAAATATTTTTAATAAATTCCATCCATTAATCTATTGTTTTGAAATATTTTCAAAAGTTAAGCATCTATTCTAAAACAAAGCATAAAAGTACTAAAAATTAAAATTTTCTCTTGGTTATTCTCCATGCATGCCGCAAATAATTAATTAAATCAAAGAAAACAACTTTATAATTCACTAGATTGCTTCATAACTATATACAAAATGGTGCAATATTTTAAAGATAGGGATTTGGTTTGGACACCGAGTAGGTTTTGTATACACCCTTAAATGACATAGCATACAGTATTGTTTGGTTGAAATAACAAAACCAGCTACAAAAGATTCATGAGATAGGTGGCTATCAAATTGGCTCTGATCTTAATCAATGTCTACATGTGTACAAGTTTTTAGAACAAAATGATTCAAAAAACAAGAAAAAGGAAAAAAAGTTAGAGAAGGTTTGGGTCTTCTGACATCCAAAAAATTTGAACTTCAAATGAAAATAAAAAAGGAAATGACCTTTTATAGAAAAAGGCCACAAGAGTTTAAACTTAAATTCTTTCAGAGAATAATAAATATGAAATCAAAGGGTAGCATGTGGCATACACCAACTATCATTTAGAACATTCTAGATGAAGTCAAATATTTGACTTCGTCAGCAACAACACTCTTCACTCTTTACTCTGGTATGCAATACTCTGCATAAACCAAGGTTGTCGACATCCTTCTAAATACTGGACAAAAAAAATCCACCAAGACTAGGAACAACCTACAAAACTAAAAAACAAATATTATCGTTAGACCTCGAGTATCCAGTATCTTTCATCATTCAAGAGTCACGCTCAAACTCCTTTCTTTGTCTTTATTTTCTTGATACTCTTAGAAAGCACCCAATGTTTGATGCATATGCTCTTTTGAAATTCCTTGTATAGCTTTCCAAGTGATTTTAAGCCTGGTATATTCTTCTGATACCTAAAGTATTATATCATTTCTCTGCACTCTGTCTATTTCATATTTATCTATATTTTTCTTGCACTATATGATCTCATCAATAACTTCCTAAGTTAATAGTTTAATAGGGTATATGTTTATTATTTCAATCCATTCTTTGAAATATTTAGCTTCCTCAACCTCCTGCCCTAATGTTTGAGGATCACAACTTTGTTGTGTTAACAATTCAATAGAATATTGATACTTATCAAGCAATTTTTTACTTTCCATGTTGAATTTTTCAAATCCTTCAACATATTGTATCAACATGTCACCTTCCCACTTTAATTATTTATTCCATTTTTATAGAAATATAGCTTCTTGCTCTAACATTAAATTTCATTGTCTTAAACCTTGGACATCCATTTGTATGAGAATTTCAATATTTATTTTTTCCTGAGGAACCTTACATTCAATTTCAAAGCTTTTAGATTTTGTAGACCAACATTATGCTTCCTTATATTTCCCTATTGCATCTATGATGAATTCTTCAGCTTGTTTTACCCAGTGCTCAATCCATTCTTCAAATACATTCATTTTATGGCGAATCGCTGCAATTGCATCCACCTGATCTTGTGACAATAATACTAGATGTTGGGGAAATTTTGTTTATGCTTGACCAGACAGGGTTAGACATTTTATAAAAATTTCTAAGGTAGCAACCCTTTCTTTCAATTCTCTTTTCTTATTTTTATACTTCTATACTCTAGCAACAGTGGCATCCAAATTCACTTTTATTTCATCCAACTCTTGCTTCCAAGACGAGTGTCCAAGATTAATACTTGTTATCCTATACTCCTTAGGTGTTACTTCATGTCTATCTTAATTAGCTATTGGAGTAGCTCAATGGGCGGTTCTGTCACCATTTTCACTTCTTTGTATGACATGCTTTGTTTTATCTTTGTGCCTACACTTTGGAGTATCTATTTCATGTATAAAAATATTAAGGTCTAGAACCAATATTTCTATTTCCATTGGGGAAGCTAATTCCCTGATCAACCAATTAGGTCCATCATTATTTAGCTCTACCTCTATAGCATTTCTTTGTTCTCGATTTCCACTAGGTTTAGGAATCTCTTGCCTTATTTCTTCAACTTTATCTGTTATTTCCTCTGAAATGGGAATTTCTTCAACAATTTCTAGCATAGATTTGGCATTGTATCCTTTTTTTGGAGACTTAAATTCTCCTATCTATCTAGATGTTCAATATTAGTTTATTGAAAATGACCTTCCTCATTCTCTGCTACACAAGGGTTATCTTCACTTTCAACTTCTTCACTCGAAATATGGGTAGATTCCTTTTCAACTTTAGTTTCAACCAAGTCTTCTTCTGATTTTTCAAAGACCTGCAATTTTTCATTATCATTTGGCACATTCCCAAAGGAAGGCTGGGAATCAAAAGTATCTTCGTAAATTGTTTCATTAATAGGATCCTTATTTGTAGTCTCCTATGTTTCCATCTCAAGAATATTAACTTTATGGAGAACACATCATTAACTCTCTTATAATTATCTTTATACCCATGGATAGTGATTTGGGTTAAATGAGCATATATCAAACTATTTCAAACCTCCCTACCCATAGTACCAACCCTTTTCAACCCTTGTTTGTTTACCCTCATGGGACATGAATAAATCACATATGAAGACAAATAAAAACTTTTGGTTTTGGAAAATGCCCTTATCTATTCACATAATCTATCACCAATAAACTTTACCCAATACATCTACACATGATTCTCCATCAATCTAAATATTATTACAAAAATCTAGGGTTCAAATTTACTGGCATCTCTTAAACCAGCCATCCTACTTAGCAGAGTGATAATGTCTTGAATTTATTAGTTGAATATAGAGATTTGAAGTACTTTGGTATGTAGTTTAATTTTCTTGTGGCACCATTGGGTACTCATAATTTCTCTATTTTGAGCTTCATCACTTTGATATGTTTTGGCATTCACATTTATATCAATATTGTACATCTAAGTGAAAGTAGGAAGCCTAAATGTGTATATAATTCCTTTAAGTGTGATATCAACATAAATTATTCCTTTGTTCTCAACAACTCTTTTGTTAGGGTAATAATTGTTGGATGTTATGGTTGTGTTTCTGATATGTGGTTGGCATTGATGTCAACACTATTAGCATTAGTGTCTTCAAGGTTGCACATGTCGAGTATATTGAGAAAATTATAATAAATATGTTGGAGGTTGTCTGTGAAGCTATGAACTTCAGTGTGATGAAAATTTCAGTATGTTGGTACTAATAAGTTTTGATTTAAAGGGTTTGTTGCTAAGCCTATATAGTTTATCCTTTGAAATTTTTTGTGGTGTGCATCAAGATTTGAGCAAGTTGTGAGTTTTTGTGTTCCTACCTTTATTTTGTCACTGTAGTTGTTGTTTCTGGAAGAGAATGTAATTCTGGTAATTTGAGTTGTTGCATATTCTACAGTGATATTCGTTGATGTTTATAGATCATTCTCTATCTTTGATGCATGTCCACAATAATTGGTGTGCTCATGATCAAAGATTTTTCCTTTATGTGTTTGGGCTTTTCTTTTTGTTGGCCAACATGGTGGTTGTAGCATGTTGTGGATCCTCATGGATTAAATTTTGAATGTTCGGCACATTCGAGGATGTTTTTTTAGGTCTTCATTATGTTGTGACCAACTTAAGTTGGTGTGCATTGAGATTTGTTCATGAATTGAGCTGAAAATTTGTATTCATCTATTCTATTTTGGTCGACAAAGTTGTTGATGTAACTCCATGTAGCAGATATATAAGAGTGATTTTTTTCTTCATTTTAGGATGTAGTAATGTGGTATGTGATGTGTGCAAGTGCTATGTGTGAACAAAGATCAGATCATTCGATTGCAAAGAAAATAATGAAGGAGTTTGAGTGAAATGTGAAGAAGTTTTTTTGTGCCTAATCGAAACTATAATCAGGATTTTTTTAGAAGCTACTTTCTCAGTTCAATCTCTTCAGATGGATTTAATCTGAAAGTTCTACGTAAGACAATGTGTCTTTCTCTAAGAAGTGATCTCTAAGAAGTGATCTCTAGATAGTGTGCCTAAATACATGTGCATTCCTCTTATAATTTTAATAGGGTATAACTTATGGATTAACCCCCACCATGTTTTTCCCTTAATAGGGTTTCCACAAAAAATATCTTGTTGTTATGTGTGTTTATGATGTGTTGTTGATTCATGCTTTCACTTTTCTTTATCAGATCCAAGATTAAAGGTTAATAAGGTTAAATAAGTTTTAAATTATGTGACAACTGATTCACCCCCTGCTCTCAGTTATATACCCTTGTGTTTCCAAAAATTGGTATCGGAGAAGTTTCCTTTGAAAGAATTTTAATAGCTTGAGGTGATATGAGATGGCATCATACAAGAAGGATAGTCTTAGATTTGATGGAAAAAACTACTCTTTGTGGAAGGCTAGAATGGAGTGCCATTTAAAGTGCATTGGTGAACCCTTCTAGAAGATTACACACATATATGTTATTCCTCATAATGGTCCCTCTACTCCTAATGAGATCAAAAATGTTGAAACTAATATCAAGGGTATAGAAGAATTGTTCAGTACTCTGACAGATTCATAGATGACAAATGTGATGGATTTAAAAAATAGGACATGAGATCTAGAAGAAGCTGGAAACATTGTATGAAGCAGATGCACAAGGTAAATTCACTAAGCTACAAAGTCTGAAAGGAAAGTGGGAAAACATGAAAATGGGACATTATTTCTTTCATGCAAAAAATAAATGAACTACTAATGGGTATTAGATGTGTTGGTGGAATTTTAGATGAACAAGAGATTGTAGCTAATGTGCTCAGATCATTTCCTACTTCTAACAAAACTAAATCTCATGCTATTGAAGAGCTCAGGATAGTAACAAATGTGACAAGAGATATCTTGATTGGTAAGCTTGTTGCCTTTGAGTTGAGTGATTTTGGTGAATCTATCCCTAAAACAGTATTTGCATTCAAAGCTACTGTATTTAGAAGAAAAAAACAAAGATATGATCTAGGAGAAAGCTCCAAAAAGACATTCATGTATGAAGATGAGATGAAGCATATTGTAGATTATGAAAGAGAGGTAGAAGAGTTGGAAGCATTGATTGTGAAAAGAGAAGCCAAAGGACAAGGTAAGTACAAAGGAAAGTTTCATATTAAATTTTTCTCTTACAATAAGATAGGTCATTTTGCATCAAGATATCTTGAAATATTTCCTAGGTCCAAACCTAACAAGCCTAGATTTAAAAAGAAATGTTATTATGCTGAAGAAGGTGTTACTGATGATGAATATGGTAAAGAAAATGGAAATGAAGATGGATCAATATTCATTTCTATCAAGGAAAATGGTCTGGTGTCCACTAAATCTACTAGTAATAAGAATGTTAAGAAAGATCTTGTAGACAAACTTGAAGAAAAGGATGAGTGGGCGATTGATAGAAGATGCTCACATCATATGACTGGTTACAAAAGCAATTTTTTAAGCTTGGAGAAATATGATGTTGGTATTGTAATATTTGGAGACAACAATGCTGGTGTGATTTGAGGCAGAGGCACTATTTCTCTTGGTGGTAAACATAATACTAATGATGTCTTTTACGTAGAAGGCTTGAAGCATAATCTGTTGAGTTTTGGATAGATGGTCGAAAAGGGATACTTCATTCAGTTCAAATATAGAAAGTGTAGGATACTAGGAAGTTTTGGTAATTTAATTTCTTCAGGTACAAATACAAGAGGTAACATTTTTCACTTGAGTACTACTGGTGAAAGTTGTTTAATTTCTCAAGTTGATGAGATATGGTTATGGCATAGGAGGTTGTGTCATGTGAATTTTGATAATATTGTCAAAGTAATCGCCACTCAAGAAGTTAGAGATCTTCTTAAGGTAGTGAAGCCTACTAACACCATATGCAAGGAATGTCAGATGGGAAAGTAGACTAGAGTTTCTTTTCAAAGGAAAAAATATCATTCTAATGGAGTACTGGAGCTGGTGAATACTAATCTAAGTGGTCCCTCCAGAATCAAAAGTCTATAAGGAGAAAGGTAATTTATGTTGCTTATTGATGATTACTCTAGAATTATATGGGTTTATTTCTTGAGAGAAAAACATGAAGCATTAGAAAAGTTAAAAAAATTCAAAGCTATGGCCAAGAATGAGCAAGGTTTGAAGATTAAATTCTTAAGGTCAGATTGAGGTGGTGAGTTCACTTCCCAGGAGTTCAATTCCTTTTGTGAACACCATGGAATCAAATGAAAGTTATCTTCTCCATGAACTCCTCAATAGAATAGAGTTGTAGAGACAAAGAACATAACAATTCTAGATGTTGCTAGAACTATTATGTTGGAATGTAATGTACCTCATATCTATTGGAGAGAAGTTGTAAGAACTATTGTATATACTATTAACTGGGTAAATGCCAATGGTAACTCTGCTAAGACTCCTTTTGAGATGTGGTTTGGTTATAAGCCTACTATTAAATATTTCAAAATCTTTGGAAGTAGATGTTATATCAAGAGAGATGAAGATATAGGAAAGCTTGATGCTAGGAGTGATGAAGGAATCTTTTTGGGTTATTCTACTAAAAGCAAGGCCTAGCAGTGCTATAATAGAAGATTGAGGAAAATCATTGAAAGAGAAAATGTCAGAGTTGATAAGGACATTGCTAGATCATAAAAATACCATGGATATGATTTAGATGACCAACATGATAGTACTTATAAATGAAATAATTCTCAAACACAGAATCAAGTTCAAATTATTTTGGTGAATCGAGAGAGTCTAGAAGGAGAAGCTAGTGGAAGTGCAAAAGAGAGAATAGAAGAAACAAAAGCTCAAGAGAATCCCAAAGTTCTGAGGTATGCAAAGCTAAATCATTATGAAGATCAAATTATAGGAGATAAGAAAAAAGGTGTTAAGACTAGAAGAAGAATCACAAAAGTGTGTTGTTTGATTTCCAAGATTGATCCCAACAATGGCAATGAAGCATGTAAAGATGAACATTGGTTGGAAGCAATGAAGGAAGAATTGATGCAAATACAGAAAAATGATACATGGATTCTTGTTCCCAGATATCAGGATACAAATGTGATTGGAACCAAATGGATCTTTCAGAATAAGCTGAATGAACAAGGTGAAGTGGTTAGGAATAAAGCAAGACTGGTATGTAAAGGGTACTAATAGATGGAAGGTATTGATTTTCAAGAAACCTTTGTCCCTGTTGCTAGAATTGAATTTGTAAGACTGTTCCTTACTTATGCTACTTTTAAGAACTACAAAGTCTATCAAATGGATGTAAAGTCAACATTTCTAAATGGTGAGCTAGAATTAGAAGTACATGTTGAGCAACCAAATGGATTTCAATTGACTGATAAGGGAGATATGGTTTGTTGATTGAAGAAAGCATTGTGTGGACTCAAGGAATCCCCTCAAGCCTAGTATGCTAGACTGGATAAATACTTGTTGAAGCTTGGATTCAATAAAGGTACTGTTGACAATAATTTGTATTTTAAGATGGATCAGGATAAAGATTTGATTATTCAAGTCTTTGTTGATGACATCATTTTTGAAGGTGGTGATGACTTATGTATGAAGTTTTCTGATGAAATGAAAATTGAGTTTGAGATTTCAATCATTGGAGAGCTGAAATTATTTTTGGCTTTGCAAATTACTCAATTAGAAAATGGAATTTTCATATATCAATCCAAATATGTAAGAGAGTTACTAATAATGTTTTGCAGGGAAGACTTAAAGCCTATTGGTACACCCATGGTAATGAGATGTAAGTTATAACATAATGATGATTCTCCTAAGGAAAATCAGACAAGATACAAGTTAATGATCAGTGGATTGCTTTATTTGACTCAGACCAGACCAGACATCATGAATGTTGTATGTATGGTTGCTAGATATCAAGTTGATCTAAAGGAATCTCATGTGACCACTGTAAAGAGAATTTTTAGATACTTGAAAGGGACAACTGATTTTGTTCTATGGTGTCTTAAAGATGATGATCTTATCCTAAGTGCCTTTACTAATGTAGATTGGGCAGGAGATGTGGGTGAAAACAAAATTACTAGTAGTGGTGCCTTCTTCTTGAGGAAGAAGTTGGTTTCTTGATTAAGTAAAAAGAAGAATTACATTTCCTTATCTACTACTGAGGAAGAATATATTGTTGTTGCAAAAAATTCTACTCAAGTAATATGGATGAAACAGATGCTAAGAGATATTAGAATTGAGTATGATGAGCCTACTGATATATTTTGTGATAATTCAAGTGCCATAAACATTTCCAACAATTTGGTGCTACATTCAAAGACAAAACATATATCTATCAAATATCACTTTTTGAGAGATAAAGTGAGTGGTAAAGAAGTCATATTGGAGTATGTGCCTACTAAGGAACATATTGCAGACATCTTTACTAATTCATTTCCTAAAGATACTTTTGATTATCTTAGAAGGAAGTTAGGGGTGATTTCGCCTCCTAATCAAAACTAAGATGCGAGTCTTTCAATATTTTTGTGCATTCATAGTCATATCTTGTTTCAAATTGATGTTATGGTGGTTGCTACTCAAAGGGAGTAGTCAGATGATTCAAATATGTGCTTTAGAGCTCATGTACCTTTTCCATTGATTTCAAAGGGGGAGAAGAGAAATATGAAAAACTTTGAAAAACCTTGGGGAGAAGAGTAATATTGGAAGAGCTAAAAAGAAAAGAAGAGCAGTGCAATATATAAGGGGGAGACTGTTGGAAAAGAGTTAGTTGTGTTGATGGTATTTTTCTCATCATGTGTTGTCATCAATGGTAAAGGGGGAGATTCTCGGATTTTATGGTTTTCATTGATGTCAATAGTATTATCATTAGTGTCTTGAAGGTTGTATATGTCGAGGATATTGAGAAAATTATAATAAATATGTTGGAGGTTTTCAGTGAAGCTGTGAAGTTCATTGTGATGAAAATTTCAATATGTTGGTATTTAGAAGTTGCACTTTAAAGGGTTTTTTGTTGAGCCTATCTAGTTTATCCTCCAAAAGATTTAGAGGTGCACATCAAGGTTTGAACAAGTTGTGAGTTTTTGCATTCCTACAGTTATTCTATCACTGTAGCTAGCGTTTGTGGAAGAAGAGAATGTAATTCTGGTAATTTGAGTTGTGCTCATGATTAGAGATTTTTCCTTTGTGTGTTTGGGATTTTCATGTTCTTGGATGACATGGTCGTTGTAGTGTGTTGTTGATCCTTGTGGATTAAGTTTTGAATTTTTGGAACGTTCAAGGATGTTTTTTTAGGTCTTCATTATGTTGTGACCAACTTTGGTTGGTGCACATTGAGATTTGTTCATGAATTGGGCCAACAATTTATATTCATCTATTCTCTTTTGGCCGATAAAGTTGTTGAAGTAATTCCATGTAGCGGATATATAAGAGAAATTATTTTCTTCATTTGAGGATGTAGATATGTGGTATGCAAAGTGTGCAAGTGCTATGTGTGAATAAAGATCAAATCATTTGATTGTAGATAAAAGTATGAAGGAGTTTGAGCGAAGTGTGAAGAAGCTACTTTCTTAGTTCAATCTCTTCATATGGATTTAATCTAAAAGTTCTATAAAAGATAGTGTATCTTCCTCTTAGCAGTGAGCTCTAGGAAATGTGCCTGAATGCATGTGCATTCCTCTTATAATTTTAACAGGGTATAACTTATGGATTAACCTCCATCGTGGGTTTTCCCCTAATAGGGTTTCCACACAAAAATTATTGGTGTTATGTGTGTTTTTGATGTGTTGTTCATTCATTCTTTCACTATTCTTTATCAAATCTAAGATTAAAGGTTAACAAGGTTAAATCAGTTTTAAATTTTCATTCTTTCACTATTCTTTATCAAATCTAAGATTAAAGGTTAACAAGGTTAAATCAGTTTTAAATTTTATGACAACTGATTCACCCCCCCTCTTAGTTGTCTTCCCTTGTCTTCCCAACAATAATAATTCATACATTATGTAACCAATTCAGGGGCCTCCAATGCTGGTGAAAACCCTCCTACTGAGAATAACCCACTTTCTATAACATTTTTGATACATTAAGAAGAAATTTCTTGTCGTACCCGAGTGTGGATTTCAACTTCAAAAGACCAGCCCAAATGAGTGTCTCTCACTACCATATTGATTTTTATGGCCTATGAATTTCAATATTTGAACTCATCTTCTGCTCTTGCATCAAAAGTACTCATTTTTGTTGGTATTTTCTACATTTTCAAATGTGTACCTTGTGTGTGAGTTAGGGTTAAATTTAACTAGAAATTTCTTACAATTTATAAAATTTTCATTCACCTTTTCAGTAAAAATTTAAAATCAAAGAATAATCATCATTCCAATTTCAAACATTTTTAAAGGGACAAACATCTTTCAAGACCTTTAAACATGAAAATGACTGACATGAAATCAATTTTTAAAACATACCTAGTTCTAGCTGATAATGATCATATTTTGAAATGAAACTCCAGAACCCTTGGTAGCTTTGTTCTTGGTTTCTCAAAATTTACCTTTCCTTGCATGCCAGTATTATTTTGTTCTTTCAATGTCCTTTGCAAATTTGCAGCATGACATGAAGTAGGGTGTTACAAAAGAAAATTTATGCTTAAGGTGATGCCAAGTCCATGAGTAGTTTTCCACCTTCATTAATTACTTGTTACAATGCATTAATTTCATGAATAAAGGTGTCATCATTACAGATTAGGGTTCAAATTATGAACACCTAGGTTTTTGTGCAGGTTCACTACTAGAGGAAAAAAATGGCATGGTGATCATACATGGCACTCTAGTGTCACTCCAATCACCAGCTAGGCATGGACCATCAAAGGTGCATGATCAATTTGTGATCATCAGGACTGAAACTTTTTGGTATCAACTTTTGGGAGAAATACCAAGATTTGAGAACTTGCTTCCTAGATTCAGAGAGAAAACACAAATCAGAATGAAACAAAAGAATGAAAATTGAGCTCAAAATAATCAAAACATTTCAAAATATACCCTTTGGTTTCTAAGCTAAAAATAAAATTATCGGACTCCAATACAAGAATAAAAGATATCACTGGGATTAGAAAATTTACGGTCGGTGACTTATTGGGCGGGCTTGTGACCAACTGAAGATACAATCACTTTGATACAATGACAAGACTCTAGATTCAGCTTTTTGGTGATATATTAAACTTCATAAAAGGACTAAAAACTGAATCGGGGAAAGAAGACATAGGGAAAAATAAGGACCAAACAATATTGAAAAAGAGAGTTGAAACAAGCCAATCCATAGAACAACACCAAAGCAAATGAAATCAAAAGGAACAAAGATAGAAAAAAAGGGGTCCACATTTTTCCACATGGAAAAATGGGTCGTGTTGTGAGACCACACAACAAAAAGCAACCAACAAAACTAAACAAAAGAATAGAAATTCAATTCTGGATCTAACATTAGTGCATTAATATTTTTAGTCTTCTAATTATAAATCACTAAATCCTTATTCGAGCATTAAAATTTCACTTCACCTAGCATACAAAATTAAATATCACTAAGCTCGCGTGTGTGCAGTTGGTTATTTCCGCTATAGTAAACTTAAAAAATAACAATTTTTGCATTAACCTACATAGTTTGACAAATAATTTTAAGCCAACCATAGATAGAGCCTTGCTTCCAGACAAGCATCCATAGCCCCAACAAGGCTATCTCTATAATTTCCCCAAACATAGCTCTAGTGCCAATCAAGTGTCTATAGCCTTGGTAGAGTTATTTGGATAACCTAAAGAGTTGAGTTTTTTTCCATTTTTTTTAGATATAGCAATGATATCTAATTTTCAACTTTTGATATTTCAATAATAGCTCATTTTCAAATTGCAGGCAGTGAATCCCACTATTAGATTGGGAATTAGAATGGTAGCAATGTTAGTCTTTTAATTTTTCACTTAATGCAAGCAATTGTTATCCCAAGTTTTAGTAGAATGATTTAAGTGTGTGTGTTTGTAGGTCAATATCAACTAAATGATTCATGCTAACTAGAGTATAAAGAATGAAACAATTCTCTAATAATCCATAGCAAAATACTACTTTTGGTCAAAGCATAGATCAAATTTCTAGAATTGGCGTTGTATTAACTTGTTCACCTTCAAAATTTGCTAATCATTAAAAATTAAAACAATGCAACACCCAAAAGAAAGCGAAAAAAAGAAAGAAAACAACTATTTACAAAACAACACAAAACTATTTACAAAAAAATTCTATTTAGAAAAATGATTTACCTATGATTGGAAATAATGCTTTAAGAACTGCCCATTAACAGGCAATGGGATATCTTCACTAGTCAAAAACTTCAATCTATAAGTACTATCACCTAGGATCTCATAAATTTGATATGGGTCTATCCACATCTTATCAAAATTACCATGCTCACCTTTTCATTCATGGGATTTATTCCAATATAAGAACAAGTCTGATATTCTAAAAGTCTTTAATCTAGCCCTTTCATCAAACCATCTTTTAACTACAGATTGATGCCTAGAAAAATGATTTATAGCTCAATTATGCTTTTCATCTAAATGCATCAATTGTAATAATCGAGCCTCAGTTTTGTCATCCAATTCTATATACTCTTGGGAAAACTACCAAGTAGGGATTCTCAAATTTATTGGCAGTATAGGATCAACTCCATAAACTAAGTGATAAGGAGAATTCCCTAATGTAGCTTTCATCTTAGTGCAATCTACCTAAAGGGTGAATTTTAATAAAGATTTCCATTCCCTAGGATTCCTTTCAATCAATTTTTTTATTATATTCAACAAATTTTTATTTGATGATTCGGCTAATCTATTTCCTTGCGAATAGTAATTAGATGAGAATTTTAATGTTATACCATATTCAAATGTCCAATTAGAAAATTTTAATGAAGAAAAGCCAAGGCCATTTTCACATACTAGTGCATAAGGTACTCCAAACCTATTAATGAGGTTCTCTTCCAAAAATTTGATTACTACCTCTATAGTGCATTATTTGATCGGAGAAGCTTTTGTCCACCTGGTACGGTGATCAATAGTAGTTAATATAAATCTATGTCTTAGAGATGATGGAGGATTGATAGTTCCAATAAAATCTAGTCCCCATTATGAAAAAGGATGCATTTCCATTACTGGTTACAATTGTTGAGCACTAAATCTTCCTTTTTCTGATGCAATTTGACATGTTTATAAATGTTTCACATGTTTGTATGTGTCTTTGAAAATCATTGGCCAGTAGTGAACAGCTCTTAAAATGAAGTGTGCAGTAGCTGATAGTGCTCCATGAGGTGTTCCAAATTTTTCATGTAATTTTGGCAACACATTTTCCGCTTTTGTTCTATTCAAGCATCTTAAATAGACTCCTTCATGATTTCTTTTGAATAAATCTCCTCCTTTCTTCATATAAATTTGTGATTTTATCTTGATGGCTCTTCTTTGATTTCTTTGCATTTGATTAGGGCAAGTATGGCTAACCAAATAATGACATATATTTGAATACCAATCATCTTGGTATTTTACAAACAACACATATTGTTGACTTGAAATTTGTGGATCCATTTATGTAATAGACTTAACCAAAGATTGTCCTTCAACTAATTTCATGGGTATGATTTCTAGATCAAATTCTTGTAAGATGGTAACCCATTTGGCTCTATTTTCTCTGACCTCACTCTATGTTAACAACAATTTGACTATATCATCTGGAACAATAGCCTTGACCATACCCCCGAGGAAATAATGTCTAAATTTTTGTACTCCTTTAACCAAAGCAAAGGCTTATTTTTCAACATCTATATATCTCAACTCCGCTTCTTTGAATGGAGCACTCATAAAAGAAATTGAATTTTCTTCTTTTTTATCACCCTTTTGTGTTAGTACTGCTACACAAGTATGACTAGAAGTAAATGAGTAAATATAAAAAGGTTTAATATAATTATCTTACCAATACCAGAGCTTCTGTGATAGTAGTCTTTATATTCTCAAAGGTGATTTTAGCTTCACTTGTCCACTCTATCTTGGCATATTTTTTCAACATATCATTGAGTGGTTTTACTATTTATGCGCATCCGATAATAAATTTCCAAACAAAATTAATCTTACCAAAATAGGATTTCAATTCTTTCTTGCTTCCCAGGGGTTGTAACTTGAGTAGTGCGCTCACTCTATTTGGGTCTATCGAAATACCTCATTTAGAAATAATATGTCTCAGGAACTTACCTTTAGTTACCTTGAAAATACACTTTTTAGGATTTAGTGAAACTCCGTAGGTTTCATACTTCTGTAATATTACTCTAAGATATCAAACATGATCTCTCCTATCTTTTGAAAATACTATGAGGTCATCCATGTAAATAATAATGCGATTTCCTATCAACCCGTAAAATCATAATCCATGGCTCTTTGAAATGTGGCTCTGATATTTAAAAAATCCGAATGGCATTCTCCAATATGAAAAATTTCCTCACTTAGTGGTAAATGTTGTCCTCATTTGATATTCCCTCAGTACCATTACTTTGTTATATCAAGAGAATCCACCGAAAAAGGACATCATCTATGAACCGTTAACTATTTGTAACACTTCTTCTGAGGAAGGTAATGGATAATTATCTTTCTTAGATGCCTTATTGAGATTCTGAAAACCTATGCACAGTCTTATATCTCCATTATTATTTCTCATGAGAACCAAATTTACCACCCAAGTAGAATGTCTGATAGGAAAGATTATCTTAGCTGATAAAAGTTTATGGACTTCCTTTTGAATTAGTGGTTCTAAGAGTGCATTTATTGGCCTTTTTTTTTTCCAGAAAGGCTTTGCATCAAGATTTAGTGGTATCATATGAGTAATTATGGAAGTATCATATGTCTTCCAATCTTGATATGTCCAAGATATAACCTTCCAATAATCTTTAAGTGCCTGACTAATATTTCTCTTCTCTTCCTCAGTACAAATCTTTCCAATTAGAACATTCTTAGGATCTTATTTAGTGTGTAAATTATATAATTTAGATTTTCCCCCATCACTTAGAGGAAAATCATTTTATCTGATTATCTAATTGATGTCAAATAACCTTTCTAGCTCAATTATTCCTTTTGGAATATTATTATCTCTTGCTTGAGCTAATTCTTCATCTTTAATTTCACCATCAAGGAAATCTATTTCCTCAATTATTTGTATTTCAAAAATATAAGAATTAGTGATGAAATCCAATATATGTCAATCATCTTCAAACATCTGCAAATGAGTAACATTATCAAGAACCGAAGGTAACTGCACCAACTCAACTTTGAATCTTTTCAAATTAGAGGCATCTAGAGGTTCTAGAGTACTAGAAGCAGTAGCCAAAGCATCAAATCTTTGATTAAATCTTCTTGAGATATGAGTAATGTTGAATGCATCAAAACTTTCTATTAAATCATATACTATGTGTAGATAATTGGACAAATGTTTGTAGTGACAAGTATATTGTTTTCGAATTTGTCTCACTACCAATTTTGAATCACCAAATAACTTGAGGATTTTTTCTTTCTTTTTTATTGCAAGGATCAAGCCATGTATAAGGGCTCCATACTCTACCATGTTGTTAGTACACTAAAATTGTAACTAATATGCAGCAAGAAAATATTTACCTTTAGGATCAATGAGTTCAACTCCAACTCCAATCCCTTGTTTTGATTTGGATCCACTGAATTTAAGAATCTAGGCTTGATCATCTATAACTTGTAACTTACCATTCTTTGATGATGTCAAATTAGTCCCTTCGGTCTGTGCAACATGCATTTGGTCTATATGTGTTCCTGATTTAGACCTCTTGACCTTAATGTGTTCTGGAAAATATTAATTCTCGATTCTATGAATTATCTCCAAACACATCATACAACTATTTTCTAAGTGTGTAGCATCATGTAACCTACACCAATCTTGCAATAATAAAAAATTTAGTGAAATTTTAAATTTTCCACTCTTCTAAGCTTCTATAACAATATTCTTCTGAAATCTATCGTAGGTACTATTTTCTTCAGAAGAAGAATCATAATCTGATTCAATTAATAAAATTGTTCCAGGAGTTAAATGATTAGATTTTCTTGCATCATATGTAAATACTTATTTTATTTTGACTCCTGAATTTTATACTTTATACACTCCTGGTTCTTCATCAATATATAGAACTTCATTTTTTTTATTATATTTAGTGATCATATACTTCATGCACAGTTCCCTTTCAATCCTGATTTGATTAGGAAATCCCTTCCATTGTAACCACATATGTGAAAATTTAGTAGCCATATATCCATTCAAGACCTTGGACCAATACCGGCTCAATAACATACCATAAGTCTCAGGTATCTCAAAAACTTGAATGTCTATATAATATTGAATTGTAGGATCCGATGCTAATTGCATATGAATATTAGTCAACTCTCTTACTACATTTACTTTTGTTTTATCAAGATGAGTAACCTTCTTTAAAGAACTTGGTGGAGTTAATCCTAGTGTTTGACATGTGGAAGAAGGAACCAAGTTAGTAGACTCTCCAAAATATACGAAAAAATTATGAATATTTTTACCAAATATTCTCAAAGCTAGTAAAAATGGTGGAGACTCTAATTTTCCTTTGTAAAAGGCTAATTGTGCATCCGCTATAGGAAAAAAATTCTTATCTTTTGTT
Organism: Sequoiadendron giganteum; assembly: GCA_007115665.2. NCBI lineage: Eukaryota > Viridiplantae > Streptophyta > Pinopsida > Cupressales > Cupressaceae > Sequoiadendron > Sequoiadendron giganteum. Next base: position 524,915,497 of record CM021101.1, read on the forward strand.
TTAGCCTGATTATCTTTCAACTGAGTGTATTAGAACTTGCCTTCTTTTGAAAAATCTTCTAGAGAATTTAGAAAAGCTTTCTTGATTATAGGTGTTTTGAACAATTCCAACAAAGAAATACTAATCTTTACCTTTTTTATTTTTTCTGCTAAATAGATAGTCAAATTGTTTTGGTCAGTGGAATATATATTTTCATTTCTTAAAAAATATGATGAATTGTAATGAGAGCTCACTTTGGGTAACCCTGTTTTATTACTTGATTTGTCATCAGGTGGAGTATTTAATTTTTTTGGCAGAATCGACATCATTAATGGCCTAGTGAATTTATTTCCACTATTGGTGTTGCTTATCATATTATGAGTATTTCCTTTTTGATACTATTGAAAAGTGTGAATTTCATCAATTTCTTCCTAAGGTTCATTTTCACTTTGATAGGGGAATGTGTATGTTTCTAGAGCCATGGCCGAATTATCTCCCTCATACACATGAGTGTAACTTGTGATGACAATAGGTGATTTTACATGTTCATAGCTTTCAAAGACTAAAGCAAAAACATATCCTACTAGAAGTAATTTTTTTCCCTTATGAGGGTGAGAATCACACTATTCATTATAATGTGTAGTAGCTAGAAAAATAACTGCAGTAATTTTAAACTGGGAACAATCTACTTGAGCATGAGCAATTTTGTTATAAATTCTACACCAATTATTCATCACGAGATCATTTAAATTCACTTTTGATGTGGATATTTCATCTATAGGATCATTTTTGTCTAAAGGTGTGGATACTCCTCTATTATTTGGTTGTTTATTCCAAGGTCTAGGTGGTCTAGGAGTATTATACATCCAATTTTGTGAATTCTAATTGTTATTTTAGGCACAAATTTTTTGATTTCTTAATTGTGTAACCTTTGTAGTTAATATTTTGAGTTGATCTATAATTTATTTTATGTCTTGGGTATGTGCAGGATCGCCTGGAAAGAATAGGCCCTTAAGTGGCGATGAAAATTCAAAAAAATAGAGTTAGGCAACTTGACATAAAAATTTGAATAAGTTATCTATATTATTTCAAAAATATGTAAGAATAGAATATTTAGAAAATTGAATGTAGTTTCTAAACTACTAGGTTTATTTTTTATTTTTAAATCTATTTGGTTAAAATTTGAAATTTCAATGCAGTAGTACTTAAATTTCAAGGAAAAAAATACGAAGTAGGTGTTTGTCTGACCACCCTAACCATAATTAAATGATAATATTTTTTTATAATATTTTAGATATAAGTATAGGAATCATGTCCCAATGTGATGCATATTTTTGTAATTTTGTTCCAAGTAAATAATTAATTATGATTTTTTTATTACAAATTTTAAAAAATATAAAAACTCGTATGTCTAACCACCTTAACTTGGTCAAAACTTCATGAAATTCATTTTTTTTATACTATAGTATGCGGAGCATAGAGTGTGAAACATATTTTGGATTCAAAATATGTGATACCATTTGAAATCTATAGATATTTTTCAATCAACCTATCAATCAAGACTTTAGTCATAATTCAAATAGAAAATGAGCAATAATTATTTATTAAATTCAAAGTAAAGCATAATTCATATTGGTGGAAAGCTAAGAATATCTTTTAAAAACCCTTTTCATTTCATCAATTTTGGGTTGAAAAAAAATCATCAGCCACATGGGCCATCATATCACTTACATATCGCCACTTTTGGCCCATCATGATCCTGCACATACCATCTTCTCCTTTGAAATCCTAACATTTTGATTTTCCTAAATTTGTAATAAAAAGGATTTTCTGTTGGGATGCAACTCTTTGATAGCTAGACTAGGGTGAGGGACTAAATCTTGACTATTTCTTATTTGAAAGAAAGTATTATGAAGAAATGTCCCATTCTTGACCATTGAAGGATAAACATTAGGAGCCATAGGATGACTCAGATGAACTCCATTTAAAATTGAGGTAGGGTAATTATTTAATCCATTTTCACCATTTGTGGATGATCTATTTCCAAGGTGTTTCATTTCTAAATTCAGATTTATGGTTTCAGCATAGGCTTCAGGTAAAGTACCAAGATGATTTTCCTTTCACTTCACAAACATAGCAGTTAAGGATCCACTATTGTATAATAAACCATGATAGAAGACAAATTATCTACTACATAAGGTGTTTGCAACCTAGAAAAATCCATTTTATTTTTTTCATTAAAAGCAGTTATAGGTTCTCCTTCAAACCTCTTAATTTGAACAAATTGATGATATAACAAAGCAAGATCTATGGGTGTCCTAAATATGGCTAAAAATTGGATTTCCATATCTAGCTAGGATCTAATAAAATTGTGAGGTAGGTTAATATACCATTGGTAAAATTCATCGATTAATGTGTATGGGAACAACCTACATATGGCATCTTCATGTTGAATCCTTTCTCTAAAACACGTATCCTTTAAGATATTGATATGTTCTTGAAACGAAGATTTTGGCGCCTTAATGCTTTCTTACACTTCTAGGGTTTTCACCTAAAAGGATAAAGATGGGCCAAAATGCATAAGTTACATTCAAAGGAATGGGGGATTGTGAGTTTATGTGATGTGTGTGGGATTCCCTAAGTGTTGGAAACAAATGAAATAAACTATCAATTGAATGTAAACTATTGAAATGCAAAGTGTTGGAAAGCACATAATGATATGCAAGCATGAACTAAATGACCTAAGAAACATAAAAAAGCTATTATAGAAATGAATGAGATTGAAGAGGTGCACCTGGAGGCTAAAGAAGGATCTGATGGAGGTCTCAAATTCTGAAAATATGATGTAGAATCTGAATGGGACACTTGTGCCAATCTGGGTGACCTAGTCCCAGATCTGAGAAAATTGATCTGGAGCCTATTTCTACCAAATGGGTATCCAGATATGTAAAAATCATTAAAATGCATGTCTAGTGGGACTAGGTTTCCATTGTTGGTGACTTAGTCCTATTTGGGTTTCTGGAAATTCAAAAGAGGAAATCAAAGCCCTTGGTCTGCACTTTAGTTCTTCACAGGTGTGTGGTTTTGAAATGCTGATATTCATGCCTCAGAGTGACTTTTGGGTGGATTTTTGGACTTTTCAAAAAGGGAGAGGTCTTCAAAAAATGTTCAAAGCCTTTAATGATCTTCAATGTACCTAAATATACAAATACACAAGGAGAGAAAGGAGGAAATGTTGATTTTTAGGGCATGGGTGTTTGCCATTGTCAAACTCCTTTTAGGTAACTAAACCAAAATGATTAGAAATAATATAAAGAAGCATGAAACAAATGGAGTTAGTACCTTGCCATGATGGGAGATCTTGAGTTGTTGCGGAAATCAACCCTTGAATGCTTCAGAAAAGATGTCTTGTTGACCTAGAATTCTCAAACCCTATCTTGCTTGAGAAGAAGGAGAGGAGGAGGTGAGGAATAAATGTGTGTGTTAGAATAATGAGGAATTAGGGTGAAAATGATGATAAAATCCCTTATTTATACAACTTATGCCCTAATTTTCTTTAAATAACACCATATAGGCCAACCTTATGATTTTAGAGACAAAATCCCAAAAGAAATTTGAGTTTACTTTGATTTTTTTGCCTAAAGGGACTAGGTCGCCCAAGGTATTGACCTAATCTACCTGGGAAATTTTTATTGGTTTTTCGGGGATTGAAGTGTGATTTTTTATTTCTTGTCGGGATTGTCTCATAAAACACACTTAAATAAGGCATGCAAGTGCATTAAGGGGTCATTATAGAATAAGAAAGGGTTAATTTAGTGATGAAAAGCCTAGGAGAGTGTGAAAATTTATTGCAACACCTTACAAGACTTTGGCAAAAGGCTTGGAAAGAGGTAAAAATAGGTTGAAAAAGGTTCAAAATCCATAGGCAAGGGCCTAAATGAGTGAAAAGTGTCAAAGACTACACTTTTTTGTGACACATTTATCCCCCACTTTAGTGAGAGGGTGAACCTGCTTCAAAATTTCACTAAAGTAGCCCATTGGATGTCAAGGAGGATGGTGAAGAAGATGAAAGGAAAACAGAGGTGAGGAATCGCTTTCCTGGGTGCTGCCACAATAGTGGTTTACAATTTCTCAAAGGAACTGATTTTTATTTAAATCACATAATTTTTTAAAATGTAATGATTTAAGCCTTAAAAGGTTTCATTTTAAGGACTCCAATTGAAGAGGGTTTGATCAAACCACCTTAGATCAAACCCGCTTGGATAGAACCTCTCTAGTTTTAAACCATACCTATAAATGAGCCTCCTTTACACCTATCAAAATGTTGATAAAAAATCACTTTTGATTTACCTTTTTGGGGATCAAATGATTTAATTTAAAATTTATTTTAAATTATTATGGTAGTCCTTGGAAATAGCTATCCAAAAATAATAATATTAATATGTTTTGGTTTTATTATGTATTTGTTTTTCTAGTTTTATTAAACATAGTTTTTTCATCATCAATGAAGGTCTTTGTTCTGCACATGCGGAAAACTAATAGATTATCAAAAAAAAAAATTTAAAAATATGAGTGTAATAGATATTGAAGTCCTTGATCCAACAAAAATAAATAAATTAAATTTTGATATATACAAAAAAAGTTACGTGTTATACAGTCACGGTATGTCTGAATTGTAATTGGTTTGAATTAGAAACTTGATTAAAGGAAACATATTCAATAAAAAACTATCTAACCAAGTGGAAACACTATATATAAGAGTTAAAAATCTAAATTTGAAAGAATTAGAATTTAATTCTTCATGGAAAAAAAATTAAGCATTATACGGTGTGCATCACTTTTTAAAAATGTTTTTTGAAAAAAACCAGTTTTCGTGGGAGATGAAAAAATAAGTGCTATCTGATTCCAAAAAAATTGAAAAGAATATTTTTAAATTCTACATACAAAATGTGACGAGACTCTAGTTTACATCATCTTCAAATTCTTCATGGTTTAACCGCTATAGGTGCTTGAATGTGAAGATTTAGTTAAAAATAATAATTTTAGTGTCGAGTTTGGCTAGAAATTGTAAACCACTATTATGGGATCACCCTCCTAACATTAATACAAGAAAAGAGAAGCGCAAAAAATACCAGTTTTAAAGCTTCTTAAAACAATTGAGATAAACACATACAGAGTAAAAGAGTTAACAAAAATAAGAAATCACAGATAACACCAAATTTACGTGGGTAAACCCTTTCGAGAAAAAACCCACCACACCAAGAGAAGACACTTTGTATTACAGTAAAATAAATTACATACAAATATCACAATCCTCACTCTCTGATAGTTATCTCGCAACAACAAACTTAATTATTCATACACTTACTGTTACAATACTTCTACAAGAATACAATGAATACAATCACTCTTTTGTCTTGCTCATCTTATTCACCATCACCCTTCGATTAACTTAAATCAATGTAATTGACTATACAAGTCTTACATCACATTTAAATTTTCAACCAATCGCAAGTCTTAATGATGTATCGTTCACACAATCAAGTAATCTAATCTTCTGACCGATCTTCTCTACATCGAGTCGCCCATGCATTAACTTCCTTGCCTTAATCAGATCCTATCACTAGTCAAAACACGTCTAGCATTTACTACCTTTCATCGATCCATACATCGACCAATCAGGTATTAATTTCATGCCATGCATCACCTTCCCATTCGCTCATCGCTTTGACCATGAGTCAAAACTTCCACCCGAGCTCTGAGCTTCTCTTACTGTGCCACCGCTGAGCCATGTGAGACCTCTCACGATATGGTGGTTCGAGCGCCCAACCTTAGGTCCCTTTTAGCATCATCGTGGTACCAAGGTAGTGGCTTGTTTGCCAACCCACCACTTAGCACTATGTCATTTTCGAGCTCAACATGATCTTCCATCGTATGGCAGTGCCACCGCTCAACCGCGAGGCTAAGAAAATCCTCCCACAGTCTAGCAGTAACCGCCTATGCCGACTGTCGAGCTCCACTATGCTACCGGGCCCTGATAGCAAGACCTCCACGACAAGGAGGTAACTGTTAGCATTGAATACCATGACTTACTACACCACCGAAAAATCACCAAAAGGCCATCACGGTAGGGCATTAAGCGTTCTTCACAGACCGTTAGCCGTTTACCATAGCCACCATAGTTTCACTGAGTGACACCCACGGTAGGTTGATAACCATCATCCTAACTTTCGCCCTTCACTGCGTCGCTGCACCATCGATGAACCATACCCGGGGTATGGTGATGAACCATAGCTTAACTATTGCTCATCAACTGCGCTATCGCCAGCTTGTGACGGAGACCCCGTGGTATGGCGGTGACACTACCCAACCGTAGAAAAACTGACATAGGCCTGTGGTAAAGTGGTAAACTACTAGACCGTGCCTATATGAAAGACTCTCAGTAGTAGAGAGGTAAAGGCTTAGAAAGATGATAATTTTTCCAAGTCTTTTTCAAAGGTCCAAGCCAGCAGTTGAGGCACCTATTCCCAACAAGCTCCCACTTGACAAAGAATTCATGGCTTCCTTTAGACTTCAAAAAATTACAGACGATTATAGGCTCCAAGGCCCATCCAATATGTGCACCATCTGAAATTTTTTGTGCTGACTTACATTGTTAACGCATCTACAACATTATTCAAGGTGTCAACCTTTTCCAAATAGATCTTTCCATCTTCCACCATATCCCTCATGAAGTGAGACTGCACATCAATGTGCTTTGTCCTGGAATGGAAAGTTGGGTTCTTTGCCAAACAAATTGCACTCTGAATATCACAATAGATTGTAATTTTCCCTACATTGAAACCAATATCAAATCACAATTGACTCAACCAAACTGCTTCTTTGCAAGCATGTGTTGCTGCCATGTATTTAGCATCTCTAGTGGATAAAGCGACTATGGCTTGTCTTTTGCTCATCCAACTAACTGCACCACCATTTAGCATGAAAGTGTATCCACTAGTGGACCTTTTACTATCAACATCCCCTGCCCAATCAAATTCTACATATCCATGAATTTTGAGTGTTCTCTGTGATGCAACCAAACTTCCATTGTAAGACAGAGCATATTCTGAAGTCCCCTTTAAATATCTGAACACTCTCTTTACAACATCCCAATGTGATCTTCTTGGATTTTCCATAAAATGGTTGAGAACTCCCATTGCTTGGCAATGTCTGGTCTTGTATAGACCATTGCATACATTAAACTGCCAACAACACTTGCATAAGGTACCCTGGTCATGTCCTCCATCTTAGTAGCAGATTTGGGACAATCCTCAATAGATAGTTTCATTCCCTACATAACTTGAACAACTAGTTGTTTGCAATCATCCATACCAAATCTCTTCATAATTGTATTGACAAATTTACTTTAACTTACCTAGATATTTCTGCCCGTTCTATCCCTGGTTATCTCCATCCCTAGAATATACCTTGTTGTACCCAAATCTTTCATTTTGCACTTTGCAAACAATTGAGATTTAAGATTAGAAATCATAGACTTACTATTTCCTATGAATAACATATCATCCACATACATGGTAATAATAAGCACACAATTATTTTCAAATTTATAATAAACACAATGATCAGATTTTGATCTCACAAATCCCATACACAACACAAAAATGTCAAATTTATGGTACCACATTCTAGGAGACTGCTTTAAACCATACAAGGATTTCTTTAATTTATAGACCAAACTTTTTTTACCTTTTTCAATGAAGTGCTCAGGCTGGGACATGCAAATCTCTTGTTCCATCTCTCCATGGAGAAACATTGCCTTCACATCCATCTGCTCAATCTCTAAGTCATATGTTGCTACTAATGACAACAAAAATTTGATAGATGTGAGCTTTGCTATACACAAAAAAATTTCTCCATAATCAATTCCTTCTATCTGGGAAAATCCCTTTGCAACCAACCTTACCTTATACTTTTCTAAACTGCCATCTAAACTAGTCTTCTTCTTGAATACCCATTTACAACCAATAGGATTTTTCCCTTCAGGCAAAGGTACCAGATCCCAAGTTTCATTTTTCTTCAATGATTTCATTTCTTCATTCATGGCTTCCAACCGGCAATTTGAATGAGACATGCCAATTACTTCTTTTATAGTCCTAGGCTCACCAGTGCTAGTAATCAAAGCATAGGCATAGTTTGAGTCTAACATAGAGAAACCATACCTATCAGGTTTTCATTTTTCATGTGTGGACCTTCTTACTAGCTGAGGTTGTGGTTCTTCATCTTCAAAACTCTTAGAGCTACTTGAACTCTCCTCAATTTTAGGTACATCATGCAATTTCTCATTTTTTGGAGTTTGAGGAATCTGAACTACATCATTTTTCTTTTCTCTTTTATCTGTCTCTAGTTGTGGATCAGCTACTGAAGGTTTCAACTCATGAAATATTACATTTCTATTGGATAGAACCTTCTCAATATCAGGATTCCAAAGCTTGTATCCATTCACACCAATGCCATAGCTGATAAAGATACATTTAATGACCTTGTTCTCTAAATTTGATCTTTTCTCATTGGGCACATACACATATGCCTCATAGCCAAAGACATGAATATGTCTAAGAGAGGGATTCTTACCATACCATGCCTCCAAAGGTGTCTTCTCAACAAGAACAGAACAAGGTGAATGATTTACTAGGTAACATGTGTAGCCACAACCTTAGCCCAAAACTTATGCTCCAAACTAGCACTATTCAACATAATTCTTGCTCTCTCCATTAACGTTTTGTTCAACCTTTCAACAACTCCATTATGTTTTGGAGTATAAGGTGTATTTTTATTCATTTTAATTCCATGGTCTATGCAATACCTTTTGAATTCTACAGAGAAAAACTCACTGCCATTATCTGTCCTTAAGAATTTAATTTTCTTTCTAGTCTTATTCTCTAGCAAAGTTTTAAATTCTTTAAACTGACTAAACACTTCCGATTTACTCTTAAGAAAGTATAAAAATTCCCCTCTCAAATAGTCATCAATAAAATAAACATAATATCTAGACTTTGATAATGAAAGAAAATTAACTGGACCAAATACATCAAAATGAACATAATCCAGTACACCAAAATATTTGTGAGGAATCAAATAAAATGAAACACGGTGTCTTTCCATAAATACAGTCTTCACAAAAATCAAACCCAAGGTTACAATCATCAAGCTCTTCAACAAGATTTTTATTTTTCAAGGTTTTTAAACCTTTCTCACCTATTTGACAGAGTCTATGATGCCAAAACATAGTCTTCTCTACTGGGAGTTTCACCTCCAAATAATTTGTAGCTACAGAAGCATCTTCATCTTCCTCTACAAAAATAGTGTTGATTGACTTTATAGAGGCATTGTTGCATTGAATAGGATGTGCATCCATCTTGTACAGAGTGCCAGTACATACACCCTTAGCCAACACCATTTAGATTTGGACTTCTTTTCCTTCTTCTTTCCTTTCTCCTTCAATTTACCTAAAAATCCAAGGGCCTCTTTGGCCATCTCTAAAGACTTCCTCTGCATCTCTTCAAACAATAGTGAGGCAACAATGTCTTCCATCTTGAAAGTAGTGTTCATACTTCCAATATCCATTACAAGATGATCCCAATTGTCAGGTAACGAACATAACAGGAGCATGCAACGATCCTCCTCCTTAATCTTTACACCCACAGATGCTAACTAAGAAACACTCATATTAAATGAGTTCAGATGGTCTACAATAGATGCACCTTCTTCCATGTTCAAGGAGTACAACTTATTCCTCAGGAATAACTTATTTACTAGAGACTTTCCCTGATAAATATCACCAAGCTTCTTCCATAATGAAGCTACAGACTTCTCCTCATGGACGTTCAGGAGTATAGAATCGGCCAGGCTCTATCTTATCAAACCTCTCAATTTTCTTTTTGCAAGGTACCAATCTTCTTGCTTCATACTTTGTGGCATAGTTCCACACACAACAACCTAGAGGTCTCTTTCCACAAGCAAGACTTCCATTTTGAGTTTCCATAACTCAAAGTTGCCAGCATTGAGTTTTTCAATCTCTACTCTACCTAATGTACTCACCATCTCAAATAGAACTAAGTTATAACTTTACAATACTCCCACTGGAATAGTATTAGCACAAAAATCCAGCATTACTAACAAGGTTAACACAATTGGCCAAGCTCTTATACCACTTGAAAGGAAAATAGAGGTGCGGAATCACTTTTCTAATGCTAATACAATAGAAGAGAAGTGCAAAAAATACCAGTTTTAAATTTTCTTAAAACAATTGAGATAAACACATACAGATTAAAAGAGATAAAAAAAATAAGCAATCACATATAGCACTAGTTTTACGTGGGAAAACCCTTACAGGAAAAAAACCATCACACAAAGAGAAGACACTTTGTATTATAGTAAAATAAATTACATACAAATATAACAGTCCTCACTCTTTGATACTTAGCTCACAGTAGTAGACTTAAGTATTCATACACTCGTTGTTACAATACTTCTACAAGAATAAAATTACTCTCTTGTCTTGCTCATCTTATTCACCGTCAACCTTCGATTGTTGTAAATCAATGTAATAGACTATACAAGTCTTACATCACATTTAACATTTCAACCAATCACAAGTCTTAGTGATGTATCAATCACCCAATAAAGTAATCTGATCTTCTGACCGATCTTCTCTACATTGGGCCACCCAGGCATTAACTTCCTTGCCTTAATCAGATCCTATCACAAGTCAAAACACGTCTAGCATTTACTTTCTTTCACTACTCTAGACATCGAACAATCAGGTATTGATTTCTTTCCACGTGTCACCTTCACATTCGGTCATCACTTTGACCATGAGTCAAAACTACCACCCAAACTATGAGCTTCTCTTACCGCACCACCATCGAGCCATGTGAAACCTCCCGTGGTATGGCAGTTCCGCCGGCCAACTATAGGTACCTTTCAACATCATTGTGGTAACGAGGTACAGTGTAGTGGCTTGTGTGCCAACCTGCTACTTAACACTGCATCATCGCTAAGCTCAGCAAAATCTTTCATGGTATGGCGGTGCCACTGCTCAACCGTGAGGCTAACAAAAGCCTCCCACGGTCTAGCGATAACTGCTTGTGTCGATCGTCGAGCTCCACCATGATACCGCACCCCAAACACAAAACCTCTAGAACAAGGAGGTGACTGTTAGCATTGACCGCCATGGCTTACTGCACCACCGCAACATGGCCAGAAGGCCATCACGGTAGGGTGATAAGCTTTCTTCATAGACCACCAGTGGTTTACCATAGTCACTACGGTTTCACTGAGTGACACCCACAGTAGGGTGGTAACCGTCATCCTAACCACCACCCTTCACCGTGTCATCTCACCATCGCTTAACCATACTTGTAGTATGGTGGTAAACTATTGATTAATTGTCACCCGTTAACTGTGTTACCACCAGCCTGAGACAAAGACCCCATGATATGGTGGTGACACCACCCAACTGCGGATAGACCGATAGTGGCCCATAGTAAAGTGGTAAATCACAAGATTGTGCCTCTATGAAAGACTCTCAACAGTAGAGAGATAAAGTCTTAGAAAGATGATAATTTCTCCAAGTCTTTTTCAGAAGTCCAAGCTAGAAGTTGAGGCACTTGTTCCCAACAGAAGAAGAATGAGAAAGATGAAGAAGGTGATCAAGCCCCCAGGGTTCAAGATTCTAATTCAAGGAGACATCAATGCAAGAAGAAGTATTCAAGGATGAATGAATTGTATAAATATGAGATACATGATCATGCAATGAAAATAACTAGAGTGAAGAGAAGAAGGAATGTGAAAAGTTGGATCAAGCTTTGATCATTTGTCCAGCTAGTTGTGGATCAGATCTAGGTTTTTTGTCCAAAAAGAAGATGTGTACTCACTCTAGGGTGATGAGACTTATGGTTGTCAGTCAGGTGAGAAGGCCCACAAGGTGAGAAACATAATCTAGGTTGGTATCCACTCACACACACAAAGGTGGCTATGGGGAAAGTCATGTTGCTTGTTGGGCTTCCCGCTCAAACCATACCAAAGTTATACCTCATGATAACTTTGATAAGGCACCACAAAAGAAAATGATTTTTAAATGTTGTGAGGAATGTACAAAGTGATTTTCTTAGTTCATGTGAGGTCTCAACCTAGGGAACATCATCTGTAATGTCTCCAAGAGAGGAAAAGTCAAAATGGACTCATCTTGTATGCAAAAGAGAAAAAATGCAAAGCCTCATCCTGAGCAACATTGTACCTAATGTTTCCAAGAGAGGGAGTCACAAGAAAAATAAAATCACACAATGAAATGTGAGTGTCGATGTATGCCACCACTTTTAAGGAATTTCTGCACACCGTTTTGTGTGTCATTTTTTTAAAGTAGAAGAGGAAGAGGACATGAGAGCTTGTTCGGAAAGCCTTATGGTGAGTCGTATTTTTTTGATAAGCTACGTCATGAAAAGAGAGAGTAGTATGTCACATGCTAGTCAACTTAAGACATGTTTTTCACATCCCAAGATTTCTCTTATATGTTCATGAAAGGTTAACAACTAGTCAAAAGAGATAACGACAAGTGATATACGAGGGAAGAGGCTACCTAACCCCTTTCCCCCACTTAGTGTAGGACAAGAGTGAGCTGAAAAGATTGATGAGATGCAAGCTTGAGTGAAAATCAGTATCAATTAAAGGAATTAGGTGTCCCCACATAAGGGAGAGCACCAAGGTCCTTAGAATGTTGGATTTTGTGACTCAAGGCCCTCCAATCATTAGTGTGATGACCATAAACTCAATGGTAGGCACAAAAGGAATGTTTGCTCGAGAATTTCTTTTGAGTTCTGGGAGGAAGGGAGACCAAGTGATCTTGGACAAGTCTCAACAATATACCTTCTTGATCAAAGGTAGAAGGGGATCCTCTAGATTGTAACAAGGAAGTGTCTCACTTAGTAGAGGATTTCATGCTTACACAAGGTGCTATAGATTTTGAGATTTTAGTTACTCCTTTGGAGGAGTGTGTAAAATCTAAATCATGAGTATTGTGTGAGATGACATTGGCATTAAGCAAAGGGTCCTTTGTTGGTTTCAATTGTTTTAAATGATCACGTTCTAAGTTTGGATGAGAAGGATGATTTGGGATAGTGTTTAAGTGAGGCGAAGGCTTGATGACTTCAATTAAAGGAAAATAACCAAGACTATGATTAGTTTTTTGTGTGATAGGCTCTATAGGGGTGTGGATACCTTGTTCGTGAGCACCACATCCTTTTCCACTATAGCCAAGCTGTTTCATGAGCTCATAAACTTTTCCGTAGCAATTTTTCAATGCTCTTAGATCAGGTGTTTTCTCATTGGTGTCTTTGTTTTCTAAATTTGTTGATGTGGATGCTTGTGAAGGATCGATTGAGTCTTGTGTAGACAAGACTATGTTTCCCTTTTCAGAGTATTTTTGTATGATCTTGGATTCTCCTAGTAAAGGAGGTGTGAATTCTAAGGAACCCCAATCATCATCTAAAAGTGTCAGGATTTTCTCAACATGTTCATTATTTGTTTTTTGTGAGGGTTGCACTTGGGTGGTAGGTGTTAAGGTGTTGAAATGATTCTCTTTAGATTTTTCAATGTTTATGCAACTATTAGGTTCAGGGTCGACATCAAGTGTGTACAATTTGTTGTTATAGATGTATTTCATCTTATGATGAAGAGTAGAAGGCACCCCATTCATTGTATGAATCCACAGTTTGCCTAAGAGAAGATTGCATGAAAGCTCGTGAGGCATAACATGGATTTTGGTGTCCAATGTGTTCATTCCAACTATAAGAGGTACAGTGACTACACCGAGCGGTTTCTTAGTGACATTATAAAATCCTCGAATAGAAAGAGAATCAGGTTTGATGTTTGATCAAGAAATTCCAAGTATATCTAGAAGACTCACACTACACACATTAAGAGCAGAGACAGTATCTACAAGAGTTTGACATCCAATGGAGGGAGCTCACTTTGGTGGAAAATAATATCAACATTAATTCCGTGAATAATAGCTTCTATGCCATTTGGTTGCATATTTGAAGGAATAGGAACTTTTTGTAAGGATTCTTGCATCATGTTGTGATAGTGAGGGGAGTCTTAAATGAGATCCCATAATGATATTTTAGAAGGAGTATTCCTTAGTTTTTCAACAAGGTCATACTCCCTAAGAATTGAATTTAAGAGAGGGGCAATAGATAAGATGGGATTAGGTAAAGGTACTTGGATATTGAGGTTGGTTGTTGCGGTCGCAAATTGTTTCTTGTGTAATATGTATGAGAAATAGTATTATGACTCAGTTGTTATGACACATTATTCTAGGGTGGGTAAAGGATGAATTCGGGTTTGGTTTTAGGGGAAGGTTTGTTTGAAGGGGGATAAAGGATGAGTTGAGGCTGAATAATATAAACATCCTTGAGCAAGGGAGAGGCTAAGGTTGTCTCTTTATTAGCTTCTAAGGACACAATATTATTAGTTTCATTGTTATCCTTATTGTGTGTCACGATATCCTCCCTAGGAAGAAATTGTTTAGGAGAACTACAAACCAACCACTCTTGGCAATCAAGGGTTGGTTCTTCTAAAATGACTTCATCACAAGGGGGAGAATGATAAATGGCTGAATTTTCATGCTCTATAAGGGGGTTTGAGGTGTAGGGGGACAACTAATATTCTCATGACCTTCACTAATTGTGTTTTCTAATAGCAAAGTATCTTCTTCACGACAAGGAGAAATACTAGGAGAAAAAAAAATGTTATTGTCATGATTGGTTATGTTTATGTTGTCTTGTTCATTAAGGTCGTGTCCACTAAGAGAAGTAATAGGAGAGAAACAACTTGGATTCTCACAACTCTCATTGATTGGTTTTTCTACCAAAATATCTTCATCACTAAGAGGAGAGATATTAGGAGAAGAACAAATATGATCGTTAGGAAAGTCTAAAGTTGTCTCTTCTTTCACTAAAACACTCTCATAGGGAGGGGATATGGAATTTTTCTTAGCATGTCTAGTTATGTAAGCTACTAACATTGTTTGAATAAAAATTAAAAGTACATGTAACCATTTGATGCAATGTTTCGGGAATATAAACAATGTATATGTAAAAATACAAAACATTTTTATCAAAGATATGCTAAGCTTTAAGAATGTAAATAATGTACATGCAAGAATGAAAAGTAATTTTAACAAACTTATGCAATTTTTTAGGAATATAAACATTGTATATGAAAAATTGAAAAGTAATTTTATTAAGGTGATGTAGAAGTGCAGAAATGTAAGCATTTCCATATCTAGTGATGAAATGATTTTAAAAATTACCATCCTAAAATGATGATTTTGAGCTAAAAGGATAAAAATTATTTTCCTGAAAATTTCCAAACTTATAGTATATGATACTAGGAGCCTAAGAAAGCATAAAAGTGAGGTTTATGGTGTTGTAACAGACAGTGAAAATTTTGGAAAGGGACTAGGTCGCCTAGAATGGAAAATTAGTCCCAATTAGGGTTTTTTTCAAAATTTCCATAAATCTGCAACTATTTTGGATGGTTTTGATGTTGGTTGAGTATAATAATAAAGGTAGGTGCATATTTGGTGTGATTGAAAATAACTTGATATGTAAGAATGTAAAGTATATACACTTTCCTGCATGCAAAAATGTGAAACCCTAGAATGCAACTTAAATACTGCAAAATACAATGTAAACTAAATCTAGGGTAAAAATGGACCTCAAAGAAAAAAAGAAGGGTGTAGGGATTTCAGGTTCACCAAAATGAAAAGAAGATTTTTTCACCTTAATGCTTTCTTATACTTCTAGGGTTTTTCACCTAAAAGGAGAAAGATGGGCCAAAATACATAAGTTGCATTCAAAGGAATGGGGGATTGTGAGTTGATGTGATGTGTGTGGGATTCCCTAAATGATGGAAAACAATGAAATAAAATATCTATTGAATGTAAACTATTGAAATTCAATGTGATGGAGAACACAATAGTATGCAAGCATGAACTAAATGACCTAAGAAACACAAACAAAATCTTACAAAAATGAATGAGACTAAAGAGGTGAACTTGGAGGCTGAAGAAGGATTTGATGGAGATATAGAATGCTGAAAATCTGATGCAAAATCCAATTGGGACACTTGTGCCAATCTGGGTGAGCTAGTCCCAGATCTAAGAAAATTGGTCTAGAGCCTGTTTCTGCCAAATGGATATCCAGAGATGTAAAAATCATTGAAAGGAATATCTAGTGGGACTAGGCCACCATTTTTGGTGACCTAGGCCTCTTTTAGGTTTTTGGAAATTCAAAAGGGGAAACAAAATCCCTTGGTATGCACTTCGGTTCTTCATAGGTTTCCGCTTTTGAAACTCTGATATTCAGGCCTGAGAGTGACTTTTGGGTGGATGTTTGGACTTTTCAATCATGGAGAGGTCTTCAAAAAATCTTCAAATCCTTCAATGATCTTGAATGTACCTAGATATACAAATACATAAGGAGAGAAAGGAGGAAATATTGATTGTTAGGGCATGGGGTTTTTCCTTGGTCAAACCCCTTTTAGGTAACTAAACCAAATGAATAAAAATAATGTAAAGAAGCATGAAACAAATGGAGTTAGTACATTTCCATGATGAATGATCTTGAGTTTTTGTAGCAATCAACCCTTGAATGCTTCAAAAAAGATGTCTTGTTGACTTGGAATGTTGAAACCCTAGCCTGATTGAGAAGGAGAGAGGAGAAGGTGAGGAATGAATGTGTGAGTTAGAATAATGAGGAATTAGGGTAAAAATGATGAGAAAATCCCTTATTTATACAATTTATGCCCTAATTTTCTTGAAATAACACCATACAGGTTGACCTTAACGTTTTAGAGATAAAAAATCGAAAGAAAATTGAGTTTATTTTGATTTTTATGCCTAAAGGAACTAGGTCGCCAAAGGTGGCTACCTAGTCCACTTAGGAATTTTTCATTGGTTTTCAGGGATTGAAGTGTGATCATTATTTCTTGTCAAGCTTGTCTCACAAAACACATGAAAATAAGACATGTAAGTGCATTAGGGGGTCGTTATAGCATAAGAAAAGGTTAATTTAGTGATGACAAGCCTACGAGAGTGTGAAAATGTATTGCAGAGCCTTACAAAAATTTGACACAAGGCTTGGAAAGAGGTAAAAAGAGGTTGACAAAGGTTCAAAATCCATAGGCAAGGGCCCAAATGAGTGAAAAGTGCCAAAGGCTAAACTTTTTGTTGAAACAATTCTTCTACATCTTTGTATAGATAATATTTAGGACACAACTTATCAAGATATTTCGGTAAATCATTGTATATGGAAAATTAGATTGGTGACTCTACGTTAAATAATTCCATCACTATGGAAGGCAGTGGTGTAACAATAGGGTATGTGTAGGATCATCATGGAAAAAATAGGCCCTTAAGTGGCAATGCAAATTCAGAAAATTTGAGTTAGGCAAATTGATGTAAAAATTTGAATAAGTTATCTATATTATTTCAAAAATATGTAACAATATAATTTGTAGAAAATTGAATGTAGTTTCTAAACTACTAGGTTTTTTTTTTTTTAATCTATTTGGATAAAATTTTAAATTTCAATGCAGTAGTACTTAAATTTTAGGGAAAAATAAGAAGTAGGTATCTGTCTGACCACCCTAACCACAATAAAATTATAATTTTTTTTATAAGATTTTAGATATAAGTAGAGGGCTCATGTCTCAATGCAGTGCATATTTTTTTTTTCCAAGTAAATAATTAATTATGAATTTTTTATTTCAAATTTTAAAAAATATAAAAACTCGTATGTCTGACCACCTTAACTTTGTCAAAACTTTATGAAATTCAAATTCTATTTTTTTAATCCTGTAGTATGCAAAACATAGAATGTGACACATGTTTCAGATTCAAAAAATATGATGTCATTTGAAAGGTATAGATGTTCTTCAATCAGCCTATCAATCTAGAATTTAGTCATAATTCAAATAGAAAATGAATAGTAATTATTTATTAAATTCAAAGTAAAGCATAATTTATATTGGTGGAAAGATGAGAATCTCCTTTAAAAACCCTTTTCATTTCATTAAATTCGGGTTAAAAAAAATTTATCAGCCACATGGACCATCATATCACTTACATATCGCCACTTTTTGGCCCATCATGATCTTGCACATACCCAACAGTTAGATTTTATGGAATCCTACTTACATGTCTATATTTTTGAGGTCTAGATGTTGTTTGACCAGAGTCACATGAGGATCACTAGATCAAGATCTAGTGACTTTATGAAAATCTAGCTTAAATACCTAACAAAGCCAAAAAGGACAACAAAAGGCCCTCCTTCTAGCGCTAGTTACTATTGATGATGATTTCACTCACAAAAATAGGCTAAATAAAAATCTTCACAGAAAAACAACAAAGCAGCCTATCCTTCTTGAAGGATATGGAACAAGACAATCTCAAAGAGGAAATATACCTAAATAGAACAAAGATACTGGCTCAGTTCAATCCCAAATATCTAGTAATCAGGTCATGATCATACTAGGTTCGCTTTAGGGTATGATGTAATTTTTTTGTTAATCTCAAAGGGAATATGTTCTTTAAATCATATATATTAGACACTGAGTTTTCAATTTGGATCATAAGAACAAGTATCATGAAATTCAAAGATTTGAAGTAATATTTCATGAACATCAACAATTTCATTTGCTATCACTTAAGTAGATTTAACTTTAAGCATTCAAAAAAATTCAATATAAAATGAAATATTTTTAATAAAATCCACCCATTCATTTTATTTTTGAGGCATTTTGAAAATTTAAGCATCTATTCTAAAACAAAGCATAAAAATACTAAGAATTAAAATTTTCTCCCAGTTATTCTCCATGCATGCCTCAAAGAAATAATTAAATCAAATCAAACTGATTTATACTTCACCATATTGCTTCAAAGCTACATATAAAATGGTTTGAGCTTTTAAAGAGAGGTTTTTACTTTGGACAATAAGTAGGCTCTGTATGCACCCTTAAACGAAGCAACATATAGTCTTGTTCAAATGAAATAACAAAACCAAATACAAAAGATTCATGAGATATGTGGCTATCAAATTGGCTATGATATTAATCAATGTCTATGTGCATACATGTTTTTAGACTGGAATGATTCAAAAAATAGGAAAAAAGAACAAAATTTAGAGAAGTTTTGGCTCTTGCGACATCCACAAATTTTGAACTTAAAATGAAAATAAAGCAAGAAATGGCCTTTTATAGAAACAAGGCCCTAAGAGTTTAAACTTAAAGTCTTTTAGAGAATCAAAAATAGAAAATCAAAAGGTAGCACGTGGGATACACCAATTGTCATCTAGAATATTCCAAATGAAGTCAAATATTTGACTTCATCAACAACAATACTCTTCACTCTTTACTCTGGTATGCAATACTCCACATAAACCAAGGCTATCGACATCCTTCTGAATATAAAAAAAATGCATCCATGGACACCGGGAACAACCTACAAAAATACAAAAGAAATATTATCCTAACACCTCTGGTATCCAGTATCTTTCATCATTAAAGACTCGGCCTCAAACTCCTTTCTTTGTCTTTGTTTTCTTGACACTCTTGGAAAGTGTCCAATGTGTGATGCATATGCTCTTTTGAAATTATTTGTATTTATTTCCAAGTGAGTTTAAGTCAGGTATATTCTTCTGATACCTATATTATATCATTTCTCTGCACTCTGTTTGTTTCATATTTATCTATAGTGTTCCTAAAATATATGATCCCATCAGTAATTTCCTAAGTTAATAGTTGAATATGGTCTTTGCTTATTCTTTTGATCCATTCTTTGAAAGCTTTAGCTTCCTTACCCTCTTGTCCTAATGTTTGAGGATCACAACTTTGATGTGCTAACAATTCAATAAAATCTTGATACTTATCAAGGAATTTTTTACTTTCCATGGTGACTTTTTCAAATCCTTCAACACATTGTATCAACATGTCACCTTCCCACTTCAATTATTTCTTCCATTTTTCTTGCAATAGAGCTTCTTTCTCTAACATTACATTTCCTTGTATTAAACCTTGGACATCTATTTATATGAGAATTTCAATATTTTTCTTTTCAATATTAATTTGTTCCTAACAAACCCTTCATTCACTTTCAAAGCTTGTAGATTTTTAAGACCAACGGTATGCTTCCTTATATTTCCCTATTGCATCTATGATGAATTATTCTCCATATTTTACCTAGTACTCAAACCATTCTTTGAGAACATTCATTTTATAGGGAACCATTGCAATTGCATCCACCTACTCTTGTGACATTAATACTAGATGTTGGGGAATTTTTGTCTTTGCTTGACTAGATAGGGTTAGAGATTTTACAAAATTTTCTAAGGTAGCAATGGTTTCTTTCATTTCTCTTTTCTTATTTTTATACTTTTGTACTCTAGCAATAGTGGTATCCAAATTCACTTTTATTTCATCCAACTCTTGCTTCCAAGATGAGTGTCCAAGATTAATACTTGTTATCTTATACTCCTTAGGCATTATTTCATGTCTTTTTGTATTAGCTATTGGAGTAGCTATACGGATGATCCTATCACCAATTTGACTTATTTGTATGATATGCTTTGTTTTAGCTTTGTGCCTAGGATTTGGAGTATCTATTTTCTGTATAGAACTATTAAGTTCTAGAGGAAATATTTCTACATCCATTGGGAAAGCCAATTCCTTAATGAACCAATTAGGTGCATTATTATTTAGCTCTACCTCGGTAGCATTCCTTTATTCTTTATTTTCACTAGGTGGGTAAGTGCATGGATCTGTGACACAATTTCGGATTCAAATTGCAAAACAAACTCGTAATAGGCAATATTACACTCACAAAATTTGGAAAGCACCAAATTTGGAAAGCACCAAATTTGGCGCTCACCAAATGGCTTGAAGTTTTCAATGAATGAAAAAGTATGATTTCTCTTTCTTTTTGCAATGACTTTTGGAATGCATTTTTCTAAACTCTTTCATTTTCACTTTCTTTGTCAGGGAAACTATATACATGAAATAAACATTTAAGTATAAGTTGAAATTTACATATGGAAATTTAGTTTCTTATACTTTAAGTTATATTTCATGTATATAGGTAGGATGTTTGAAAGTGGTTTAAGTTCTCTAGGAGTTATAATGAAAATTCTAGTTTTTCTAAGATCTTAAAAAATTCAGACTTAGTTAAATTTCAATAATCAAAAATTCAAATTTTATTAATGAGGAGGTCAAATTTTAGTAGTCATCAAGTTGTATCATCTTTATCTCTCCACTCCCTCTCTCTCCCTTCCTCCCTCTCTCCCCTCTCTCTCTCACACACACCCCTTTATATCCTCCCTACATCTACCTCCCTCCCTCCCCTCTCCCCTCTCTATCTCCTCTCTCTACATATCCTTCCCTCTCTACTTATTTTTATCTACCCTCTCTCTCTCTTTGCCTACCTCTCCCTCCATTACTTTGTATCTCACTTATATGTCCCTCCCTACATATTTCCCTCTCTACTCTTTATCTCTCCTCTCTTCTCCCTCCCTCTACCTACATCTCTCTCTCACTCTCTATCCCTCTCTTCCCCCTCTTTCTCTCTAACTCTCTCCTCTCTATCTCATAATTCTCTCTCCCTCCCTCTCACTCTCCCTTCTATATCTCACCACTCTCTCTATCTCTCTCTCACACACACAAACCTCTATCTCCCTTGCTAACACTCCCTCCCTCCATCCTTCCCTCTCAACTTCTCTCTATCTCTCCTCTCCTTCCCTCCCCTTATTTTTTTCTCTCCTCCCAATCTCTCTCACTATTGTCCCTCCCTCCCTCCCCCTCTTTCTCTCTCAATTCCTCATTTTCTCTATCTCACCATTCTCTCTCACTCTCACTCACACACCTCTATCTCCCTCCCTACCTCTCCCTCCCTTCCTCCCCTCTCTACTCTCTATCTCTCATCTCTCTTTCCCTCTCTATACCTACCTCTCCCTCCATCGCTCTCTCTCCATCACAATCTCTCTCTCTCCATCCCTCTCTATCTCAATTATGTCTCCCTCCCTACCACTCTCCCTCTCCTCTCCCTTCATCTACCTACCTCTCTCTCTATCTCTTCATCCCTCTCTTTCTCTCTCATTCTCTCCTCTCTATCTCACCATTCTCTATCCCTACCAATCACCCCCTCTTCTCTAAATCACCATTCTCTCTCTCCCACTTTCCCTCCTTCCCTCTCACTTCCTCCTCTCTAAATCACCATTCTCTCTATCCCACTTTCCCTCCTTCCCTATCTATTTCTCATGTATCCCTTTCTAACTCTCCCTCCCTCCAACCTCCATCTCTATTTCTCATTCTATCCTTACCTCTCTACTCTCTATCTCACAAATCTCTCCATCTCACTCTCTCTCCTTCCCTCTCTCCCTCCTATCCCTCCCTCTCTCCTTCCCTCTCTACCTACCTCTCCCTCCACTATGTACCACTCTCTCTACCTCTCTCTCCCTCTCCCCTCTTTATCTCTTACTCCCTTTGTCCCTCTCTAGTCTCTATCTCTCTCCCCTTCCCTCTCTACTCTCTTTCTCTATCTCCCCTTCCCCTCTCCCCTTATTTTATCCCATCTCCCTCTCACACACACTCACCTCTATCTCCTCCTTTCCTCGCCCACCATCCCTCCACTCTATGCTTCTCTCTGTGTATCATCTTTATCTGTGTCTCCTTCCCTCTCTTTACCCACCTCTCCCTCCATCACTTTATATCTCAATCATATCTCCTCCCAACCTCTTTCCCTCTCTACTTTCTATCTCTCCTCTCCCTCCCTCTCTCTCTCTCTCACACACAAACACATCGCTATATCATCCCTACCTACCCCTCCCTCCCCTCTCTACTTCTCTCTATCTCTCCTCTCTCTACATATCCTTCCATATCTACCTATATTTATCTCCCCTATCCCTTTGTTTACCTACCTCTCCCTTCATCACTCTATATCTCACCTATGGTTCCCTACCTACCTAGGGTTGAGGGATTAAGGGTTGAGAATTGAGGATTGAGGCTTTAATGTATAGGCCATAGGGTAGAGGGTAGAGGGTAGAGGGTAGATGGTTTAAGGGTTTAGGGTTTAAGGGTTGAGGGTTGAGGGTTGAGGGTTGAGGGTTGAGGGTTGAGGGTTTAAGGTTGAGGGTAGAGGGTTGAGGGTATATGGTTGAGGGTCCAATGTATAGGGTAGAGGGTATAGGGGTTGAGGGATTAGGGTTTAAGGATTGAGGGTATAGGATAGAGGGTTAAGGGTTTAAGGGTTGAGGGATTAAGGGTTGAGGGTTAAGGGATTAGGGTAAAGAGTTTAATTTGGTTTAAGGGTTTAAGGGTTGAGGGTATAGGGTTAATGGTAGAGGATAATGTGTTTAGGGTAGAGGGTATTGGGTTGAGGGTTCAATGTTTAAGGGTTTAAGATTTGATGGTATAGATTAGGGTAGAGAGTGAGGGAATGATTGGGGGAGAGATGGAGAGAGAAGAGATATAGAGAGAAGGACAGAAGAGGAGGGAGGGATAGAGATATATGAGGGTTGAGGATAAAATGTATAGGATAGAGGGTTGAGAATTGAGGGTATAGGGTTGATGGTTTAGGGTATTGGGTTAAGGGTATAGGGTTGAGGGTAGAGGGTTTTTGGTTGAGGTTAGAGGGTAGAAGGTTTAATGGTTTAGGGTTTAAAGGTTTAGGGTCTAGGGTAGAGGGTTTAGGGTATAGGTTTAATGGTATATGGTTGAAGGATTAAGCTTGAGGGTATAATGTATAAGGTAGAGGGTATAAGGGTTTAGGGTTTAGGGTTTAAGGGTTGAGGATTAATGGAATAAGAGTTGAGGGTTGAGAATTGAGGGTTAAGGGTTTAATGTCTAGGGTAGAGGGTAGAGGGTTTAAGGGCTTAGGGTTTAAGGTTTGAGGGTAGAGGATTGAGGGTATATGGTTGATGGATTAGGGGTGAGGTTCCAACATATAGGGTACAGGGTATAGGGGTTGAGGGTTTAAGGTTAAGGGTTCAGGGTTGAAGATAGAGGGTTGAGGGTTTAAGAGTTGAGGGATAAAAGGTTAAGAGTTGAGGGATTAGGGTAGAGGTTTAATTAGTTTTAAGGTTTTAAGGGTTGAGGGTCGAGGGTATTGGGTTGAGGGTAGAGGGTATAGGGTAGAGGGTTTAAGGGTTTAGGGTTGAGGGTTTAGGGTATAGGGTTTAGTGTTTAAGGGTTTAAGGGTTTAGGGTATAGGTTTGAGGGATTAGGGAAGAGAATGTGGTACGGATGGAGGGAGATATGGAGGGAGAAGTGAGATAAAGATAATGAGAGAAGAGGAGGGAGGGACATAGATATATGAGGGTTGAGGATCCAATGTATAGGGGAGATAGTTGATAATTGATGGTATAGGGTTGAGGACCTATAGGTTTGATGTTTTAGGGTATTGGGTTGAGGGTATAGGGTTGAGGGATTAGGGTTGAGGATCAATGGTATTCGGTTAAGGGAATAGGGTAGAAGGTTTAAGGGTTTATGGTTGAGGGTTTAGGGATGGGGGTAGAGGGTTTAGGGTATAGGTTTGAGCGACTAGGGTTGAGGGTCCAATGTATAGGGTATATGTTATAGGGTTGAGGGATTAGGGTAGAGGGTAGAGTGTATTGGGTTGAGGGTAGAGGGTTTATGGATTGAGGGTAAAGTGTTTAAGGTTGAGGGTACAGGGTTGATGGTATAGGGTTAAGGGTAAAGGGTATTGGTTGGAGGGTAGAGGGTTAAGGGTAGAGGTTAGATAGTTTTGGGTACAGGGTTAAGGGAAGAGGGTTAAGGGGAGAGGGGAGAGAGATAAAATTAGTGAGTGAGTGAGAGAGAGACCTGAGAGAGGGAGAGGGGGTTAGGAGGGAGAGACTTGATAGAGAGAGAGAGAGAGGGAGGGAGTGGGAGAAAAATAGAGCATAGAGATAAGGGTAGATGATAGAGGGTTTAAGGTTTAATATTTTAGGGTTAAGGGTTAAGGGGAGAGGGGAGAGAGATAAATGGATTGAGTGAGAGAGAGAGAGAGATAAGAGAGAGAGGGGATAGGAGGGAGAGTCTTGAAAGAGAGAGGGGGGATGAGGGAGAGTCTCTATATCTCCCCTATCTCTCACTCTCAAGTCTCTCCCTCCTACCCCCTCTCCCTCTCTCAAGTCTCTCTCTCTCACTCACTCCTATTCTCTCCCCTCTACCCTTAAACCTTAACCTCTACCCTTAACCCTTAAAACCTCTACCCTATACCCTTAACCCTCTACCCTCTATCTCTCTCCCATTCTCTCTCTCTCTCTCTCTAAAATCTCTCCCTCCTACCCCCTCTACCTCTCTTAGGTATCTCTCTCTCTCATTCACTCCCTCTATTGCTCTCCCCTCTACCCTTAACGCTTAACCCTAAACCATTAACCCTTAAACACTAAACCCTTAAACCCTTAAACCCTCTATCCTATACCCTTAACCCTCCCTCCCTCTATCTCTCTCCCACTTTATCCCTATCTCTCCCAATTCTCTCCCACCTACTACCCCTCCCTCTCTTAGGACTCTCTCTCACTCACTCACACCCTCTATCTCTCTCCCCTCTACCCTTAACCCTTAACCCTTAAACCCTTAACCCTAAACCCTAAACCCTTTACCCTTAACCCTTAAACCCTACACCCTCCCTCCCTCTATCTCTCTCCCACTCCATCCATTCCTCTCTCTCTCAACCCTCTCCCTCCTACCCCCTCTCCCTCTCTTAGGTATCTCTCTCTCATTCACTCCCTCTATCTCTCCCCCCTCTACCCTTAAGCCTAAACCCTAAACCCTTAAACCCTTAAACCCTCAACCCTAATCCCTCAACCATATACCCTTAACATTATACCCTCAACCTTAAACCCTAGACCCTCAACCCTTAAACCCTCTACCCTTAAACCCTCTACCCCTAAACCCTCTATGCTCTACCCTGTACTTTAAACCCTCAACCCTCAATTCTCAACACTTAACCCTTAATCCATCAACCTTAGGTAGGTAGGGAAACATAGGTGAGATAAAATGTGATAAAGGGAGAGGTAAGTAAATAAATAGAGAGGGAAGGAGACATAGAGATATGAGAGATAGAGAGAAGTAGATATCAGAGGGAGGGACATGTAGGGAGGAGATAGAGGTGAGTGTCTATGTGTGTGTAAGAGAGAGAGAAAGTAAAGAGGGAAGGGGTAGAGAGAGAGGTAGAGGGAGGGAGAGGAGAAAGGGAAATAGGTAGGGAGGAGACACAATTAAGATATAGAGTGATGGAGGGAGAGGTGGTTAAGGAGAGGGAGAGGGGCAATAAAGATAAATATAGAGGGAAGGATATGTAGAGAGGGAAGCATATGTAGAGAGATGATAGGTAGAGAGAAGTAGAGAGTGGATGGATGGAGGGAGAGGAAAGGAGGAGATAGAGGTGAGTGTGTCTGAGAGGGAGATAGAGTGAGAGGAGATAAAATTAGGGGAGAGAGGAAGGGAGGAGAGAGAAAGAGAGTAGAGAGGGAAGGAAGGATGGAGGGAGATATGGAGGGAGACGTGAGATAGAGAGAAGGAGAGAAGAGGAGGCATGGACATAGATATATGAGGGTTGAGGATCCAATGTATATGGTAGAGAGGGAGGGAAGGATGGAGGGAGAGATGGAGGTAGAGGTGAGATAGAGAGGAGAGAAGAGGAGGGAGGTACAAAGATATACGTGGGTTGAGAATCCAATGTAGAGGATAGAGGGTTTATAATTGAGGGTATAGGGTTGATGGTTTAGAGTACTGGGTTGAGGGTAGAGGGTATTGGGTTGAGGTTAGAGGGTAGAGGATAGAAGGTTTAAGGGTTTAGGGTTGAGGATTTAGGGTTGAGGGTAGAGGGTTTAGGGTATAGGTTTAAGGGTATATGGTTAACGAATTAGATTTGAGGGTCTAATGTATAGGGTAGAGGGTATAAGGGTTGAGGGTTGAGGGTTTAAGGGTTGAGGATTGAGGGATTAAAGGTTGAGGGTTGAGAATTGAGGTTTAAGGGTTAATTGCATAGGTCTGAGGATCCAATGTATAGGGTTGATGGTTAGGGTATTGGGTTGAGGGTATGGGGTTGACGGATTAGGGTTGAGGGTTGAGGGTATTGGGTTGAGGGTAGAGGGTAGAAGGTTTAAGGGTTTAGGGTTTAAGGATGAGGGTACAAAGGGTTTAGGGTATAGGTTTGAGAGATAAGGGTTCAAGGTAGATGGTTAAGGGTAGAAGGGAGAGAGATAGGAGTGATTAAATGAGAGAGAGACTTAAGATAGGGAGAGGGGGTATGAGGGAGAGACTTGAGAGAGAGAGAGTGAGGGAGTGGGAGAGAGATAGAGGTTAGAGGGTTTAAGGGTTTAGATTTTAAGGGTTAAGGTTAGAGGGGAGAGAGATAGGAGGGAGAGGGAGAGGGGGTAGGAGGGAGAGAATTGAGAGAGAGAGAAAGAGATGGAGGGAGTGGGAGAGAGATAGAGGGAGGGAGGGTTAAGGGTAGAGGGTATAAGATTTCTTGGTTTAAGGGTTAGTGTTAAGGGTAGAGGGGTGAGAGAGAGAGGGAGTGAGTGAGGAAATTTTATTTTTTGACATTTTGTGCTATGATCAAAATAGGTCAAGTAGCTTCTGAAATCACCTTGGAAAACTGATCAAAACCTCTCCTTGAGACATAAAAATTCACCAACATGTTGAGTTATAATAGGAATGTACGGTTGTCAAAAGGATTTGCATGAATTCATCAGGATTGCAAACTTTCAAAGTTCAAATTTTCTTATTTAGCCTTTTATGAAAACACCCATCATAACTCAATTGGAACCCACTACTTGTCATTTTGAAAAAATATCAAATGTGATTTTAAGAGGCTATAACTTGGGAGATTAATTAATTTAGGTTCCATGAGTGGGTGTGTAAAAGGATTTTTAACCATTTTACCCCTTTTCAAGAAATATCGAAGGTCAAAATTGACCTCTTTGAAGTTGTTATAGAAATACATTTTTCAAATTGAGTAAACCCCATTTGGTTTTTATCTTGAAAAAATATCAAATGATGTCCTAAATCTCTAAAAATTGACATGGATTCACATTGAGATAGGGTGAATCAGGAGCACCAATTGGTGTGCCATGAAATACTTCCAATTACTTAATATTACTCTCCAAAGTTAAAAATTTTAATAGATTTTACTGTGTTGACAAAAACTCTCTATAGGATCCTTCAACTTGACCTTTTCAAATCTTATCAAAACTGATTGTACGAAGCTGAAAATTTGTGTGCACATTCCCATATGTTAGATAAACATTTGTTCAAGGTAGTTTGGCATGAAAATGAATGGATCCAAAGTTATGATTTTTCAAAATATGCTTTTGTGGCTGATTTTACAACTGGTTTTTTGAGTGCTGTATTAAATTTTTTGATATGGCACCTTCAAATGATTCCAAAGTTTGAAATTTCCTATAGTTTCTCTATCTGGGGATGTATGCCCCCTATGGGCATAACAAGAATCTAGGTCTCTGGTAGAGAAGACCAAGTGTTTATCTATTGAGCAATAGATCCAAACCCTTTTTCTGTCAAGAACTGATATGGTTTTGAAAAATTTACATCATAGCTAATGGCACAAGGCCACCAAAATAATTTACCCTATTTACCCCTATCAAACACCTTTATCTAATATGTTTTCATAAAATCCCTCTTAAGAACACTCATGCAATCAGCCTTGTCATTGTCATTGAAAATTTTTAGAAGATCATTGTGTTCAAATTGACTCATATTAGGAAACCAAAATAATTGCCCTATTTACCCCTATCAAACACTTTTCTTTGATATTTTTTTGTCAAATCCTTCTTAAGAACACTCATTCAATCAGCCTTGCCATTGTCATTGAAAACTTTTAAAAGATCATTGTGCTCATCTTGACTCATATTATTTACACCTCTCTACAATTCATATTTCCCATCATCATGGGATAAATCCATGTCATCCTTACCATAAACATACATAGAAAATCTGAAATCATTATGAGGCCATCAGTGAAATCTAGAAGAATAATTATTCTCCTTCATGCTGCTCATTCCATCATTTGAGTGTTTCTCACATGGGTTTGAGAAATATTTCATATCAACATTTTCTGAGACAATCAGATCTGAAACATCTTTCATTCCTTCCATATCATAAATTTGTAGTGATGTGAGTTTCTGATCCATACATATCATTATGTATATTTGAATCAATTAATATTGGACAATCTTCATCAATGATATGCAAACCAGTATTTTTGTCAAAGATTTCCAAGATTTACATAATTTATTTTAAATAGGGGAAAACACACAATCTTGATCAGTTGCAAGAGTTCCCTCATCATTGCCACACAAAGTGCTTTCACTTTAAAAAAAAAAGCATATTGGAGATAAAAAAATTGAATTGTTCTTATGGATATGTTTCTAATATTCTATTGTCAGAAAATTTGAAATTTGTTCACTACTGAGTGAACAAGCTTCTTCATCCATCTCAACATTGATGTACTCTTCACCTTTTTCATCATCAAAATGAAATTAAAGATCACTAGAGAATGAAAAATCAGATGCATTACTAGCACAGTCATTTGTTCCACAACTTGATATATCATCTTGGTTATTTGGAGATGCTTCTTCCTCTAAACCTCCATAAGAACTACAAAAATCACCGTGTTGTATATCAAAATCCACACGTTCAACTTCACAATCCGAATATTCAATGAATCCCTCATAACATGCACTATCATAATCTGTTATGTAGAAGAGACCTTTTATATTTTCATCCTCCTCATGCAGGTTGTCGTAACAATGATTTTCACTTGGACATGTCTCATCTTCTAGCTATATTACTTGATCACTTTCTCCATACTCATGAGTAATACCATTATTTATAGATCCTCATACCTTTTCTTATCTACAATGCCAGTCCACTCATCTATTTGGTGTTAAGCAACTAGTATCCATGATTCAAGCCAATAAATTGAATTGGGCTCATATACTTGCATGAACTGCTTGATGAACTCAGACCTACTAGGTGGTAAATTAATAGGTATTTTCCTACAAATATTTTTCTTTCTGCTAAAAAAAGAGCACCCAAATTATCCTTTATATCTCTTTATGCTAATAAAGGCATCCGAAACATTTTTGCTTCTTTCTTGAATATGTAAGCACTTATCATTTTTCTTCACAGATTGTTGATTTTGATATATCTCTTGCTGCAGATTTTGATTGGCATTTCCACATGGGTTGGAATTGTGTGGAATTTGATATTGGTTGTATTGATGACCTCGATAGCTTACTAGTCTTTTTCTAGGTGGAACATGATAAGTATTCATTTGATGTGATGAATTTGGTGCATAAGTGTCATGTTCTGAATGATATGCATTACCTCCATTGCCAGAATTCCTAGTTATATTATGTGGCACTTGTGGGGTCAGATGTCTCCTTGCATTTACATATTCATCCTCATTGTAGATAGGTGTATATCATGATATCTTTGAGGAAATATCAGCTCTAAACTGTAACACGTTTTGAGCCAATTCCTCACTTTCTCTTGTTGGTTCAACCATTTGCAGTCGTTCCATTAATTGTTCAACTTTCTCCCTTAGCTCAATTAAATATCTCAGTATACCACAATGTGCATAGGGAAAATAATAATTTTTATGCATATTTCAACTTGTGATCTTTATTTTTGACTAGCAGTGCTACAATTCCAAAACGTTTATTGTATTCTTCATCAAAATTTTACCAGAGTCACCATTCACTTTCTTTTTTTAAACTGAGAAAAAAGAAATTATTCTTTGATTTTCCCTAGCAGAATCTCCTCACTCCAAATGTGAAATTTTTATCGACTCTTTAAATGGAAAGGTTGGAACCGAATTTTCTGAATTTTGTCCTCAATAGAGTCGCCAAACTATTAGGTCTAAAAAATGCAAGTTTGAACCACAAGAGGTTGCCAAGATCTTCACACTTTTTTGGCTAATGTACAAGGCCAATTAATGTAATTGAACCTTCTACTCTTTAGGCTCTACTAAACCAAGCCAGGTGTACCTATGTAAATGAGGCAGTCTTAAGCTATGTTTTTCTTACTTAATCAATCTATCCATAATGGAAATTTAACAATGGAGAGATATGATCCTAATTTGGTATAAATTGTATAAGAAATATCAACGTATGTGAATATGTTCAGTTAACATATGTAGTATTTTGGAAATGAATTCAATGAAATCAATTAAATAAAATGGGTGAGACCAATACCTTGTTGGGTAAAATGGTGTCAGATGAAAGTCTATGATGAATGACCTCTATTTGGCATATAGATATCAGTTTATAACTTGTATAAACATGCAAAAAATTGATTGAAAAACTCTAATGGAGACAAAATATCAACCTTAATTATATGATTCTTCTTACTAATCCAAATAACACTTCCAAATCATTGTGATTAATCAAAAGGAATTTAATTCTTCTTTAAAGAAACCAAATAATCACATCACATAAGTACAACACATGTGAATTGAGAAATTGAATATATACTTGATATATCAACTTAAATAACTATGAGACATTCAGTTGGGGACAATTAGATAATTGAATAAATTCAACAAAAAATTGATACCAATATGGAGCCACCGAATCAAAGATCTTCCATTGACTTCTTCAAAATTATACTTGCAACATAATCTTTTTGAATGTGAACATTATGATCTATTGATTTCCCTACTCTACTAATATCTGCTCATATCTAATCTTCTACCTCGTCTGATGATAGGATTTCATCAAATATATACATTACATAATTTATAAGGTTATTTCCCTTTATTTTATTTGATGTAACCCTTCATTTAATTAATTTCCTTCATCAAATTTAACTTTAATCTTCACTGTCTTTGTTTCCCGTGAAAATAAATCCTTTCACAATACTTTAATTTAAATTCCTTTCTTGGCAATTTCTCAATTTACATTTTACCCCGAAATATTCTTTGGGTACAATAATTACCCATCCTTTAACCTCCTTGTGAAATGTATTTTCAAAAAAAATAATTTTTCAAAATTACATACTCAACACTCATATTTATTCCCTAAAATGATAGCTTTTTCTTCTCCCATGCAAGATATTTCATTATATTAAAATAATTTGTTTCACTCACATTTCTGTGAAAATATTTTTGCTACTCCCCTCTCTACAAATTCACATTTCACCTTTACATATTTTCACTATATTCTTAGGGTAAAATAATTACCACTCCTTAATTCCCTTTCCAATTAATTCTCCTCATGAAAAATTTTTACGTCTCGCTTGAAATGTCCACAGTTTCTCTTTTGATTTATTTCTCCCAAAATATTATTCTATTAATCATTTGCTCCTTGAACATCTTATAAAATTTTCAATGTATTCTTTCACCATGATACCGCAGTGATTTTGATCTGACCTTAGAGGACGGTGGGGAATATTAAGATTCTTCCACAATACTACACACCAATTTGACTCCTCCAGTGGAGATGTGGGAAGAATCAGTGCTCACCCACACATAATCATAATTTACTTCACAGGGACGTAGGAAGACCTCACAATCCTGCACATGAGCTTGATTTTCTTTGTGGGGGAATGAGAAGACTACAAACATTTAGGGCATTCATGCAATTTTTTCTTGAAAATTGAGGAATGTAAGAATATCCTTTTACTCTTCCTGATTCCCAGTGTCATGACTCAACTTGAACAATATCATCTATAACCTTCTTTGTGAATATCTTTTTGTATATATTTTATACTCTTTTTGTTTCCTATTCGATAATTCGGTCATCTCTCAAAACTCCCATACATCTCTTCTAACATTAACAAATAATCTATCATATTCCTTGAAGCACAATAACTATTAACTCATTCTTGTGCATTTTCATCTCCATAGAAACTAGGAGCATTTGTCTTTTTTTGGTTCAATTGGGGATATAATTGAATTCTTGTTAGCTGATTTGGAGACAAGGTGGGAGCCTATGGCCTTCTTAAAATTCCATAACCTTATTTCAAAAATGACCCCCATTAATGCCTCTATGATCTTGTATTGGTTTGAACATGATTGATACCATAACCATAATCAATGTAGCCAATTGTAGATAGATTCAACAAAGGTATCCCTTTTATGTGGTTTTGTATATTAGGTATTTAATAGGAACTTCAAACCACCCCCTTTGTCTTGCACAATTTCCAATACTTTCAAATAACTTTGAATACTCGATGAAAGTCCCATAACCTTTCTGACTTCCTTAATTTGTTTCCTTCATAAAATAGTCTCTAGTCATTAAATCTTCTTTGATGTCTCACAAACTTCTCTTCAATGTTCAAAAAGTTTGTTACCTTTACCAATCTAAATGCCATGCCCTCGACCTCCTTCTAATAGTCAATATAGATTCTTAGTAATGGAAAGTCTTCTTCTCTCTTATATATATTAATGTTTTTCTTCCAAATTGACACTTCTTTAACAAAAAAATTGCTTGCAAAAGCTACCACCATTGTGTTGGGGTTGTAGAACTGGAATAATGTTCATGTCCATAACAGACTCCTTAAAACTCAATGCAATCATTACATTTATCAACAACTTATATGCTACAGATTGTAAAATATTGCAAATATCGGTGAATTTTGAGTATAGTATGTCAAGACTTAAGGAAAATAGGTGTGCAAGGTAAATAACCAAGGGAAGTCTTCACATTGTGGACAATGCTCACGTAAGTGTGTAACTTTCTCAATCATTAAGACAAATGCATATATCATGAAAACAATTTTGAAGAGTGGTAATGGAAGAGAATGTGGACTAAAATATTTGTTGAAGGACACTGATGAGCAAGTCTTGATAGGTTATGAGGGATTACAAGTCTTCAACAGTCACAATGGGACCAGAGGATAGTCATTTAATAGTAACAGATCACAAAAGAAAGAGTGGCAGTGAATGGAAGTCTATAGTGACTGTGAAGTACTATAGAGTTATGTGAGGATAATGCTAAGTCAAAATACATCCAAGGATTGAAAGGACAGTCCTATGCATAGGCATTCATGACTATATTTGGCAGAGGTTGAATATGCATAAGAAATCTCACAAGTTCACATATATTAGAGGTTGACAATCAAGACCTTGTGTTTCCTTTGGTGAAGTAAGCATCAAAAACAAATCCTCAACATGTCTAAGGTATGTAAATTTAAAATATGCATCCTAAACTTGCACTCGGGTAGTCATCCAAAATTTTCTTTTTTGACATTTTGTGCTATGATCAAAATAGGTCAAGTTGCTGCTGAAATCACCTTGGAAAATTGATCAAAACCTCTTCGTGAGCCATGAAAATTCACCAAAATGTTGAGTTATGATAGGAGAGTATAGTTTTCAAAAGGATTTGCATGAATTCATCAGGATTGCAAACTCTCAAAGTTCAAAGTTGCTTATTTATCCTTTTCTAAAAACAACACCTGTCAGAACTCAATTGGAACCCACTAGTCATTTTGAAAAAATATCAAATGTAATTTTGAGAGGCTATAACTTGGGAGATTAGTTAATTTAGGTTCCACGAGTGGGTGTGAAAAATTATTTTCAAGCATTTTATGCCTTTTAATAAAATACCGAAGGTCAAAATTGACTTATTTGAAGTTGTTCTAGAAATGCATTTTTCAAACTAAGTAAAACCCATTTGGTTTTGATCATGGAAAATTATCATATGATGTCCTCAAGCTCTGAAAATTTTGAATGGATGCACATTGAGATAGGGAGAATTATGAGCACCAATTGGTTTGTCATGAAACACTTTTAGTTACTTAATATTGCTCTCCAAAGTTGACCATTTTAACAGATTTTATTGTGTTGACAACTCTCTACAGGATCCTTCAACTTGACATTTTAAAATATTGTCAAAATTCATCATATGAAGCTGAAAATTTGCATGTGCATTCCCATATGTTAGATAAACATCTGTGCAAGGTGGTTTGGCTTGAAAATGAATAGATCCAAAGTTATTATTTTTCAAAATATGCTTTTGGGGCTGATTTTACAACTAGGTTTTTTGAGTGTTGCATTAAATGTCTTGACATGGGACCTTCAAATTTTTCCAAAATTTGAAAGTTCCAATAGTGGCTCCATCTGGAGATGTACGCCCCCTATGGGTATAGAAAGAATCTAGGTCTCTAGGAGAGTAGACCAAGTGTTTATCTATTGAGCAACAAATCCAAACCATTTTCCTATCAAGAATTGATATGGTTTTGAAAAATTTACACCATAGTTGATGGCACAAGGCCGCTAAATGAATTGCCCCTATTTTCCCCTATCAAACACCTTGCTTGGATTTTTTTTCATTAAATCCTTCTTAAGAACACTCAAGCAATTAGCCTTGTCACTATCATTGAAAACTTTCAGAAGATCATTGTGTTTAGCTTGACTCATATTATTTTCACATCTCTATAGTTCATATTTCCCATCATCATGGGATAAATCTTTGTCATCCTTACCATACAAAGTGTATTCACATTCAATGAAAATTTTATCATTGTTATGTTCACTATTATGTGTTATAAAATGATTTCCCGGTTGAACTGAAAATTGAGAATAATCATTATTCTCTTCATCATAAAGCTGCATACAAAATTTGAAATCATTATGAGGCCTCCAGTACAATCTAGAAGAATAATTATTCTCCTTCATGCTTCTCATTCCATCATTCAAGTGTTTCTCACATGGGTCCGAGAAATATTTCATATCAACATTTTATGAGACAATCAGATCTAAAATATCTTTCATTCCTTCCATATCATTAATTTGCAGTGATGTGAGTTTTTGATCCATAGAGTCATCATTATTTATATTTGAATCAATTAATATTGGACAATCTTCATCAATGATATGCAAACCAATATTTTTGTCCGATATTTCCAATTTTGATTTACATATTTTATCTTGAACAGGGGAAAACATAGAATCTTGATCAGGTGCAAGAGTCCCCTCATCATTGCCACACAAAGTGCTTTCATTTTAAAAAAAAATGCATATTGGAGACAAAAAAATTGAATTGTTCTTATGGATATGTTTATGATATTCTATTGTCAACAAATTTAAAATTTGTTCACTCTTGAGTGAACAAGCTTCTTCATTCATTTGACCATTGATGTACTATCCACCTTTTCATTATCACAATGAAACTCAAGATCACTAGAGAATGATGAATCAGATGCATTACTAGCAAAATCATTTGTTCCACAACTTGATATATCATCTTAGTTATTTGGAGATGCCTCTTCATCTAAACCTCCATAAGAAATACAAAAATCACTATGTTTTATATCAAAATCCACAAGTTCAGCTTCACAATCTGAATATTCAATGGATCCCTCATAACATGCACTATCACAATTTGTTATTTAGGAGATACCTTCTATATCTTCATCCTCCTCATGGAGGTTGTCATAACAATTATTTTCACTAGGACATGTCTCATCTTCTAGCTGTATTACTTGATTAGTTTCTCCATACTCATTCATAATACAATTATTTATAGTGTCCTCATACATTTTATTATCTATAATGCCAATCCACTCATCTATTTGATTATAAGCAACTGGTACCCATGATTCAAGCCAATAAATTTAATTGGGCTCATATACTTCCATGAACTTCTTGATGAACTCAAAGCTATTGGGTGGGAAATGAATAGGTATTTGCCTACAAATATCTATCATTTTTTTGAACAAAGAGCGCCCAGATTCTCCTTTATATCTTTTTATGTTAAGAAAGGCATACAAAATATTTTTGCTTCTTTCTTGAATACGTAAGAATTTATCATTTTTCTTCACAAATTGTTGATTCTGATATATCTCTTGTTGTAGATTTTGATTGAAATTTCCACATGTGTTGGAATTGTGTTGCATTTGATATTAGTTGTATTGATGACCTTAGTAGCTTACTAGTCTTTGTCCAAGAGGGACATGATAAGTATTCATTTGATGTGATGATTGTGGTGCATAAGTGTCCTGTTTTGAATGATATGCATTACCTCCATTGCCAAAATTCCTAGTTATATTATGTGGCACTTGTGGGGTCAAATGTCTTCTTGCATTTACATATTTATCCTCATTGTAGATAGGTGTATATTGTGATATCTTTGAGGCAATATCAGCTCTAAACTGTAACACCTTTTGAGCCAATTCTTCACTTTCTCTTGTTGGTTGAGCCATTTTCAATTGTTCCATCCATTTTTCAGCTTTCTCTCTTTGCTCAATTTAATATCCTAGTATATCACAATGTTTATAGGGAAAAAAATAATTGTTATGCATATTTCAACTTGTGATCTTTATTTCTAACTCAGAGTTCTGCAATTCCAAAATGTTTATTGTATTCTTCATCAAAATTTTACTAGAGTCACCTCTCACTTTTTTATTTTTAAAGTGAGAAAAATGAAAATTTTATTTGGTTTTCCCTGGAGGAATCTCCTCATTCCAAATTTGAAATTTATCTGACTCTTTAAATGGAAAGGGTGGAACCAAAAATTTTGAAATTTTTCCCCAACGGAGTCACCAAACTGTTAGGTCTCAAAAACGTAGGTTTGAACCATAAGAGGTTGCCAAGCTCTTGACACATTTTGGGCTAATGTAAAAGCCCAATTAATGTAATTGAACCTTCTACTCTTTAGGCTCTATTAAACCTAGGTGGGTGTACCTATGTAAATGAGGCAGACTTAAGCTATGTGTTTCTTACTTAATCAATCTATCCATAATGGAAATTTAACAATGGAGAGATATGATCCTAATTTGGTATAAATTGTATAAGAAATATCAACGTATGTGAATATGTTCAGTTAACATATGTAGTATTTTGGAAATGAATTCAATGAAATCAATTAAATAAAATGGGTGAGACCAATACCTTGTTGGGTAAAATGGTGTCAGATGAAAGTCTATGATGAATGACCTCTATTTGGCATATAGATATCAGTTTATAACTTGTATAAACATGCAAAAAATTGATTGAAAAACTCTAATGGAGACAAAATATCAACCTTAATTATATGATTCTTCTTACTAATCCAAATAACACTTCCAAATCATTGTGATTAATCAAAAGGAATTTAATTCTTCTTTAAAGAAACCAAATAATCAATCTATCCACAATGGAAATTTAACAGTAGAGAGATATGATCCTAATTTGGTATAAATTGTATAAGAAATATCAAGGTAGATGAATATGTTTAGTTAACAAATTTAGTATTTTAGAAATGAATTCAATGAAATCAGTTAAATAAAATAGGTGAGACCAGTGCCTTGTTAGGTAAAATGAAGTCAGAAGAAAGTCTATGTTGAATGGCTTCTATTTGGTAGTAAATCTAATTATTTGGCATAAATATATCAGATTATAACTTGTATAAACATCCAAGAAAGTGATTGACAAACTCTACTAGAGACAAAATATAAAACCTAATTATATGATTCTTCTTACTGATCCAAATAACACTTCCAAATTACTATGATTGATCAAAAGGAATTCAAATCTTCTTTAAAGAAACCAAATAATCACATCACACAAGTACAACAAATGTGCATTGATAAATTGAATATATACTTGATATATCAACTTAAATAACTAGGAGACACTAAGTTGGAGACAATCATATAATTGAATAACTTCAACAAACAATTGATACCAATATGGAGCCACTGAATAAAAAATATTCCATTAACTTTTTAAAAATTATACTTGCAACATAATTTGTCTAAATGAAAACATTATGATCTATTGATTTCCCTATTCTACTAATATCCTCACCTATTGGATCTTCTACCTCCTCTGATGATATGATTTCATCAAATATATACATTACATATTTTTTAAGGTTATGTCCCTTTATTTGTTTCGGTATAACCCTTCATTTAATTAATTTCCTTCATCAAATTTAACTTTAACCTTCATTGTCTTCATTTCCTGTGAAAATAAAGCCTTTCACAATACTTTAATTTAAACTCCTTTGCTGGAAATTTCTCGATTTATATTTTACCTCGAAATATTATTTGGGTACAATAATTACCCATCCTTTAACTTCCTTGTGAAATGTATTTTCAAAAAAATTACTATACAAAATTACATACTCGACACTCATATTTATTCCCAAAAATGATAGCTTTTTCTACTCCCGTGCAAGATATTTCATTATATTAAAATAATTTGTTTCACTCACATTTCCAAGAAATTATTTTTGTTACTCCCCTCTCTACAAATTCAAATTTCACCTTTACATATTTTCATTATATTCCCTGGGTAAAATAATTACCACTCCTTAATTCCCTTTCCAATTAATTCTCCTAGTGAATTTTTTTTACCTCTGGCTTGAAATGTCCACAGTTGCTCTTTTGAATTATTTCTCCCAAAATATTATTTTATTAATCATTCACTCCTTGAACATCTTATAGAATTTTAAATATATGCTTTCACCATGATACCGCAATGATTTTGATATGACCTTGCAAGATGGGGGGGAATATTAAGATTCTCCTGTAATACCTCACACCAATTTGACTCCTCTAGTGGGGACACGGGAAAACTCACCGCTCACCTACGCATCATCAGAATTTACTTCATGCGGACATGGGAAGAGCTCACAATCCCACACATGAGCTTGAGTTTCTTTGTGGGGGCATGTGAAGACTGGAAAATTTAGGGTATTCATTTTTATTTTTTTGAAAATTGAGGAATGTAAGAATATCCTTTTACTCTTCTTGATTCTCGACGTCGTGACTCAACTCAAACAATATCATCTACAACCTTCATTGTGAATATATTTTTGTTTATCTTTTCTACACTTTGTCTTTCCTACTCAATAATTCGGTTATCTCTCAAAACTCCCATACGTCTCTTCTTACATTTGCAAATACTCTATCATCTTCCTTGAAGCACAATATCTATTAACTCATTTTTGTGCATTTCCATCTCCCTAGCAACTGAGAGCATTTATTATTTTTTAGTTCAATTTGTAGGAGTTGAGAAAATACAACTTCACAAACCCCGAAGATCACCTGCATGCAAATAACCTGTCACAAAAGAAGAGATGGAGACAAACAAGCAAGGGTTCTCTGAAAACTGAAAAATGTATATATCAAAGAGAATGAGAGAATGAATTGATATGAAATACAATGGGATCAATCCTTATTAAAAGGAGATCATGCAAACCCTAATAAAACCCTAATAGGAAAAACCCTAAAAGAAGCCCTAATAGGAAAAGATTATATAATTAATATAATTATTAAATGTCACTTTATGAAAACTAATGTGAAATCTTAAGAAGGGAATAAAGGTAACTTAATCAACATAATTAAATTAAAACCTTTACTCTAACACCCCCCCTTAAGATGAGCAACAATGCAGCTACAAATAAATGCAAGAAAGCAAAGGTAACTACAATGCAAGAAGGCAAACATGGGTCCCGACAACTAGGCCAGAACAGGTACCCAAATATAACCAAATCTCTGTAAAATGGAGAAATAGAGAAAACCTCAAGGCAAAAAGCTCTACTCCAAAAAGAGATGCAGAAAGCCAAAAAGAACATCACTGAAGAAAAATAAGCTACAAACAACTGCTGAAAGATGACTGCTATGGTGCTGAAGAACCCCCGCTGAGGATAAGATGATCAAGAATAAGAAGACAACAATCTGCATAAGTGCCCATACAACACTACTTGAATCAGATGGCAAACAAAGGCAAACACCTAGAACAAAGATATAGATGGCACAAGAACTAATAGTCTGAAACACTAATCAACTGAGAATGGAAGATCCCTTCCAAGGTGAAACCAAGGAAGAAATAGCACAAATAGTATAATACCCCCCCATAATGTTGAACTGGGAGAGCTTGATAGATCCACTGAAATGGTGTGAAACACCCTATAGTGCATGAAAAAGAAGATACAACATCTAAAAGTGCACAAGAAAGCATCTGCAACTGAAAAAGTGGTGTGCAAAGGAAAACACACATGCATGAGGCTGGAATCATATGGATCCACTGTTGTCGTGGAGGAACACTCACTAGACAAAGATGTGATGGCAAAACAAAGGCAAACTACACAACCCCTCATGACACTTTATAATAATAGTGCGAGTACAAAATATGGCACAACCTTATGTGAAAAATCCCTAAAACTACATGTACAATAGTGTGGCACTTTATCTCAGTGTGTTTACATAAAAGATTGCTTACAAATGATGCTCAAAATGTCTAAAAAGGACAAAGTTGGAAATACATGGAGAACAGCCAAAAAAATGATTGTAGAATACACGAGCAAAAGCAAGAAGTGATGAGACCCACACCACTGGAAAGATGATAGAACTAGCTTTCCGACGATATCTCATTTGCCAAAAAATGATATTGTATGCCCAAGTTACGGCCTCTGGAAGAAAACAGGTCCAAAGGGGAAAAAACCCAGTGCTGGATAAAATTTGACGGTCATACGACCGTCGCAGCAAAATTTGAGCTTAAATTTGACATCCAAATGGCCGTCACCGCAAAAGCATAACTAGGCTTATGAAATAAAAAAATGTTTTTTATAAAAAAAGCAATAAAAAAAATTACAATAAAG
Organism: Sequoiadendron giganteum; assembly: GCA_007115665.2. Lineage (NCBI taxonomy): Eukaryota > Viridiplantae > Streptophyta > Pinopsida > Cupressales > Cupressaceae > Sequoiadendron > Sequoiadendron giganteum. Next base: position 524,957,151 of record CM021101.1, read on the forward strand.
AATTTTTTTGATAAATTTAAAAAAAAAAAAAAAATACTTTTGGTGAGGGGAGGCACGTGGGCCCACCCCCCATAACACCCCTAGCGGTCTGTACTGTCGTCGGTGATACTGTCAGACCGTCGGTCGACATTAAAGCCGTCAACGGTTTGCAGTATGCCGACCGACATACAGAGGGCCCGCAAACCTGCATACCCAGGTACCTTGTACCAGCATCGGCAAGCCCTAAAAGTGCGAAATTTTTTTAATTTCAATTTTTTTTATAAAACAAAAATCAAAAATACATTTGTAAAAACTGTGAATTTTTGAAGAAAGAAAATATTTATATTTTTTTGGCGAAAAACTAAATTCCGAAAAAAAAAAGGGAAAAATAAATATGTATATATTTTTTTTTACCAGGCAGACGGATGGCCGTACGGTCAAATAGCAAAAAAATTTTGCCCAAAAATTTGACTTTGTCCAAAATGGATGAATGGATAGTTGATTTAGGGGTTTTGGACCACTATGGATGCAATGGCAAGGTCCGTTTGGGCTGAAAATGCTTTGAAATTGCAGGTATGCCCCAAATTAGAAAAACAAACCCCAAACCCTTAAAGCTCCAAAAATCTTCAAAACAAGAACAGGAAGCAGTAGGTTTGAAGCTCTGATACCATGTAGGAGTTGAGAAAATACAACATCACAAACCCCGAAGATCATCTGCATGCAAATAACCTATCACAAAATAAGAGATGGAGACAACCAAGCAAGGGTTCTCTAAAAACTAAAAATGTATTTATCAGAGAGAATGAGAGAATGAATTGATATGAAATACAATGGGATCAATCCTTATAAAAAGATCATGCAAACCCTAATAAAACCCTAATAGGAAAAACCCTAAAAGAAGCTCTAATAGGAAAATATTTAATAATTAATATAATTATAAAATGTCACTTTATGCAAACTAACGTGAAATCTTAAGAAGGGAATAAAGGTAACTTAATCAACATAATTAAGTTAAAACCTTTACTCTAACACAATTGGGGATATAATTGAATGCTTGTTAGCTGATTTGGAGCCAAGGTTGGAGCCTGCGACCTTCTTCAAAGTTCAGAACATTATTTCAAAAATGATCCCCATTAATGCCTCTTTGATCTTGTATTGGTCTAACCGTGATTGATACCATAACCATAATCAGTGTAGCCAGTTGTAGATAGATTCAACAAAGGTATCCCTTCTATGTGGACATTTCTATATTAGGTCTTTAATAGGAGCTTCAGACTACCTCCTTTGTCTTGCACAATTTCCAATACTTCCCAATAGCTTTGAATACTCAAGGAAAGTTCCATAACCTTTTTGATTTCCTTAATTTGTTTCCTTCATAAATAGTCTCAATTAGTCGTTAAATCTTATTTCATGCCTCACAAACTTCTCTTCAATTGTCATAACATTTTCTCCCTTTGCCAATCTAAATTCCACACCCTCGACCTCCTTATGATAGTCAATATACCTTCTTAGTAATGGGAAGTCTTCTTCTCTCTTATATATATTAACGATTTTCCTCCAAATTGACACTTCTTTAACAAACAAATTGCTTGCAGAAGCTACCACCATTGTGTTGGGGTTGTAGAACTAGAATAATATTCATCTCCATAAGAGACTCCTTAAAACTACATGAAATCATTACATTTATCAACTTATGTAACACCCCTCTATTTTTCTCTTATGTTAGATTATAATGTTCTATTATTTTATCATTTCTTATAGAGAGACATGGACTATGTGTGTGAAGAGATGTATTTTCCTTGGTGTTATACTTGACATGATTTGATTAAGAATAATTTTGGTTTATTATAACATGATTATCGCTCATGAGTTTTATGAATGATGAAAGTGTCAGTTTGGTGATATTGTATTGTTGAAGAAGATGGGATTGCATCACATGCTTGCGAGCACCCTGTGATTCCACGATTTCCTCTTTGTAGTGTGTTTTATGATGATTTTATATACATGTGCTATTGATGCCTTGGATATAGGTTTGCAGGTACATGACATTGACTCCAGTTGATTTCACAGGTTTGAGTGTGTCGACCCAACAATATGTTGATTGGGAGATAATAGCTAGGTTACCTGTGTCAAGTCTACACCCTAGCCACAATGTGTCATCAGTCTTTGTTCGGTTTGTCTTTTTTTTCCTTGTTTATTACTATTTAGTTATGCAAGGTTTATGTTTTGGAAATAAATGTTAAACTATGCAATAAATGATGTTGGTATTTATTTAACTAATTTTAGATAGTATGATGGAAGATTTCTATTTAAATTAATTAATTAAATTAAATTTATTTAGTAAACTAAATTTAATCCATGTGGTTAAATTTATTTATTAAGTAATTAAATTAACTAATTAAATTATTTACTAAGAAAGTTGTTGAAAGGAATTAAATATAATTTGGAAATTAAATTTTAATATGAAATTATTAAATTATTTTGTGAAATTGAATGTGGTTGTTAAAATATTTTTGTTAATTGTCAACATGTGATAGTTAATTAATTGAGGGTTGTTAAAAAAATGAATTCCCAGAGATAATCTTGGCTTTGGCTTCTTCACGAAAAAGCACAAGATATTTTTGGTATGTTGAAAATTAGGGAAGAGGATTTTGATTTGTAAGGAAAATTGTGAACAATTTGGATTCTTAGATTTGTTTGGGATAGATTGTTGTGGTGTTGGATTCAATACTATGTTCGGGAATTTGGATTGCTTGGAAGAAGTTGTGAAAGCTTTGTTGGAAGCTTTGGAAAAGTATTGGCAAAAGAAACTTCAATTACTCTAGAAGCTTTGTTGAAACAGGTTTCATTCTTATGTTATTGTTTAGTTTAAATTTTTAAATGGAATTGTATTATTGTTGAAAATATTATTGTGTTGGATTTGTAGTAAAAAGCTTTATTTTATTTAAGAAAATAAAAATTTAAGGCTTATGTGATTGCCGTGAAGAAATCTAGAGCCTCTATAGGAATTCTTTTATAGTGAAATTAGAGAGAAAGTTTTGAGAATCCTTAATGGATTTAATAGTTAAAATCATTGGGAGAAAAACCAGAGGAAAAAAATATGTGAATTAGGAATTTATTTTTATTTTTAAAGCCTCTGTGTAAATTTAGAGGAAACATGATTTTGGAAATCTTCTAGGGTTTTCAAGGAATTTGTATAATTTTTCTTGTAGAAATTATGAAGTCTATGTTAATTTTCTTTGAGAAATAAAAATCCTGTATGAAATTTGGAAAATTGAGGAAATTTTTTACGTAATTGAATTTTTTCCTAAAAATGGTCTTCTTCATAAATTGTTCCCCAGTTTAACTTTTGTGCTAAATTCATGTAAAATATGTAGATATTATATATATATAAGTGTATCAAACACAATCTTATATATATAATATATATATATTTATTCTCATAAAATTTAAGTTTGAAATTCATGAAAGTTTTGACTGTATGGTGGACTGAATAAATTGCATGAAGTTTATGTTATTTTGGTTTTTATTTATTGTAAACAATGTATAAACGGGGGGCGCTAGCATTTCCCCATCCGCCGCTTCCCCATGGATGGGGGAGGCGTGGCTTCCCAACCACATCCCTTCCCCATGGATGGGGTGGGTTGTCGGCTAGGTAAGTCACCTCCCTCTCCCATGGCCGCCCCAAGAATACCCACAAACCCTTAGCTTCGGTTTAGACATTAATAAATGAATTTCACCGCTTGTTTTCCCTTATTTATTTGATATATATTTTGAAATTCAGATTTTACTTTTATGTATGTGATTTTGATATATAATATATATAAGTTATATATAAATATATATTATATATATATATATATATATAATTTATATACTATATATATAAATAAGGGTATGTGCAGGATCATGATGGACCAAAAAGTGGCGATATGTAAGCCATTTGATGGCCCATGTGGCTGACGACTTTTTTTTTACCCAAAATTGATGAAACGAAAAGGGTTTTTAGAGGAGATTCTCAACTTCCACCAATATAAATTATGCTTTACTTTGAATTTAATATAAATTATTATTCATTTTCTATTAGAATTATGAATAAAGTCTTGATTGATAAGCTGATTGAAAAACATCTATAACTTTCAAAAAGTATCACATTTTTTGAATCCGAAATATGCATCACATTCTATGCTTTGCATACTATAGAATTAAAAAACAAAAATTGAATTTCATGAATTTTTGACCAAGTTAAGGTCGTTAGATAGACAAGATTTTATATTTTTTTAAATTTGTAATAAAAATTTCATAATTAATTATTTACTTGGAAAAAAATTATAAAAAAATATGCATCACATCGGGACATGAGTCCTCTACTTATATATAAAAGATTATAAAAGAAATTATCATTTTATTATGGTTAGGGTGGTCAGACAGACACCTACTTCTTATTTTTACCCTGAAATTTAAATACTACTCCATTGAAATTTCAAATTTTCACCAAATAGATTTTATTTTTTTAAATAAAGGTCTAGTAGATTAGAAACTAAATTCAATTTTCTACATATTTGATTTTTAGATTTTTTTGAAATAATATAGATAACTTATTCAAATTTTTACGTCAAGTTGTCTAACTCTGATTTTTTGTCTTTTTATTGCCACTTAAGGACCTGTTTTTTCCATGATGGTCCTGCACATACCCATAAATATATGTAAATTTTATATATATGCGGTATTTAGATATTAAATATTATTTTAATATGCTCAATTTTGATTAGAATAATTTAATTATTTTGTAAAATATATTATATATATTTAATGTGTAAATTAGTTTATATATATACACTTAAGTATATAGATATAGATATGTAGGAATATGTTTTGCATGTGTATATACATTAAAATTTATTTTTAATGTTGTATTTTATAAGTATAGCTACATGCAATTTGTATATTGGAGATTTAAAAAGGAATGATTTATATGCATAACTTATTTTATTAGAGAAATGGGTATTTTTGGTTAATAGGGGAAAAGTATTATTTTATTAAATAATTGTGGAAATGGAGTTTAGATAGTTGTATTTTATCCCTCATGTTTATAGGGGTTTCTTATTTAATTAGAGAAGATTGAGTAACTTGTTTTATTATTCCTTTTTATCATTGAATGTGAATGGATTTAGTAGATCCATATATTAGATATAATTATCATGTTGATTGCTTATGTGTTTCTTCTAGTTTTATTTTGGGGAAAAATGGTTAAATGTGTCTCAAATATGTAGGTATTCCTAATGTTCTTAGTTGAATGGGGGTTGTTGTGTTGTGAAGTTAGTGGTTTTAGTTCCTTTGGGCAGTGTCTTTTCATCTTTAGTATGTTACCCGATTTCCACGAATGGGGATGTTTTGTTCCTTCTTTGGATGGAGTGGTTTGGTTAGTTGTTTTCTCCTTTGTTGGAGGGGTCTTGATCCAAGTGTTGACAATAGGAGAGTGAATTTTGATGGGGGTTGGGATCTCGAAGATCTCATAGGTAACTCATCTACCTTGTGTGACACTTCTCCTAGGTCAATTATTTGTGGGTTTTGTAAAGTTAAGGTTAGTGTAACACTGAAAGCATTGTAACCGTGTGTTTGTATGGTTCTTATGTTTGGTTGAGTCAGTATGAGTCAACTTGTATCTATGGGTCGTAGGATGACCATGTGTCCTTGTTACTATCTCCTATCATGGAGGTTGGGCCTTCAAGTACCACTCAGTTCGGAGGAATGTGTTCCCTATGCCATTGTGTCCCCCTTGATCTTCAGTTCATGATGGTGAGGTTTTCTAGTGGAGAGCTCGCAGTGGTTCCAGTGTTTATTTTATGCTTATATTTATTTCAATTTAGCTCATGTAATTATTGCCCCTCATTTGTATTCAAGGTGGATAATTGTATATGTAAACACATTTATATGTTGTACCTCATTCGGGGAATGAGAGATGTAACCTATCTATAGAGTTAATGTGATGTGAATTCTTGTTGTAATCTTACTTGTTAATTAATCTAAACTAAAGTTTGTTATATTATATTCTATGTGTTGGTATCTTTAATGCTTTGTATGTATGTGCATTTAATTATATGATTATTAATTTAATTAGATGCTTTATAAGAGTAATGTATGTGTTATGGTTTTTTATAAGTAATATTTGTCAGATTTCCTTAGAGGTTTTTGTTAAGTGTTTTGCATCTTCCTTGTAAATAATGCACTTTTAGAAGAAAAAAAATTATACGCTTCCACATTGTGTTGCAACTTCCTTTAGGGTTTCGTGGTGGGGCATTACACATGGTATCAGAGCCCTAGGTTCATACACTGGGTACATTTGATTCCACTATGTTTTCCCTGTGAAATTGTTAGTGGAATTGTTAAGTGATCACGTGTTCATGGCTTTTACCTTAGCATGATGTACTATATGGAGAAGAGTAGCGTGAAAGAAAATTGATAAAAGGTTATGGTTGGAAAGTTATGATACGTATCCCATGGGTTATGGAATTGGATGTTCCTATGGGATTATGTTTATAGTTGTACCTCCTTGTAAATGTAAGGAACCAATAACTGTGTCTTGTTTTGAGTGTTGTGAATACCCCGTACTTGCTTTGTGTGTCCATGTGATGGTGATACTTGATACCCATCCATGGAAAAAAGTTATATTTTGGTGTGGGATCTACCATACCATTATGTGTGTTTGCATGTTTCATACCTTATTGAGGGCCAACCCATGTGTGATTGAAACTTATATATAAGAGTAACCAAAATTAGTTATTTTTCTTTTGGTTCTCTAGATCCTCAATCCGTGAAGGGATAGTAGCAACCACAAGTTCCTTGGGTGGAGTGTGTAGCATGCACATATTGCGGTGTAGAGCGTCTTACCTCAACCAATCCTGAGGAATCGTACCCACTACTTTCCCTTATGATGGATTAGGATACTTGATCCATAAGTGTTAACCTAATCCCCACATATTTGAGTAGAGAAATATAGATTTTTTAGTGTATGCCTGGTCATCCTTAGAGGCATTAATCTAGCATAGAGTGTAAACCTCATCTATATGAGAGGTGAATCTCGATAGCTGCATAGTGATATTATCATATTGCATTATATATTTAGTGTATCTGCACATGCTCCAACATGATGTGATAGATACGATGCCATACAAAATTGATGTTCCGACATAGTGTTGGTGATGATGCCTTGATATACTATATTTTCATGTATTCCAATATGATGCAATACGGTGTCACACCTGACTCATGTTTCGACATAGTGATGGTGATGATGACGTGTTAGATAATGTCACATGCCTAGACAAGTGAAGTCACATTATGATATTTTATTTGTTAGCCTACTTGTGCAATGAGTGTTATGGGGCCTCAAACACTTGTAGAGGGATCCTCATGGTTGTTTTGACCATGTTAGTTGGCTAGCGTGTGGGTAGAGCCTAGCCATGTATACCTCTGGCTATAGCGAGTTCCTATGTGTGTCTTATCCATGAGGTATCATGTGTAGAGTGTGTTCTACATGTGCCTATTTTTGTGGACCCTTAGACACATTGCCACATGGCATGTGTTGAGAAAATGTGTCTCAACTTCTAGCTTAAAGCCCCTATTTTCATGCCTTGGCAAAAAGAACTTGTTTCTTCTATAGTTTGCCACCATACTACACCTAGTTTATTCCTGCCTTAACCGCTTTACCACGAGAGTCTACTCTTACCTTGGCAGTACCATGGTGAAGGCCTTGGCGGTTATCTTGTTACTGCTCGTAGTCTCTTCATTGGCCATGATTGGCATCTTTTGGCCTATCTTGTTGGTCACTGCCATACCACGGGAGGTTATACAATTGATCGTGATGGTCATGGTTTTTCTACCAATGGTGGCTCTGGCGGTTACCACAACACTGTGAATGGTGAGCTTGCTCACTGCGGTGGCTGTGGTAAGACCACCAGTGGTCTGGCTGACGGTCACTGCTCTACCATGGGGTGGCCTAATGACCCCCGCAATAGTGTGGTTTGACCATCAGCAGTCTCACAGAATGGTCACCGCCTTACAACAGTTAGGCCTTGACTGGGTAGCGGTAGCGTAGTGCAGACTTGGAGCGAGCTCGGGTGGTTATACCGCCATACCACGAGGTGGGTTAGATTGGGTTGCGGTAGTGCAGGGAAGGAGAGACAACACTCGGTAGAGTCAATGGGTGAGCTCATACGAGCTCACCGTATTACCATGGGTTGACTCGGTTGGTGCAGCGGTAGTGCAGGGAAGTCAAGGCAGAGCTCGGAGGAGCTCACCGCATTACCCTGGATGGGTAGTGTCAGCTTGATGGTGGAGTAGTAGAGTCTTAGAGAGCTCAAATTAGCTCGGACCTAGTTTGACCGAGTTGGACTCGAAGTCAAATGCAATCAGCGAATAGTTGGTGGACACATGGCAGGTTGACAGTATGTTGATTGGCCAAAAAAAAAATGGTAAAAACAGTAATTATAGGCTAACTTAGGCTGGCAAACAACACCCGATTTGGGTGATGGCATTAATGCCTGGGTGGCTCAATGCAAGGAGATCAACATGGGTAGATCGGTTGTGTGATTGGATGAGAGATTGATAAACCTGATGATTGGTGATTGGTTGATGACATTGAATGCAATGTATGACATAGAAAGTCAAGTACAATATTATATAGGTAAATCATTAAGAATGATATGCTTTGCAAGATAGTATTGTAACAGTGAGATAGAATTGTAAGAGTTGTTATGAGCTGATCAGAGAAGACTAAACATTGTCTGTAATTTTCTTTGATTACTATAATACAATTGTCTTGACTTTGTGTGGTGATTTTTTTACTTGGAAAAGTTTTCCCACGTATATTTTGTCTCAATCTGTGAATGTTGAATTTTGTTATCTATTTTTACTGGTTGTATTCATCTCAAATAGTTTTAGAATCTATTAGAACCTATTTATGCTCTTCTCCTCTATTGTATTAGTGTTAAGAGAATGTATTATGCACCGTTGGGTCATTAGATCCACCTTCTTTTCCCTTCAAGTGGTATCAAAGCCTGCCCTGTTGTGTTATCCTTCAGACAAAGCTCATTTTTTTGCGCTAATACTATTTCAGTGGGAGTCTTGCATTGTTGAAACTTGTTTCTATTTGAGATGGCGAGTACTTCAGGTAGAGTAGATATTGAAAAGTTTAATGGCAAAAAATTTGAGTTATGGAAACTCAAAGTGGAAGAATTGTTGGTGGATAGAGACCTTTGGTTAGCAATGTCTGGTACTAAGCCATAAAGTATGAAGCAAGAGGATTGGGATCTTGCGGATAGAAAAGAAAGAGGTCTAATAAGACTGAGTCTAGTTGATTTTGTACTCCTGAATGTCCACGAGGAGCAGTCTATAACTTCATTATGGAATAAATTTGGTGATATTTAGTAGGGAAAATCTCTGGTAAATAAGTTATTCCTGAGGAAGAAGTTGTACTCCTTGAAAATGGAAGAATGTGCATCTGTTGTAGACCATCTGAACTCATTTAATATGAGTGTTACTGAGCTGGATTTTGTAGGTATAAAGACTAAGGAGGAAGATCATTGCATGCTCTTGTTATGTTTGTTATCTAACAGTTGGGATCATCTTGTGATTGCCATTGGAAGCACCACCATTGATTTCAAGATGGAAGACGTTGTTGCCTCATTGTTATCTGAAGAGATGCAGAGGAAGTCTTCAAAGATGGCCAAAGAGGCTCTTGCTATTCAAGGTAGACCAAAGGAGAAAGGAAAGAAGAAGGACAATAAATCTAAATCCAAATGTGCAAGGAGATCAAAGTCTCCTGGTAAAAATTTCAAGGTGAGATGCTGGAACTGTGCGAAACCTGGTCATATCCAGAAGGACTGCAAGGAGAAGAAGAAGAAGAATTCTTCTGAAAATGAATCTTCTCAAAGTGATGTAGACGTCTTCATTACAGCAACCTTGACAACTCAGGCATTAGATGATGTCCAGTTGGTTGACTAAGGTGCATCCTTTCACATGATGTCCACTAGAGAATGATTCTCTAAATATGAGAAGTATGACGGTGGAAAGGTGTACTTGGTAAGTGATTCAATGTTGGAGATCATTGGTAGAGGAAGAGTCAGAATTCAGTTTTTTGATGGGAGAGTCAAAGGGATTGGTGGCATACTGCACATTCCAGGTCTAGCTCGAAATCTTCTTTTTGTCAGTAAGTTAAATGATGTTGGTGTAGAAGTTCCGTTCTCTAGTAGAGAATGTAAAATGGCTAGAGGTGCAATGGTGTTGGCTAAGGGTGTTCATACTGGCACTCTGTACAAGCTGGATTCACATCTTGTTCAATGTAACAATGCCTCTGTAATGTCAAGAAATGCTTCTCCTATAGAGAAAGATGAAGACACTTCTCTATCTGCAAATGCTTTGGAGGTAAAACTCCAAACCAAGAATACTATGCTATGGCATCATAAACTTGGTCACATAGGTGAGAAAGGTTTAAAAACCTTGAAAAATAAAAATCTTGTAGAAGGGATTGATGATTGTAATCTTGAGTTCGATTTTTGTGAACATTGTATCTATGGAAAATAATGTCATGTTTCTTTTTATTCTAGTCCTCATAAATCTTCTGATATACTAGATTATGTTCATTCAAATGTGTTTGGTCCAATTAATGTTCCTTCGTTATCGAAGTATAGATATTATGTTTCTTTTATTGATGACTATTCAAGAAGGGCATTTGTATAATTTCTTGATAGTAAATTAGAAGTGTTTAGTTGGTTTAAAGAATTTAAATATTTGGTAGAGAATCAAACTAGAATGAAAATTAAATGTTTGAGGAGAGACAATGGCGGTGAATTTTCTTCTGCATATTTTGAAAGGTATTGCACTGATCATGGAATTAAAAGGCATAACTCAATGCCTTACACTCCACAATAGAATGGAGTTGCTGAAAGGTTGAACAAGATGTTGATGGAAAAGGAAAGGAGTATGGTCTGGAGGAGAAGTTCTGGGTTGAGGCTATGGCTACAACATGTTATCTAATAAACCGATCTCCTTGCTCTGCTCTTGGCAATAATACACCTTTGGAAGCATGGTCTGGTAAGAAGTCCTCTCTAAGGCATGTCCGTGTGTTTGGCTATGAGGCATATGTTTATGTGCCAGATGAAAAGAGATCTAAATTGGATAACAAGGTTGTCAAATGTATTCTCATCGGCTATGGAGTTGGTGTGAAAGGATACAAGCTTTGGAAACCATGTTACTGAGAAGGTTTTGTATAGAAGAAACATGATATTTTATGAGCTAAAACTTTCAATAAGTGGTCAACATCTTGAGACAAATCAGAGTGACAAGAAGAAGGATGCAGTTGAGATTCTCCAAACTCTAGAAAGGGAAGAGCTGCATGGTGTACCTGAGGCTAAGGAGAGATCAAGAAACTCTGGAAGTTTTGATGATGAAGAACCACAACCTCAGCCTATAAGAAGGTCTACACAAGAAAAATGACAACCTGAAAGGCATGGTTTCTCACTATTAAATTTGAGCTATGCCTATTCTTTAATTACCAGCACTGATGAGCATAGGACTATGAAAGAAGCAATCAACATGACTAATTCAAATTCTTGGCAGCAAGCCATGAATGAAGAGATGGATTCTTTGAAAAAGAATGAAACCTGGGATTTGGTACTACTACCTAAAGGATGAAAGCATGTTGGATGTAAGTTGATATTCAAAAATAAAACAGGCCTTGATGGCAGTGTTGAGAAGTATAAGGCAAGGTTGGTTGCAAATGAATTTTCTCAAATTGAGGGAATTTATTATGGAGAGAATTTTTCCCCTATAGAAAAGTTGACATACATCAGATTTTTACTGTCATTGGCAGTTGTGTATGACTTTGAAATTGAGCAGATGGATGTGAAGACAATGTTTCTCCATGGTGTACTGGATGAAGAAATCTATATGTCCTAGCCTGAGCATTTCGTTGTGAAAGGTAAACAAAATCTGGTATGTAAGTTAAATAAATGTCTCTATGGTTTAAAGCAATCTCCTAAAATATAGTACCTGAAATTTGACACGTTTGTGTTGTCAGTGGTATTTGTAAGATCAAAATATGATCATTTTTTTATTATAAATCTAATAATGATCGTGTTCTTGTTATTACCATGTACGTGGATGATATGTTATTCATAGGAAATAACAGGTCTATAATTTCTGATCTTAAATATCAGTTGTCTACAAAGTTTGAAATGAAAGATATTGGTACAAAAAGGGACATTATTGGAATGGAGATAACCAAGGATATAATAAGCAGAAAGCTTTGGGTCAGTCAGAGTAAGTACGTGAAAAAAATTATGAAGATGTCTAGCATGGATGACTGCAAGCAGCTAGTTATTCCAATCATGCAAGGAACAAAGCTATCTATTGAAGACTATCCAAAGTCTGCTACTGAGATGGAGGACATGACTAGTGTGCCTTATGCAAGTGTTGTTGGTAGTTTGATGTATGTTATGGTCTGTACAAGACCAAACATTTCCCAAGCAGTGGGAATTCTAAGCAGTTTTATGGAAAATTCGGGAAGATCACATTGGGATGTTGTGAAGAGAGTATTCAGGTATTTGAAGGGGACTTTAGATTATGCTTTGTGTTACCATGGAAGTTTGGTTGCATCACATAGGACTCTCAACACTTAGGGATATGTTGATTTTGATTGGGTAGGGGACATTGATAGCAGGTGATCCACCGGTGGAGCAATCAGCTAGATGAGCAAGCAACAAGCTATAGTTGCTCTATCCACGATTGAGGTAGAATACATGGCTACAACTCATGCCTATAATGTGGTTTTTGGTTAAACTAATTGTGTTAAAAAATTGGATTTAATGTAGGGAAGATCACAATTTTCTGTGACAGTTAGAGTGCCATTTGTTTGGTAAAGAATCTGACATTCCATGCCAGGATCAAGCACATTGATGTGCAGTATCATTTTGTGAGGGACATGGTTGAAGATGGGAAGGTTAGTATGGAAAAGGTTGACACCTTAAAGAATTTTGTAGATGCCTTAACAAAGCCCGTGATAATAGACAAGTTCAGATGGTATGCAAAATCAATGGGCCTTGGGGCCTACGATAGATAGTAATTTTTTCGAAGCCATGGGGGAGGTAGAAGCATTCGCCAAGTGGGATCTTGTTGAGAAAATGTGTCTCAAATTACATCTTGAAGCCCCTATTTTCATGCCTTGGCAAAAAAAACTTGTTGCTTCTGCATTTTATCACTGTACAACACTTGGTTTATTCTTTCCCTAACTGCTTTACCGTGATATTTTGCTCTTACCTTGGCGATACCGCAGTGAAGGCCTTGGAAGTTATCTCATTACCATTTGTAGTCTCTTCCTTGGCCATGGTTGGCATCTTTTGACCTGTCTTGTTGGTCACTGCCATACCACGGGCAATTATGCAACTGACCATGGTAGCCACGGTTTGTTTACCAATGATGGCTCTAGCGGTTACTGCAACACCACAAATAGTGAGCTTGCTCACCGTGGTGGCTATGGTAAGACCACCAGTAGTTTGGTTGACGGTCACTGCTCTACAACAGGGTGGCTGTCGGCCCCCATGGTAGTGTGGTTTGACCTTCAGCGGTCTCACAGACTGGTCACCACCTTACCATGGTTAGGCCTTGACTGGGTAGCGATAGCACAACACATACTTGGGGCAAGCTTGGGTGGTTATACCACCATACCATGAGGCAGGTCGGACTGGGTTGTGGTAGCATGGGGAAGGAGAGATAGAGCAGGGTGGAGTCAATGGGTGAGCTTGGACGAGCTCATAGAATTATCGTGGGTCGACTCGGTTGGTGCTGTAGTAATGCGGGGAAGTCAAGGAAGAACTCGGAGGAGCTCACCGCATTACCTCAGATGGGTAGTGTTAGCTTGGTAGTGGAGTGGTAGAGTCTTAGAGAGCTTGGATGAGCTAGAACTTGGTTTGAATGAGTTGGAATCAAAATCAAATGCGATCAATGAATAGTTGGTTGACACATGGTAGGTTGATAGTATGTTGATTGGCCAAAAGCCAAAACGGTAAAAGCAGTAATTGCAGGTTGACTTAGGCTGGTGAACAAGACCCGACTTGGGTGGTGGTATTAATGCCTAGGTGGCTCAATGTAGGGAGAGCAACATGGGAAAATCAGTTTCATGATTGGATGAGAGATTCATGAACCTGATGGTCGACGATTGGTTGATGACATTGATTACAATGTATGACTTAGAAATTTGAGTACAATATTACATAGGTAAAGAATTAAGAATGATATACTTTGCAAGATAGTATTGTAATAGTGAGATAGAACTATAAGATTTGTTGTGAGCTGATCAGAGAAGACTGAACATTGTATGTAATTTCTTTGATTACTATAATACAATTGTCTTGACTTTGTGTGGTGGGTTTTTTACCTGGAAAGGTTTTCCCATGTATATCTTTTGTCAATCTATGAATGCTGAATTTTGTTATCTATTTTTACTACTTGTATTCATCTTAAGTAGTTTTAGAAGCTATTAGACCTTGTTTATGCTCATCTCCTCTATTTTATTAGTGTTAAGGGAATGTATTTCATACTATTGGGTCATTAGATCCACCCCATTTTCCCTTCAGCATGTGACTAGTACATGACTTCTCTGGCTAGCGTATGACCAGGTAGAGTGATGATGTTATAGTCATGGATACACTCTAGGTCATGTGGATGGCATGCTCACTTTGCACCACATGAATGGCTATTATTATTCTAGCTAGACGTTGTTTCCTCTTTCCTCGTTTGGTGGCTAGTAACTAGTCACACAGTGTTGTATAGTGCAATTTTAAATATTGTGAACTTTCTTTTGGTTATTGATGATTTTTTAGTTGATTGTGAGGGCCAACACTTTGTTTATACTTGATTGTGAAGGTTTATCCATGACTTGTGATCTTATTTTCTTATAACCCTAGTGGTTATATATTTGAATTAGTGTTGATATTGTGCACATTTATTGCCTTATTGTTGGAATTAAACTTTAATTTCATCTTCTTTATGAACTTGGTGGCTAAGCTAGTTTTCTTTGTTGTTTTCAATGTCAGCTATGTGTCGTATTGTGATTCCTCTCTAAGGAAGTATGAGATGGACTTGGTGAGTGTGTAGGAGGAAATAGACATAGGAAACATAGAAGATGGGGGTATGTGAGGCTGTTATGCATCTAGAACCCACTACTCAGCTATGTGTGATGACTATATCTTGGACGCTAATCACCTTACACAACAAGAGACAAGTCATTGTGGTCTTGTTTGGATGGTCTCACCTTATGTGTGGCCTAACACCATCAAGCCACTATTTATGATGTTTGATTTATATGAGATGGTTATATGTTCTTGGTTCATGGATTGGTATGCTACTTCCCGATGTCCAGATGGACCCTTGTGTGGCCTTATGTCTTGATTTTCGGTGCTATTTTTTGGTATATATATGTATTATGCATGTTTAATCAAGGGTATGGTTCTTTATTTCTGAGTTTTTGTATGTTAATTCCATCCTTTGGTTGTGACTCCTTTCTTGTGTTGTTTTTATAGGATGTCTGGGAGAGGTGATCGTGGAGACGGTCATTTGAGCTCTTCTTCTCTGAGTCCCCATGAGCATAATTGTGTGGAGTGTTTGGGTCCGTGAATATGTAATTTTCTTGAGGAATTTCTTACTGATCTAGGCCTTAGACAAGAGTGTTGTATGGAGCAACAACACTCTGAACTTGAGCATAATCTCTCACAACCTCAACCTGGTGGTAGTGGTTCTCAAACTAGAAAGAACCGAAGTTGGTGGCATTTTAAGTGTTACCATCTAAAGCAGTTGGCACAAGGTGCATAGGCTGCAATGAATAGAGGTAAAGGATGTTACAATTGCCACCAGGAGAGCTACTTGGTGAGATAGTGTTCTTAGAGGAACCCACCTAATTTCAGTCAGAATTTGACGGCTACGGAATCAACAAGGAATGATGCAGGAAGGACTCATGGAATGAGTGCAATAGTTGATCATCATCGAACAAAGCATCAGGGTGTAGATGCAAAAGATTACTGGTACTGGACAGGCAGCTGATTCGGAAGTTCATGGAAATCCTGCGGTATATGAGGCCAAGGAAGTGCCTTCAATGTTGGTTCCTCTTCTTTGAATCTTTATATGTTTTTATATTTTTAGACTATGTGGATTGTTTGGATTGACAGTGTATCTATCTTAGAGGATTATAACTCTGGATATTATTTTTTTTATGTTGGGTATGTAGTGGTTCAGTTTTGGAACCATAGATTATGTGTGTTTTGTGGAATTTGTACTAGGGGTATTTACAGGCTTTTACGAGTAAGCCTAAGCCTAGGGGGGGAGAATGTAACACCCCTCTATTTTTCTCAAATGTTAGATTATGATGTTTTATTATTTTAACATTTCTTATAGAGTGGCATGGACTATGTGTGTGAAGAGATAATTTTCCTTGATGTTATACTTGACATGCTTTGATTAAGAATAATGTTGGTTTATTATAACATGATTATTTCTCATGAGTTTTATGATTGATGGAAGTGTTAGTTAGGTGATACTATATTGGTGAAGGGGACGGGATTACATCACTCGCTTGCGAGTGCCTTGTGATTCAACAATTTCCTCTTTGCGATTTTTTCTATGATGATTTTATATACATGTGTTATTGATGCCTTGGATATAGGGTTGTAGGTACATGGCAT
This sequence comes from Sequoiadendron giganteum, assembly GCA_007115665.2. Taxonomy (NCBI): domain Eukaryota; kingdom Viridiplantae; phylum Streptophyta; class Pinopsida; order Cupressales; family Cupressaceae; genus Sequoiadendron; species Sequoiadendron giganteum. The sequence goes on from CM021101.1 coordinate 524,973,863, forward strand.
TGAATCCGCCTAGTTTCACAGGTTTGAGCATGTCAACCCAATGGTATGTTGATTGGGAGATAGTAGCTAGGTTACTTGTGTCGGGTCTACACCCTAGCCACAATGTGTCATTAGTCTTTGCTCAGTGTGTCTTTGTTTGCCTTGTTTATTAATATTTAATTCTGCAAGGTTTATGTTTTGGAAATAAATGTTAAATTATGCAATAAATGATTTTGGTCTTTATTTAATTAATTTTAGATAATGTGATGGGAGCTTTCTATTTAAATTTAATCCATGTGGTTAAATTTATTTATTAAGTAATTAAATTAATTAGTTAAATTATTTATTAAGAAAACTGTTTAAAGGAATTAAATATAATTTGGAAATTAAATTTGAATATGAAATTATTAAATTATTTTGTCAAATTAAATGTGGTTGTTAAAAGATATTTGTTAATTGTCAGCATGTGATAGTTAATTAATTGAGGGTTGTTAAAAAAATGAATTCCCCAGCTTTGGCTTCTTCACGGGAAAGCACGAGATATTTTTGGTATGTTGAAAATTAGGGAAGAGGATTTTTCTTGTGGTGGAAAAATTGAAAGGGATTTTGATTTGTAAGGAAAATTGTGAACAATTTGGATTCTTAGATTTTTTTGGGATAGATTGTTGTGGTGTTGGATTCAATAATGTGTTCGGGAATTTGGATTGCTTGGAAGAAGCTATGAAAGCTTTGTTGGAATCTTTGGAAAAGTCTCAGCAACAAAAACTTCAATTACTCCAGAAGCTTTGTTGAAATAGTTTTCATTCTTACGTTATTGTTTAGTTTAAATTTTTAAATGGAATTGTACTATTGTTAAAAAGATTGTTGTGTTAGATCTATAGTAAAAACTTTATTTTATTTAAGAAAATAAAAATTTAAGGCTTTTGTGATTGCCATGAAGAAATCTAGAGCCTTTCTAGGAATTCTTTTATAGGGAAATAAAAGAGCAAGTTTTGAGAATCCTTTATGGATTTAATAGTTAAAATCATTGGGAGAAAAACCAAAGGAAAACAATATGTGAATTAGGAATTTATTTTTATTTTTAAAGCCTCTTTGTAAATTTAGAGGAAACATGATTTTGGAAATCTTCTGGGGTTTTCAGGGAATTTGTATAATTTTTCCTGTAGAAATTATGAAGTTTGTATAATTTTTTTTTTAGAAATAAAAATTTTGTATGATTTTTGAAAAATTGAACAAATTGTTTACACAATTGAATTTTTTTCTAAAAAATGGTCTTTTTTAGAAATTGTTCCCCAATTTAACTTTTGTGCTAAATTCATTTAAAATATATAATATAAGTGTATCAAAACATAATCTTATATATATAATATATATATATATTTATTCTCATAAAATTTAAGTTTGAAATTCCTGAAAGTTTCGTCTATACGATGGACTAAATAAATCGCATGAAGTTTATGTTATTTTGTTATTTTGTTTTTAATTTACTGTAAACAATGTATAAAGGGGGGACATTGGCATTTCCCCATTCACCGCTTCCCCATGGATGGGGGAGGCTTGGCTTCCCAACCACGTCCCTTCCCCATGGATGGGGTGGGTCAGCGGCTAGGTAAGTTGTCTCCCTCTCCCATGGTCGCCCCAAGAATACCCGTGAACCCTTAGCTTCAGTTTAGACATTAATAAATGAATTTTTCGGCTTGTTTTCCCTTATTTATTTGATATATATTTTGGAATTCAGATTTTACTTTTATGTATGGGGTTTCAATATATAATATATATATAAGTTGTATATATAAATATATTTATATATAATTTATATACTGTATATATAAATAAATATATATATATATATATATTTTATATATATGTGGTATTTAGATATTAAATATTATTGTAATATGTTCAATTTTGATTAGAATAATTTAATTATTTTACAAAATATATTATATATATTTAATGTGTATATTAGTATATATATATATATATATATACAATTAAGTATATAGATATAGATGTGTATGAATATTTTTTTCATGTGTATATACATTAAAATGTATATTTTATATTTTATTTTATAAATATAGTTGCATGCAATTTGTATATGGAGATTTAAAAAGGAATGATTTATATGCATGACTTATTTTATTAGAGAAATGGGTATTTTTGGTTAATAGGGGAAAAGTATTATTTTATTAAATAATCGTGGAAATGGAGTTTAGATAGTTGTATTTTATTCTTCGTCTTTATAAGGGTTTTGAATTTAAATAGAGAATATTGAGTAGCTTGTTTTAGTATCCCTTTTTATCACTGAATGTGAATGGATTTAATAAATACAAATATTAGATAATTTAATTATTGTTTTGATTGCTTATATGTTTCTTCTAGTTATGTTTTTGGGAATAATGGTTAAATGTGTCTCTAATATGTAAGTCTTCCTAAGGTTCTTAGTTTGATGGGGGTTGTCGTCTTGTGAAGTTAGTTATTTTAGTTCCTTTGGGCAGTGTGTTTTCGTCTTTAGTCTGTTACCCGGTTTCCACGAACAAGGATGTTCTGTTCCTTCCTTTGATGGAGAGGTTTGGTTAGTCGTTTTTTGCTTTGTTGGAGGGGTCTTGATCCAAGTGTGGATAGTAGGAGAGTGAAGTTCGTTGGGGGCTGGGATCTTGAAAGATCTCATAGGTAAGTCATGTACCCTGTGTGACACTTGTCCTAGGTCAATTATGTGTGGGTTTTGTAAAGTTAAGGTTCGTGTAACACTAAAATAATTGTGACCTTATGTTTGTGTGGTTCTTATGTTTGGTTGATTTGGTATGAGTCAACTTGTATCTAGGGGTTGTAGGATGATTATGTGTCCTTGTTACTATCTCCTAGCACGTGGGGTGGGCCTTCAGGTACTAGTTGGTTGGGAGGATTGTTCACCCTACACCGTTGGGTACCCCTTGATCTTCAGTTCGTGATGGCAAGGTTTTCTAGTGGAGAAATCGTAGTGGTTCCAGTGTTTATTTTATGCTTATATTTTTTTTAATTTAGATCATGTAATGATTACCTCTCATTTGTATTCGAGGTGGATAATTTTATATGTAAACACATTTATATGTTGTACCTCATTCAGGGAATGAGAGATGTAACCTATCTATAGAGTCAATGTGATGTGAATTCTTGTTGTAATCTTACTTGTTAAAAAATGTAAACTAAAGTAACTTGTTGTATTATATTCTATGTGTTGGTATCTTTAATGCTTTGTATGTATGTGCATTTAATTATATGATTGGGAATTTAATTATATTATTTATAAGATTAATGTATGTGTTATGGTTTTTTAGAATTGATCTTTGTCACGTTTCCTTAGAGGTTGTTGTGAAGTGTTTTGCATCTTCCTTGTAAATAATGCACTTTTAGAAAGAAACAAATTGTACACTTCCGCGTTGTGTTGCAACTTCCTTTTGGGTTTCCAAGTAGGGCATTACAACTTATATGCTCCAGACTATACACTCTTTCAAATATTAGTGACTTTCGAGTACAGTATGTCAAGACTTAAGGACAATAGGTGCGCAAGCTAAACAACCAAGGGAAGTCTTCAAATTCTGGACAATGCTCACATAAGGCTGTAACTTGTAGAATCATTAAGACAAATGCATATGTCATGAAAATAGTTTTGAAGAGTGGTAGTGGAAGAGAAAGTGGACTTAAAGATTTGGTGAAGGACACCAATGATAAATTCTTGATAGTTTATAATGGATTGCAAGTATTCAATAGTCATAATAGGACAAAAGGATAATCATTTAACAGTGGCAGATCACAAAAGAAAGGGTGATAGTGAATGGAAGTCCATAGAGACTATGAAGTACTAAAGAGGTATGTGAGGATAATCCTAAGTCAAAAAAAATACAAGGATTGAAATGAAAATCCTATGCATAGCCATTCATGACTATATTTGGCAGAGGTTGAATATGCATAAGAAATCATACAAGTTCACATATATTAGATGTTGACAATCAAAAACTTATGTTTTCTCTGGTGAAGTAGCCATCAGAAAAAAATCCTCAACATGTCTAAGGTAGGTAAATTTAAAATATGAATCATAAACTTGTACTAGGGCAGTCATCAAAAATTTGGTTTTTTGACATTTTGTGCTATGATCAAAATAGGTCAAGTAGCTTCTAAAATCGGCTTGGAAAACTTATCAAAACCTCTCCTTGAGCCATGAAAGTTCACCAAAATGTTGAGTTATGATAGGATAGTATGGTTTTTGAAAAGTATTTGCATGAAGTCATCAGAATTTCAAACTATCAAAGTTCAAAGTTGCTTATTTAGCCTTTTCTGAAAACAACACTTGTCAAAACTCAATTGGAACCCAATACTTGTCATTTTGAAAAAATATCAAATGCGATTTTGAGAGGCTATAACTTGGGAGATTAGTTCATTTAGGTTCCATGAGTGGGTGTGTCGAAGGATTTTCAACCATTTTACCCCTTTCCATGAAATACCGAAGGTCAAAATTGACCTCTTTGAAATTGTTCTGGAAATGCATTTTTCAAACTGAGTAAAACCCATTTGATTTTGATCTTGAAAAAACATTAAATGATGTCTTGAAGCTCTTAAAACTAACATGGATGCACATTGAGATAGGGAGAATCAGTAGAACCAATTTTTCTTTCATGAAACACTTACAGTTACATAATATTGCTCTCCTTAGTTGACCATTTTAACAAATTTTATTGTGTTAACAACTCTCTACATGATCCTTCAACATGACCTTTTAAATTTTTTTCAAAATTGATCGTACGAAGCTGAAAATTTGTGTGCACATTACCATATGTCAGATAAACATCCATGCAAGGTGGTTTGGCATGAAAATGAACAGATCCAAATTTATGACTTTTCAAAATATGCTTCTAGGGTAGATTTTACAACTGCGTTTTCTAAGTGTATTAATTTTTTTGACATGGCATCTTCAAATTTTGCAAAAATTTGAAAGTTTCAATAGTGGGTCCATCTAGGGATGTATGTCCCCTATGGGAATAGCAAGAATCCAAGTCTTTGGGAGAGAAAACCAAGTGTTTATCTATTGAGCAGCAGATCCAAACCCTTTTCCTATCAAGAACTGATATGGTTTTGAAAAAATTACACCACATCTGATGGCACAAGGCCACCAAATGAATTGAACCTATTTTCCCTAGTCAAAAACCTTGCTCTAATATTTTTTAATCAAATCCTTCTTAAGAAAACTCATGTAATCAGCCATATCACTATCATTGAAAACTTTCAGAAGATCATTGTGTTCAGCTTAACTCGTATTCTTTTCACCTCTCAGCAGCTCATATTTCCCATCATCGTGGGATAAATCCCTATCATCCTTATCATACAAAGTGTATTCACATTCAACTCCACTTTATCATTGTTTTGTTCACTATTATGTGTTATAAAATTATCTCTCGACAAAACTGAAAATTGAGAATACTCATTATTCTCTTCATCATAAAGATGCATAGAAACTCTGAAATCATTATGAGGCAATCGATGCAATCTGGAAGAATAATTATTTTCCTTCATGCTGCTTATTCCATCATTCGAGTATTTCTCACATGGGTCTAAGAAATCTTTCATATCAACATTTTTTGAGACAATCAGATTTGAAACATCTTTCATTCCTTCCATATCATTAATTTGCAGTGACATGAGTTTTTGATCCACAAAGTCATCATTATGTGTATTTGAATCAATTAATATTCAACAATCTTCATCAATGATATGCAAACAAATATTTTTCTCAGATATTTCCAATTTTGATTTACATATTTTATCTTGAATGGGGGAAACACATAATCTTGATTAGTTGCAAGAGTCCCCTCATCATTTCCACACAAAGTTCTCTCACTTTCAAAATAAATGCATATTGGAGACAAAGTTTTTTAATTGTTCTTATGAATATGTTTCTAATATTCTATTGTCATCAAGTTTGAAATTTTTTCACTGCTGAGTGAACAAGATTCTTCATCCATACCACCATTAATGCACTCTTCACCTTTTTCATCATCAAAATGAAAATCAAGATCACCAAAGAATGATGAATCAAATGCATTACTACCATAGTCATTTGTCCCACAACTTGATATATCATCTTGGTTATTTGGAGATGCCTCTTCCTGTAAACCTCCATAAGAACAACAAATATCACTATGTTGTATATCAAAATCCACAAGTTCAACTTCACAATCTAAATATTCAATGGATACCTCATAACATGCATTGTCATAATCCGTTATGTAGGAGAGGCCTTCTATATCTTCATCCTCCTCGTGTAGCCTATCATAACAATGATTTTCACTTGCACATGTCTCATCTTCTAGCTATATTACTTGATCAGTTTCTCCATACGCATTATTAATACCATTATCTATAGTGTCCTCATAATTTTTCTTATCTACAATGCTAGTCCACTCATCTATTTGATTATAAGTTGTAGACGCCAAAAATTGGTCTAGGCCTGTGAACACCACTTTCGACATAATTTTCTATTATCCATTGTCATGATTAAATCATGTTAATTATTTAATTACCTTTCTAACACATATTTCTTCTATTAATTAAATATGCTTTTTTCATTAATTCATTAATTCATTAATTCAAAAATAACCTTTATTCAACTTGATTAATTAAATAGATCATATTTTTTAATTATGTCCCTAACTAATTAATTCTTCCTTCTTAATTAAATAATTTATTATTTAATCACCCCTTTGTTATATTTCAACTATAATTACATATTTATTATTTAATTATTCAATTCCACCTTTACAACCGTCAAATTAAATAAATTATCTTTATTTAATTAAATCTTTTATTTTCGAATGTTGAATTAAATTAACATTTAATTCATATTTATTTATTTATCTCACATTCTTCTATCAATCAATTGACTAAAACATTCACTCACCTTCTGACTCAAGATCTATTTTTAGTTCTTCGGTTATCTCCGCATTCAACATCTGATTATCTCTGTCAGAGGACTCTCTGTCACAACTAGTCAGTTAACTAGTTCTAACTCATATGCATGATGTGTTTATTAAATAAATATCTTTATTTAATTAATTAACTCATGTTTTCATTCGAATGGATTATTCTTCAACTTCTAACTTTGTCTTTGACATTCAAATTCTTGTTCTTCTATTTTTGAAGACTCTTAACTGAAGATTAAAATCTTGAACTCATGTTCTAACTTGATCTTTATCCCCCAGTATTTTATGACTCATGTTCTAACTCATGTTCTATTTGACATAGAACTCACATCACATAGCATTCATCAATCTCGTCCATCGATCTCTCTTTCAATCTGAGCCGATCGTTCGAAAACCCAAAATCTATAAAATGGCATGTCATTATCATTATTCCTCCTCCCGAAATCATACACTTTTGAGAAGAGACTTATCTTTGATATTTTCCTTAGATACTCGACAAAGTTATGCTTGCATCAATACTGAGAAAGCTGAGGGAAAGAATACTGAAACAATAATATAGAGAAGAGAAATCAAGATAATTTGAAGGAGTGAACACATATTCGGTGAGAGCTTTCCATTAATTTTTTTAGCTTATTATGTTTATTTCCTCATTCTTTGTTGTTTGATTTAGATTAATATTGGTTAGATTAATATTAACATCATTTATTCTACTTTGGAGATATCCTAATCCAGATTTTATTCTATGTTACATTTGGTGAACCCGACATGAACACGCTTCCAATTCGCACATCTTTTCATCTTTTCATTTTTCTATTTTTCATTTTTGCAGGTTATCGTATGACGCACCGCATCTATTCAACACATCGATGTATCTATATCCACAAACCGCATCTGATAAAAATAGCGACGCATCTTTCATCGTGAACTGCATCCGTTTGTCAACAAATTCGTGAACCACATCTGTCTGTCAACATCGAGCCGCATCTGTGGCTTGAAACACCGCATCTGCCTGGTAATCACTTTTTAGCTTTTTGGTCATTTTCATACATTCATTTTTTCATTCTCACCATATAGGTTGTTTTGATTTTCGCTAATGTTTGTTGATAGTTGTGTTAAGGTGGATTAGCCTAGTGTTTGCAGGATGAAGCATAGAAGACAAAAAAAAAACCAAAACCATTGTTTTCTACAGGACAAAAGTCGAAGACACCAAAAGAATGAACTACTAATCAATTAACATGTAGGACCTAATGCCTTTGTCTTTATTTATTTAGCATGCTTTTTTTTTGGTTTGGTAGATAGATAAATGTCATTTGGAATAAAAAGAATCATTGTCTTCTTTGTTTGGTGTGAAATAATGTTTTTGTAACCCCACGATTTGGTACACTAAAGTATCCTCTCCCCTTGCGCATTCATGCAATCCTAGGTGCAAGAGAAATTGTTACCAACTCTAGAACTTGGGCTTGTCTTGGTGGGAAAAATTACTCATCCCAAGATGACTCAGACCAGTAGCACGCTAGATGCCAAGCAACTTCCAGCCGGTATATAAAAGTGGATTCTTGGAGAAACCCAAGAATCACACACACTATTCCGATGAGATGGACATAAATGGACTCTCACCAACATTGGATAGTGCCCCATGAGTGGAATGCCCTTACTAAACACCTTGTTGTAGATTTGCCAAAATCCCATCTATTTGCTAGTGTAGCAAGGTCGGCCCTATAAAGCCGTCTTACATTCTTATGGTTTATATGTGGAGATGAGATGTATCCCATGGGAGTTTCATGGGTATAGTAGCTTGGTTGCCCTATATAAGTGAGTGTTGTTGAGGGGAGCCAGTGGGGTCAAGCTACTAGTCATCCGCCATAAATATGTGTAGCTAGAGAAATCAAAGTAAGAACTCAGCAAGTATTGTCCAAAAAGCCTAGGTTGTAAATTTTTTCGAGTCTTAATAGTCCCATCATCACAAACTGAAAATACATTGATTTTTGTGCTTGTTTTTGTTGTATTCGTCAAAAATATTGATCAACAAATGGAGTCAGTCAAAAAAGCTTTCAGAAAACTGTAACTGTTAAAACATGAGTTGCAACTGTTAGTTTTAGCACCACATCTGTCTTATCGAGTCGCATCTATTAGGGGAAACATCACATGTGTCTCTCAAAACAATTCATTTTCCACAGTCTAGATATTCCAAGCCACAACTGCCAAATTTTTAGTCATATGTGTGCATGGAAGCTACATCTGTCAATTTCAAGCCGCAAGTGTCTATCAAAAAGTTTAGGTTTACAGAGTCTATATGTAAAACCGCATGCGTATTGGAAAACTACATTTGTCATAAACCAAACCGCATCTGTCATAAAACCACATGTGTATTGCAAACTGCATCTGTCATAAGGAAAACCGCATATGTCAAAAAGGTCCAACCTTTGTCAGTGTCTGAAATGAGGTTTTAGTCAAATCACTGCATGCACAATTGTAAACCGCATCTGTCAAACATTGAACCGCAAATTTTAGGTGAACTGTATTTGACTATCAACATAAAACTTTGAAAACTGCAAACTGAGTCTGAAACATGATTGTCACTTTCACTTCTAGTTTCTTAAGATCAACCTTGGACAAAAACTAGATTTTGTTTCTCAAAACCTTACATCATTAGGTGTCATATACATCTTAGTCACAGTCAACATCTTAGTCATAGTCATCCTAAGGTGCATGCATATAGATACTTCCAAGGAAATTGCATATCGTAGAAATAGATAACTTTCCTCGTCATTGGATACATTCATGTTCCGATTTGTCACAAGTCATTGAACCTAGTCACTTAGTCCTATTTGTGAATCTTTCCAGCTCAACAGTCTAGTTTGGGAAATTCACCTTTTCAACTATCCTTGTCCTACAATCAGATTCCTTGGTCAAACATAAATCCTTGCATGCATTTATTCCATAGGTAGTAGGTTATACCCATCTTAGACTCATTTATCATCATATTCTATTCAATATTTTGCATATTGTCCATCCTGTCATATGTCATCTTAGTATAGGTCATTTTAGAAATCATTTTAGCAACATCCTTTATTGTCAAAAAAATCCAAAAAACATAGACATAGGACATATCACTTTTTAGACATAGTCTATATTAGCCCATTTTGAGCAACTTTTCATGGTCGAAACAAGGTCCCAAAAGAAACAAAAAGCAATTTTGGATCCTAGTGAATTTTTCAATCCATTCAGAAATCAACCGTCAGGGAAAGAAAGACCACATAGACCTTTGCTTGAAAAACACATCACTAGGGACACACATGGAAAAATTTAAATTGAAGACATAGATGCCACCGTACAAGATCCTAAGTTTGCATCCTTCATGGATGAGTGTTTGGAAAATGACCCCCAATGCTATCTAGAAAATTTGCTAGTAGAAGGTGCCACAATACCACCAAGATTTGATATTCATAATTTGAAAACACAGTCTACGCAACCAACACAAAATGTGACGTCAAGTGTTTCAATTCCCCAAATCATCACAACAATACCAACTGGCATACCAACTCAAACATCGTCAATTGTAAACACAACCCATTTCAACATACCACAAGGTTTACAATTTACTATGGGATCAATGTCATCAAACCCCTTTGGCACTAACACGACTGGTAAGAGATCCAAAGTTGGCATGAATATACCTATACCAAATTAGAACATGCAAACTGGAAATATCCCTATACCAAATCATAACATACAAACTAGATATATTCCTATACCAAGTCAAAACATGCAAACTGGATATATTCCTATACCAAATCAGAACACGCAGACAGGATATATTCCTATACCAAATCAGAACATGGAGACAGGATATATTCCTACACCAAATCAGAACACACAGATAGGATATATTCCTATACCAAATCAGAATATTCAAACAAGAAATATCCCCAATCCAAATCAGAATATTCAAACGGAATCCATTCCCTCGCCAAATCACAACCCGTCATAGAACATGGCATTTCAAAATATCCACATTGATCCAAACAATGCCAACAACATGTCCTTGACACAAGTAGATGTCCTCCAAAACCAAATTCAAACTCTTCAACAACATATGGACAACATGTCTATGTCTAGAAAATGAACTATCTCAATGCAAGATCTATGTCCATGTCCATTTGACAAAGTACTCTCTATGGCACCTTTCCCCCATGGATACATTATACCTCATTTTCCAAAGTATAATGGGAGGAAGAATCCTTTGGAACACATTAGAGAATTCTCAATGGCATGCATGGACATATCATATGACCCCACGTACTTGATGCGACTATTTCCATGAACCCTCATAGGATAGCAATGGAATAGTTTTCTAAATTACCATATGATATATGATCCTAGGGTGAATTACCAAAGAATTTTGTTGAACATTTTTCCTTTAACATAGACAATGAAGTAACAATAGCAACCTTGTGCTACATGACACAAGAAGATGATGACACTTTCACCACTTTCTTTCAGAGATGGAGAAGTCTACCTAGCAGATGTCCAGTCGAAATACCCGAAAAACAAAAGGTCACAATATTCATCAAAAACATCAATCCGAAATTGAGAGGTGACTTATGGGTACACTAGTGCACTTCATTCCTAGACTTGGTACAAAAGCGGATCATCCTTGAAAAGGGCTTTATTGACAAAGGAAAAATAAAAGTACCAGGTAGAAGCCCAATTGTCCAACATCCAAGCACGTTGAATGATAGAAACAAATTCTGGTCTAGAAACAAGAATGTCATGAATGACAAAATTTTTGATGCTAAACACATACGTATGGGACCAGTTGTCACACTTAGAGGATACAAGAAAAATGAAGACATGATGAATAGTCTAGATCAAACAACTAATTATGTCAAAAATTCACAACAAAGACCCCAAAGGAGATTTACTATGCATGAATTTACACCTTTAGGACAACCAATCAAGGTGGTTTTCAAAGAATTGGTCAAACATAATCTCATCAAACCTTTGGAACCAAGAGAGTATGATCCTGGATAGTTCAAAACTTCATGGTGGGATGATAACACTTTTTGTGACTATCATCAAATGAAAGGACACAACCTACAACAATGTCACCAACTAAAGAATACCATACAAGACTTTGTTGAAAACAGAACCATAGAGATAACTGGGAAGAAAAATACTAAGAATAGTGATCATAAGGTCTTCACAAACCCATTACATGACCACACGAATGGAAAAGCCTCTAGTTTGGGAACCAAGAACAATCAATCTACCAATTACACAAACATCAAGTATGACTATGGAAAAGGAAAGACCATATATAGCCTCTAATCTGCAAACAAAAATGTTGATACCATCATAATTAAGAAGCATCTGGAATGTAATGTGAACACACACAAAACTAAAATAACTATTTTAGGTCCTTTTGAGCCACCTACGTAGAGGTCCAAGTTTAGACACAATATCCTTGATCAATTGACAAAAACCCCCACACAAATATCTATCTTGGAACTATTGACTTTTCCACCAGAACATCAAGCCATTCTTGACAAAGAATTGCAGAACACGACTATTCCGACAGACTTAGATGTCAATTGCTTCAAAGAAATGGTGGGATATTTGACCAACTCGCATCATGCCACATTTTCCCAACAAGATTACTCAACTGAAAGTATGATCATAATGACCCACTACATCTTGAAGTCCTAGTCCATCAAACCAAAGTCAGACGAATCTTGGTAGACGGAGGAGCAGGTTTGATCCCATGTACCCTAAAATTGGTTAAGGCATTAGGATTCTCAGAAGACTACGTAGACACTTCTAAGAATATAGTCATCAAGGCTTATGATGATGAGGAAAGATCATCTAAAGTAGTTGTCACACTCCCTATCAAAATTGGCCTAGTAATTATGAACACCAAATTCCAAGTCTTGGATCTCACCCTTCCATACAACTTGTTGTTAGGTAGACCTTGGATACACACAATGAAAGTTGTACCTTCAACATATCACCAATGCCTTGAATTCCATTATAATGGCACCAAGATCATGATTGATGGTGATCCAGATCCTTTTCAATATTGTACAAGCCTAAGGGAAATTCCACAATGACAAGTACCAGTTAACCAAGAAGCTTCATCATCCACTTTATCCCTATACGTTGACCAATCACGTCTTACCAAGTCCATTTCATTCAAACCACCATCAAACACTCCTAAGGTCGAGATCCAAGACAAGGGTTGTGGCGAATATTACATAAAGGAATCATACTATTTAAGTCAATTGATTCCACCCAAGGCATATGGCTTACCCATGGTAGATAGAAGGTAGTCAGTAGTCACATTCCATGTTCCACCTACAATGACATTGACCAAATGGGGAGAGTTATGTGAAGAAATTGTGGACCACAATGATATTACCTCTTGGTTGTATCAAGAAGACAAAGAATACCCACCACCATCTATTCAAATAGCTAAGGACCAATATGGAAAAGGCTTTAAGATTATGCAAAATGAAGGCTATGATGAACACAGTGGGTTAGGACTACATCAGAATGGAAGGATAGAACCGATCAGTGTCTCACCATGACCGAAATACCTAGGGCTAGGGTTTTAATAGCTTAGAATTGGGTTTCCTAGTACTTCGTCACCATTTCAAGAGGAAGAGTGTGCTTATGCAGGCATTGAGACATCTCATGAACCACTTCCCCCAGTCTACGATGAGTCTCATGAAGCACTTCCCCCAGTCTATGATGAGTCTCACGAACCACTTCCCCCAATTTAAGATGAATCTCCTGAATTAAGTGATTGTGAATGTGATTCTTATTCCTCTACTAGTACCATGAACATAGATGATATCTTTGGAGAATTAGACCTTAAGGTAAAACCTATACCAAAACTAGCTAGTCCCCATCATAGGAAGCACTTGTCTAAAGAAGAATGGCATAAATACTATTATTTGGAAACCCTTGATCGTGCATCTTGGGCACCTACCGAACCATCTTTTGATGACTTAGCCCTTACTATAGTCCCACACCAGAATATACCTACCTATAGGAAGACGAAGGAGTTAGTCCAAAACTTTTGTGATCATGTCAACCACTCTCTATTCACCTTGTCTTCTGCTACCTTTAAAAACTATGATGATGACATGCCTCTCATATATCCTGAACTTATCAACTAGGATCAACAAGGTACACCCATCATAGATACAGTCGAGAATGACAAAGTAATCGCTGAGTTCATGGGACTTAGAGAAGGCATACCAAGAGGGGGTCATAAAGCTGGTTTTACCATGGACTTGGATGAAAAAGAATATTTTGGGGAGTTTGTTGACACCTCTAGTCAGAAAAATGAAAATAAAAAGAAAAATGATGCAAAAGAGAAAAATGATGAGTCCCTAGGTGAAAACAGAAAGGCACCTTTGGATGAAGAAACACTCAAAATAAAGGACGTATCCAAGGGCGAAAACCTCTCTGAGGCACCCAAGGATAGAGGTTTAAATATTCTCCCCATTGAACAAGAAAAGTCACTAATGCTAGTAGAAGAGTCTGTTACAGTCAACATAGGTACAAAAGAGAATCCTCGGATGATATATTTTGTAGCTTCTTTAACAAAGACATAAAAACATGAGTTTAAGGACTTCTTCAAACAAAGATAGATAAACTTTGCATGGTCATATGCTGACATGCCTAGGCTGGATCCAAAACTAATATTTCACCATCTACCATTATAGTCAGGTATTAAGCCAGTCAAACAGAAGCTAAGGAAAATGTATCCACAAATTGCTCTACTACTCAAGGCAAAACTTAAGAAACTCTTGGATGTTGGATTTATAAGAACTATCGACTATGCAGACTAGATTTCAAATCTTGTGCCAGTGACTAAACCAATTGGGGGCATCCCCATTTTCATAGACTTTAGAGACATGAACAAGGCATGTATTAAGGATGACTTCCCTTTGCCGAACATAGACATGATAGTAGATCTTACAAAAAGATACAAGATGCTATCCCTCATGCATGGTTTCTCTGGATATAACCAAATCAAAATCGCACTTGAAGACCAGCACAAGATATCTTTCATGTGTCCATGGGGCACTTACTATTGGAATGTTATGCCATTTAGGCTTAAGAACACAGGAGCTACCTATCAATGGGAAATGACTACGAT
The DNA here is from genome assembly GCA_007115665.2 of Sequoiadendron giganteum. Taxonomy (NCBI): domain Eukaryota; kingdom Viridiplantae; phylum Streptophyta; class Pinopsida; order Cupressales; family Cupressaceae; genus Sequoiadendron; species Sequoiadendron giganteum. Next base: position 524,988,968 of record CM021101.1, read on the forward strand.
TTTCCATGACTTTGTACACACTCTCATGGAAGATTATGTAGATGAAATTATAGCTAAATCAGAAACAAGGGTAGATAATTTGAAGGTTCTAAACAAGATATTCCAGAGGCTAGAGAACTACAATGTCAGGCTAAATCTGAAGAAGTGTGTCTTTGGAGTGAAATCAGGAAAAATGGTAGGGTACATCATTTCCAGAAGAGGTATTGAAGTAGATTCAGAGAAAGTAAGAGCTATCATAGAAATTCCTCCTCCTGTTAGCATTGGTCAACTAAGGACACTACAAGGAAGATTACAGTCCATCACATGTTTCATTGTACAATTGGCACACAAAATACACCCATTTCAACATTTGCTCAAGAAAGGAGTACCATTTGTGTGGAAACCTAAATGTCAGGAAGCTTTCCAGCAAATCAAGGACTACTTGCTCACTCCACCTATTCTTATGACACCTAAAGATGGAAAACCGTTGATACTATACATTTCAGCAACACAATCAGCATTAGGAGCTCTTCTCACACAACACGATGATCAAGGTCATGAGAGATCAGTCTACTACATTAGTCGTACCTTGGTAGGATATGAATTAAACTATAGCAACATAGAACATGCCTGTCTTGCGATATTCTTTGCTACTCAAAAGCTACAACACTATATGCTCAATCGCCAAACAATGTTGGTTGCAAAGATTGATCCCCTCAAATATCTCCTAAGTAAGGCAACATTAACAGGTCGATTGGCTAAATGAGTTATGATACTTAGCGAGTATGACATCCAATATGTGGAAAGGAAGGCTATAAAAAGGACAGGTGATTGCAGATTAGTTATCAGATGCACCCATGAAGGAAGACCATCCTTTAGTGGTGAATTTTCTTAACGAATTTATCTTTGACATTGACACTAGAAAAAACTGGAAATTATACTTTGATGGGTCACATACACAACATGGTTCAGGAGAAGGTATTCTATTCGTTACACCTCAAGGTGACACCATTCATAAATCATTCAGGATTGCTTTCCCTTGCACCAACAATATAGTAGAGTATGAAGCCTTAGTGATAGGATTAAAAATGGCAGCACAATGGAAAATTAAGAGTCTACATTTTTTGGTGATTCTCGGCTAGTAGTTTGGCAAGTAAATGATGATTATGAGACTAAGGATGAGAAAATTTCCCCCTACAAGTGCATGGCTGATAGTTTCAAGCAATAATTTGATCATATTTTCCTTCAAAAAATACCACGTATTCAGAATAGGGCTACATATGCTATGGCAACCATGGGTTCCTTATTAGATATTCCGAGTAATGTGCCTAAATTTGAGTTTTTGGTTGAACAACTGTTGGTCCCCACCTATGATGTCCCTGATTCTTTGATGGTGTGTACAATTGTTGGTCCTACTTCCCCTTGTTATAAAGACATATTTGACTATCTCACTGACCAAACTTTACCTCTAGACCTATCAAATAACCAATGTTGAACCTTCATCTGTAAGTCAGCTAAGTACACCATCATCGGAGATACCCTATATAGAAATACCTTAGATAATGCCCTAATGAGATGTCTTGATGCTGAAGAATCAAAAACATCTTTGCAAGCGGTGCACGAGGGTATATGCGGATCCCATTCGAGTGGTCCTACTTTATCCCATAAGATTATGAGATTAGGTTATTATTGGCCTACAATGGAGAAAGACTCATATATCTTTGTAAAGAAATGTGGATAGTGTCAGATACATGGAGATTTGATAAGAGCACCAGCACAGGAGCTTCATCTAATTACATCACCATGGCCTTTTGCCCAATGGGGACTTGACCTCATAGGTAAGATACACCCTCCATCATCCAACGGCCATAAATTCATCATAACCGCCATCAAATACTTCACCAAATGGATTGAAACTATTCCCATGACCTACATCACCTACACGCAAATATCGCATCAATGTTATTAGGCTCCAATGTCTTATATGACACATGTCTTTTCTGAAACCAGGCTTTGTCATGCGTTATATAGATATTCACGCAGTCAAAAATAGACTCAATGGATTATTGCGATATGTGTCATACCTCACATTAAGCTATGTCAAACTTCAAACAATCAAACAATCCCACAAGATCAAGTTTCGGTAAATACTTTTATTTGGCTTTATGACTTTATATCTTATTTTGTCTTATCCTTTTATCGATTTGTGAATTTAGTCCAGTTACTAACTTTCTCAAGGATGTCCGTTGAAGGATTTAGAGAAGCAAGGATGTCTCAGGACTCTTTTTCTCTAGCTGTTGTCTGTCAACTATCTTTTTAAACATTGGTTTTGATTCATGTTACTATTTTCCTCAAGGATTTCCTATCAAGGATTTAGAGGAGCAATGACATCTCATGACCTATCTTTTATTTGTCTGTGGTTTGTTAAGAAAAAATGATTGGGGCATCTTGTTCTTAGTCTGAGTTAAGACACTCCTTGTAGATACAACTGTCTATTTTTCACAGATGGATGACTTTGTACACTATGGTCTATCTCATATCATAGTGTGTACTATCCATTTGTGTCATGTCCCACCCAATGATGATAACAAGAAAAGAATAGCATACTTGGAAAAATATCGAAGATCATGTGTTTTTCAATCAATCAACCTTTGTTCTTTCTTACTAACATTTGGAATTCATTCATGCTAACATTTATCTTTTCTGACATAATGATAAAGTCCTGTGACACAACAAAAACATTAGATAATCTGCATACATTCTATAAACATGTCATATAGCTACATTGCATTAACATCTTCATTACATATTTACACATTCATTACATCATAGGAATTTCCTCATCATACATAATGGAAACATTACACAAATACATCTCACCATCACATATAAATAACATCATATCTATTCATTATATCTATTATCATAAGTAAATAACGACATCCATAACATCATAAAATGCATAATTCATAACATGTAGAAACATTCATTCATAACACATATACATACATCATCTAGGAAACATAATAATATAGAAGCAATGCATCACCATAAAGTAGAATGGCATATCATATAGAAGCCACCAAAATCATATATATATCACTCAAAATTAAGTATCACAGTATAATGTCATAATGTCTCCATAAATAAAAACAAACTCGTAGGCTCTTTGATCAAAATACAATGTCTACATATGTAACACTATCATCGCATCCCATTGCCACTACTATCACGTAGTGAAGGTGGTGGGAAAAGCCTCGAAGGTGCTCTCTGTGAGGCAGAAGGCCTCTCATACGGACCTGCCCTCGGTGGTCCTAGCACACCCTCTATGCTCTATGTCTTGGTGTGACTCCTACCCTATGATCTTTGACTGTGAACCTCTGAAAAGCTAGGAGCTCATATCTCTATTGGCACCATTGCCTCATATAAATCCCTGTAATAGGTAGCTCTCTCAACTGCTCTAACTAACTCTCGTACCATGCCATCAGATGAAGACCCACTACAAAGGCATTTGACCTCTATGAACTATTTCTCTATCTCCTATCGTCGGGCTATGGCCTAATCCCTCTCCATGAGTGCATTGTCTCTCTCTGCCCAAACACTATCTCTCTCTGTGCAGGCACTGTCTCTCTCTATACAAGCACTGTCTCTATCTATCCTCATAGCATCAACCTCTGTTGTCATCAGTCTCAATATCTCCTCCAAGGCTGCCCTATCACCATCCCTAGGGGCATCATCCTCCTGTCTCCCCTCCACAAGCCGATCCCTGAGCTCTCTCTCCTACTCCTCCATAGGTGCTTCCTCCTCCAGATCATTCTCCCCATATCCTACCAGAACACCTAGAGGTTCTATATCCACATCCATATCAACATCCTCTCCTCCAATATCTACATCAGCTCACTCCCCTACAATTGCCTCCTTGGCAACATGCTCATCTCCACCGTATACATCTGCTCCACATCTGATGTCCAACATCAGTACATCCTTTGCCACTGCCTCTCAGATAGGTGAAATTCCACCTAACTGACCCTATTTCCATCCTCTTCATCCTCACCTACCGCCTTTGGCATCATCACCCCTCCCTTCAAATCTACCAACTTTGGCACCTCCACCTCTCCACCATCCTCTTAGTCCTATGCCTCATCTTTCCACTGGTGCCGAAAAATCTGGATCGGTGTATGGAATAGGACAATGCTCTGCCCACCATGTGTCACACGTAGCTATAGTCCCCAGGTCTACTAATCCATCTCTCCATCCCCATTGTACTGGTTGTAAATCCTGTATCTCTACCTCTGCGGTAGCAATAGTTGTCATGGGCCCCCAATATGGAACCTCTCTTGAAGAATGAGAAAAATCCACTCTACTCCGAGGCTCATCTTGAACCTTGCCGAACTGTCTCAAAACCCTATCTGGTAAGTGTCTCTCTATGATATGCACACTAGAAACAATCCTCCCAATCAGGTATTGTGTCTATCTGCAAAATGAAAAATGTATATCCTCATCCGCCCACTCCTCATAGTCCATGTATGGTCTCCACATGAACTGATCTAGAATGTCAAGAGCATGTTTCCAATATCTAGTGTCTCCCACATGACTCTGAGTGATGTGCCCTGTGTATTAGAAAACATACACAACTCTCTCCCGTTGCTCTACAGTAACTGGAAGACGAAACACAACTATCCTCTCCCAAGCCCACACCATCAGCAGAGTGGTCCCATAACTCAATGTCTGTGCATCTCTATATGCAATATCATGTAAATGAAAATATAACATCCCCAATAGAAATGGACCCCAAGCATACCTGGTCTCTCTCTCCAACATCCCCACCAACATCTCACCCCATCCAACAAGAAAACCATGACCATGTCGGTCAGGTAGAACTATCCCTCCTATCAATGTACATAATATATAGTCAATATTATCATATCTATCAACTAACACTAGTCATCTGATCTCATAATGCTCAATGTCGAGCCTACTGATATTGTCCACCTGATAAAATCTCACAAGCTTGGTTAGTCTGTGTTGGGTATCATACATCACCCGCTCTCCTCTAATTGGAAATCTCAGTACTCTGTAGACATCCTCCAAAGTGGTAGTCGCCTACCTAGTCGGAAAATGAAACAACGATGTCTCAGAGTGCCATCGCTCGCACAAAGCAGTAAGCATCCTCCTATTTGCCTAAATAGTGGGCATCAACAGATAGTGACATAGACCAAGTCTCCATAGAAGCTGTATCTCTGCACTACTCAAATGATCTCTCAAATCAAATGTGTTAGGACATGTCTCCCACATATATATAGGATCCAATACAACCTGCATTTGAACCATGATGTCAATATTTTCAAACTTTTTCCTTAGGAAATTTTTCCAAAAATTTTACCATCCAAATGTGGCTCACTATAATAGATGTGGTGCACTATTACAAATGTGTTGCATGAAAAATCATTTGCATCACATATTACATATATGTTGCACATATATCACACCCGTTTCTACCTACTACAAATGTAGTGCACAGAAACCAAATGCAGTGCATTTTCCACAACCTATCTATCTACTACATATGTGTTTCACTAATGCATGTGCAGTTCACTACCTCACATGCATTTATCCCTAATGCAGATGCGTTGCATAAATACATATGTGGTGCATTATAATGCAAATGTGTTTAACCCCTAAAATGCCTAACCTAGTCTAGACATGTTTTTGCACATGCGTCGTTCCACAGTCACATGTGGCGAATATGATGGCATATGCATCGTTCGCGAAGGACCGCATTTGCTAATTAACTTTTAAAGGCCTAAAACTACATGCAAAAATAAATTTCAAGAGTTCATTTTAGGGTAAATACTGGTGGTCCTGTGTCGGCTGGCCACCTGAACATCCGGATCCGATATCCTTGATGCGTAGCATAAGGAATAGGTGCCATTTTCATCTACTAGTTAGAGCAAATTCTTCATTTTCCAAACTCTTCCGAGTGCAAATGAATTAGTTTTCAACCTAATTCCTATTTATAGATAGGGTTTGGGTGGAATTTCTTCTACCCTTGTTTATTGGCTGCTTAACCTTTCAACTTCAAATGACCCGTACACGTCCGTATCACCTCCAATTTCAATTATGTCAACTCCATAGCATTTCAAACTGTCAAATTTACTTATCGGGAACATTTCTTGATTTTTTTGAAAATTTTCAAAAATTGTCAATTTTTTCCCGAGGGGCATACCCTAACCTATTTCATGTTGGGGCATGATCAGGGCATATTTTATTTGACACAACACCGAAACAACATTGTATCAAAGAGGGGAAAACTGTAGACACCAAAAATTGGTCTAGGTCTGCGAACACCACTTTCGACATAATTTTCTATTATCCATGGTCATGATTAAATAATGTTAATTATTTAATTACCTTTCTAACACATATTTCTTCTATTAATTAAATACCCCTTTTTCATTAATTCATATTTGTTTAATTATGTCGCTAACTAATTAATTCTTCCTTATTAATTAAATAATTTATTATTCAATTACCCTTTTGTCACATTTCAACTATAATTAAATATTTATTATTTAACTATTCAATTCCACCTTTACAACAGTCAAATTAAATAAATTATCTTTATTTAATTAAATCTTTTATTTTCGAATGTTGAATTAAATTAACATTTAATTCATATTTATTATTTATGTCACATTCTTCTATCAATCAGTTGACTAAAACATTCACACCTTCTGACTCAAGATCTATTTTTAGTTCTTTAGTTATCTCTAGATTCAACATCTGATTATCTCTGTGAGAGGACTCTTTGTCACAACTAGTCCGTTAACTAGTTATAACTCATATGCATAATGTGTTTATTAATTAAATATATTTATCTAATTAATTAACTCATGTTTTCATTCAAATGCATTATTCTTCAACTTCTAACTTTGTCTTTGACATTCAAAGTCTTGTTCTTCTATTTTTGAAGACTCTTAACTGAAGATTAAAATATTGAACTCGTGTTCTAACTCACGTTCTAACTTAATCTTTATCCTCCAGTCTTTTATGACTCATGTTCTAGCTCATGTTCCATCTGACATAGAAATCACATCGCATGGAATTCATCAATCTCATCTGTCGATCTCTCTTTCAATTTGAGCCAATCGTTCGAAAACCAAAAATCTATAAAATGGCCTGTCATTATCATTACTCCTCCTCTTGAAATCATACACTTTTGAGAAGAGACTTCTCTTCGATATTTTGCTTAGACACTTGATGAAGTTATGCTTGCATCAATACTAAGAAATCTAAGGGCAAGAATATTGAAACAACAAAATGGAGATGAGCAATCAAGATAATTCGAAGGAGTGAACGCATATTCGGTGAGAGATTTTCATTAATTTTTTTAGTTTATTATGTTTATTTCCTCATTCTTTGTTGTTTGATTTGGATTAATATTGGTTAGATTAACATTAACATCATTTATTCTAGTTTGCAAATATCCTAATCCAGATTTTATTCTATGTTACATAAGCAATTGGTACCCATGATTCAAGCCAATAAATTGATTTGGGCTCATATACTTCCATGAATTGCTTGATGAACTTAGACCTACTAGGTGGGAAATTAATAGGTATCTGCCTAAAAATATCTATCACTTTGTTGAACAAAGAGTGTTGGAGTTGAGAAGATACAACACCACAGAAGCCCAAAAGATCTTTGCAAGCAAATAACCTGTTACAAGGAGAAGCAAAGAGAAGCAACAAAGGAAATGCTCAAGAATGTGGAGCAATGTATTCACCTGAAAATGTAAAATGAATAATGATACAAAAGATAGTTTTCAACCATATATAGATGAAAACCCTAAAAAGGAAAACCCTAGGTTTGCACAATAATAAATAATAAAGTAATTAATTATTATGCACCTAATGTTAGCTTAAGTGAAAAAGAGGTAAAAGGAAACTTTACGTAATTAAACAAATATTGTTTAATTAATAAAGTAAATGTCCAATTACTCTAACAAAGAGCGCCCAGATTCTCCTTTATATCTCTTTATGTTAGGAAAGGCATCCAAAATATTTTTACTTCTTTCTTGAATATGTAAGCACTTATCATTTTTCTTCACAGATTGTTTATTCTGATATATCTCTCGCTGCAGATTTTGATTGACATTTCCACATGGGCTGGATTTGTGTTGCATTTGATATTGGTTGTATTGATAACCTTGGTAGCTTACTAGTCTTTGTCCAAGAGGGACATGATAAGTATTCATTTGATGTGATGAGTATGGTGCATAAGTGCCATGCGAATTATATGCATTACCTACATTGTCAAAATTCCTAGTTATATTATGTGGCACTTGTGGGGTCAAATATCTGCTTGCATTTACATATTCATCCTCATTGTAGACAAGTGTATATTGTGATATCTTTGAGGCAATATCAACTCTAAACTATAACACCTTTTGATCCAATTCTTCACTTTCTTTTGTTAGTTCAACCATTTGCAATTGTTCCATCCATAGTTCAGCTTTCTCCCTTAGCTTAATTAAATATCCTGGTATAACACAATGTATATAGGGAAAAGAATAATTTTTATTCATATTTCAACTTGTGATCTTTATTTCTGACAAGCAGTGCTGCAATTCCAAAACAATTATTGTATTCTTCATCAGAATTTTACCAGAGTCACCACTCACTTCTTTTTTTTAAGTGAGAAAAATGAAATTACTCTTTGATTTTCCCTAGCAGAATCTCCTCACTTGAGATATAAAATTTATATTGACTCTTTAAATGGAAAGGCTGGAATCAATTTTTTTGAAGTTTGTCCTTAGCGGAGTTGCCAAACTGTTAGGTCTCAAAAATGCAGGTTTGAACCACAAGAGGTTGCCAAGCTCTTGACATGTTTTTGGCTAACGTACAAGGCCAATTAATGTAATTGAACCTTGTACTCTTTAGGCTCTGCTAAACCTAGGAGGGTGTACCTATGTAAATGAGGGAGACTTAAGCTATGTGTTTCTCACTTAATTAATCTATCCACAATGGAAATTTAACAATGGAGAGATATGATCCTAATTTGGTATAAATTGTATAAGAAATATCAAGGTATATGAATATGTTGAGCTAATAGATGTAGTATTTTGGAAATTAATTCAATGAAACTAATTAAATAAAATGGGTGAGACTAGTGCCTTGTTGGGTAAAACAAAGTCAAATCAAAGTCTATGATGGGTGACTTCTATTTGGTAGTAACTCTAATTTTTTGGCATACATATATCAGTTTATAACTTGTATAAACATGCAAGAAATTATTGAAAAACTCTACTTGTGATAGGATATAAAACCTAATTATATTATTCTTCTTATTGATCCAAATAACACTTCCAAATTACCGTGATTGATTAGATAACACAAGTACAACATGTCGGCCTCCTACAATGATTTTAACAACTAAGCCTTTATAACCATTTTTCAAAGATTGGAAATCTAACCTGAATAGCCATCTTAACCATCATGAAGGTACATTTAAATTTTCAACCTAGTGATGTGAAGTTGAAATGGGTCAACACAATATGTGCAATAGGAAATTCAAAGTAGTCACCTTCAATCTACAACTAAGAAAGACTTAATACTAAAATTAAATTGCATGAAATGAAACAAAACAAATTTTGAACATCCCTCAATCAAATTTAAACTAAACTTGCCTAATAGGAATGAAAATCTAAGTAGAAAATAGGAAACTACTATGCTCGCCTTGGCTACAGGAAAAATCAATGCTAGATTATTACTAAGTACTAAACAAAAGCTAATGCTAATCTATCCAAGCTAACAGATTACTCACCAAGTGGCCCCCCTTGAATGAGTATCCTGTAAAACTAATAAAAACTTAGATTAAACTTAGATGCTCAATTTAGAATCTCATTTCATTCAATGGAAAAATGAAATTACAAAAGAGTGTGTCTGATATTCTCAGCTTATACAATAATTTGGTGATCCACCCTTAAGAAGGATAATTTGAACCTTATTTATCAGCAACAAGGCAGTCAACTCCCACTAACTGAGAGGATGCCATTTAGGGAAAGCAAGAAAAAGAGTGGAAGAGCAGTTACACATGCAGGGGAATCCATTCAGACACACAGGTTCAAATGTGGACTCGATCACTGCAGTAATGCCCGCATTGCTCAATGTCATTAAAGATCGACATAGGGTGGTTACATGTAGCTGACAAGGGAATATTTTATTTTCGTTCTCCAATTGACCATCGCGTGCATCCTCTGCATGAGCAGCTAGTGGCTACATTCCTTAACTTAGCATTTCCAATCAAGTTTGCATGGCAATGTCAGTATGCATAATAACTACATAGCTTAAATTATCTTAAAGAACATCCATCAATCACATGCAAGATTAATATAGATAGTTCACATAATAAGTCAAATATCGTTAAAACTAGCAAAGAGGGAATTAAACCCAAATGTCTGAAGGTTTGAAAGAAACTATATGAAAGTGTCAGCATGTAATATCAAAGTTCATGATAAATTTAGCAAATAGACCATGGATTCTACCCATAATTAACCCAAAATCTAGACTCATCACTCCCCCCAACCTAACGTTTTTCTAGTCCTCCAACAAGGGAAGAGTTATTCTTTTGCTTGGTAATGGCTCTGAAATATGCAACTGATAATTTCCTAATGTCAGTGTCTATTGTGGGTGAATCAAGGTTCCAATACAATCCTCCCAACTAGTTGAGTCTTCCATCTTTGGTTTTCCTCTACAATATCATATCGGAAGAATCCAAAATTCGGTACAGGCCACATGAGGATAGGCAGCTGAAAGGTCAGGGAAAGCCATTCAAACCCTTGTGATCTCCCAATCTAAATATGCCTTTCAATTATTTTTAGTGCAACAACATAGATGTTGATAGAATGTGGTTCAACTTGTTTGAGCTCATCTATTAATGTGTTCCATCTCTGGGATAAGTATCTCCTCATAGTATCCTCTTTTGCTACTATTTTGACCTCATATTCAATGTATGTTGCCTCAATCGAAGGCATAACTATGTTACCATATCTCGGTCTAAAGAGTATTCTATTCCAGTTTGGGTAAATGCCTTTGGGATTCCTAGATTCAGCTCTAATAGCCAAAGGAGTATTGGATTCCTTCCCCTTATAATCATTATAATGTTCACCCCAACCGATCTCATTTTGTACCCATGACATAAATGCTCTCAATTCGATGTCCCCCACATAAAGAAGTGGGTTCCAATCTTAGTCTTTACTGATAAAAAAATTGCATAAATAAAATTCATACAGCAAATTTTTCATTTCTAGGGAGGCAATTATGTAAGCATTAAAAAATTCCATAGGAGTTTCAATTGAAGGATTCAAACTTGAAATGTGTCTTGACAGTTTAAAGGATGGATAATTTTCCTTTAGGTATAGGGCATAAACTCTTGGTGGTGTTATGCATGCTACAATTTATGCCACCAAGGTCACAATATTGTCCATCCTTTCTTTCAGAGAGACAATCTCCTGATTATTGTCCTCAATGATCTCATCCTTATCTTTAATTTACTTTTTGAGTCTTTTCTTCTCCTTCTTCCATTCTTCCTCCCGTATTTGTATCTCTTTCCACAAATTATCATGGATTCCTACCAGTATCTTTGTTGATGCTCCATATAGTACCAATTTCATTGATTCGGGCGGTCCAAGAGATTCTTACTGTGGGGGTAGACTTTATTCTTCCACTTCTTGATGTATGGCTTCTTCTTCATGTTCCTGTAGTTGCTACAGGAACTCTTGATCTTGCTACAAGAGCTTTTGATTTTTTTGCAGGAATTTTAGATTTTCTTCATGTTCTCAGGTCTCTATTTTTTCTGCAATGGTAGCAAGAACTGCTAAGGTCATTTTTGTTACTTCTTCAAACACATCCTTTTATTTAATAGTTTCTTTCCCCATTGGGTCCTCCGCACTCTCATGTGATGTCTTTTATGCCTAGGGATTTTTCTTGAAGGCATATCAACAACATGTGTTGATTTCTCAGAAGGGCTCTTTTTTTTTCTTTAGTTGTAGGATGAATAGTGCCAACCTTTCTCTTTCTATTACTTGACACCTTTCTATCTATAGGTTAGGTTTTGACTTTACCTTTCCATTTTTCTACATGTGCCCTTCTTTCCTAGGCCCTAGTTCTCAGTAGGGTCCCAAGTGGAACATCATCGCCAGAATTTGAGGAAGAAATTTTTCTTCCATAGTGCTCAGTTTATGAGGAACTAATGTCTATAGTTACTTTTCCTACATCATGAGTCATATCAGCACCAAAGGCCGCAGTACTAGGGGTGGCTTCGATCATGCTTAATTTTCTGAATGATCTACATGATCAAGATGAAACCCTAGGTTGCAACTTCTTAGGTCTGAACTGATCAATTTTTACAAAATCCTTCGAGGACATTCTAGGTGTTGCATCATGCAAATATTTTACAACCAATAATTTAATTAGAAAATGGTGGGAAATAGATTTATCCCTATCTTTCTGATTTTTCATCGCCATGATGGAGAGAAGGTTGTACATGATATTGGGTGTGTTTATCCTCCTCCCATGCCTTATATGACAAATTTTTTAAATGCATCAAATGCAAGTTCGACAGTCGACCCTCACAAGTGATATATCTAATGATGTATATGGCTTCTTGCTTCCATGGCTCAATCATAGAGAGTCTCTTAGCACTGTGTTTGTCAATAGTGATCGAGGATCACCATGCACTATGAATATATCCCTAGCTTACCTAGCGTCTCTCGAAATAGGGTAAGATTCACTGTCTGTTGGCAACCATGATACCTCTGCAATTCATTCCTCTGTTGCGATGACCTCAATCCCTTTCACTATGGATTTTCCATCTAAGAATGTCTTGGAAAACTCCAATGCAATCCCTTCGTCGAAACCATCTAGTTTCAAAAAATAATCCATCCAACCACAATTTTGAAATGTTGCGAGACACTATGCATCCTACAACAAAGTGTCATGAGTTGAGGGCTCATTTTGAATGATTCTTCCTCCCATTTTCTATAACCAATTTGTTACTCTACAATATTTCCTTTTATGAATCTCGTTTGTAAGAAACTTCCTTCCTGCACACCTGCTAGCTAAATTATTAGCTGGATTCATTTACTCTTCTTTTAGCAATTACCATTTGCATTTGAAGATTATGATAGGGCAAGAAATGGTAATAAAGGAGGTTATGATGGAAGGAAATGGCAGTGGTAGTTTAGTGTTGCATCAAATCATATATGAAATTTCAAATCAGCTCGACAAGGTCATGGACTGACATATGGTAATAAATCTAAATCTTTTGTACCCCTCCCCCCAGCCTAAATTTGGACATGTATCCACACATGTTAAATTTCAGGAATAATTTGATAGGGGTAGTATGTGAATGTCCATACTAACATACAGTAATTAAATGAAGCGCTCTAAAAGATGATTAAAAATGCAATTAATGCGCACATACCTAAGGGTGTGCAAACATGATGACATAGAGAATTCAATGTAACGATCTCAGAGAAAGTATCGCTTTCCTTTTTAAGTAATAATTGAGTAATTAATGATGATGAGGTGAAATAGAGTGAGGCAAAATGAAGTGATGGAAGAGAGAGAAAGGTGTTACAAATGGATGGATGGGTGGATGGGTGGATAAATGGACTTCTACAAAAGTAGAATTCTTTATTATGACAAGTACGTACCTTAATCAGCCGAAAGGAAGGACACTAGGTCTAATGCCTTCGACTACAAGAACTTCTTGACTACAGGAACTGTGCTCAAGTGCTGCATGCTGGAGAAACTGTTGTAGGAACTCTTCTTTGGAAGTTGGCTTATGATATAATCTAAGACAGTGTCCATTGACTAGTAATTTAAATTTGACAGGGTCAATGGTGGTGAGTTGCATAGCTCCATTAGGAAATACCTCAACAACTTCATATGGCCCTAGCCACCTTGTTTGCAATTTCTTGGATTATCCTGATATTGTGAGTCATAAAGAAATCCCCATTCACCTAGCTAAAATTTATTTTCTTTGATAAGTTTATCATGTCATTTGACTCTTTGATTTTGCACTACTTCAGTATGTTGCAGGGATCCTTTCTTTCTATGCCTCAAAAATTTCCATTCCTAATTCAACTACAGTTCTGAGATTATTGTGCTCAAACTCAATAGGCATCATGGTTGTCTTCCTATACAATAGCTCAAATGGGGTGAAGCTTGTAGTTGCCTTACAAGTGGTTATGTAAGCCCAAACTGTTTCTGACAATCTATTTGCCCAATCCTTTCTGTGAATATGCACATTTTTGGTTAGGATGGCCTCAATCTCTTTGTTTGTCACCTCAACTTGTCCATTTGCTTGAGGGTGATGAGGAATGGAATTTATGTGCCTTATGTTGTATTCATTAACTAATGTTGTAACAAGTGTTGAGGTAAACTGAGCTCCTTGATCAGTTACTATTTCTCTAGCTACTCCATACCATGTAAAAATTTCTTCATAAATAAATTATGCAAACTTGTTGTCTCTTGCATGTTTCATGGCTTTGACTTCTACCCACTTAGTTAAATAATTAGTGCATACTAGAATATAAGACCTACCATTAGATGGAGGATCAATGGGTCCCACAAAATCTTATCCCCACTTTTCAAAGGGAGTGACCACTACTTGGGGACAAAGTGGCATCTCATCTGACTTTGTTGGCCTAGCCATCCTCTGGCATCTATCACATTTCCTTGTATATCTTCTTGCATCTTTTTGGAGTGTAGGCCAATAGTATCCTGTGTTCAAGATTTTCATTGCTATCCTCTTGGCTGCAAAGTTTCCTCCACATGGTTCATCATGGCATGCATGTAGAATATCATAGGTCCCATCTTCCCTCACACACCTTCTCATTACATGATCTAGTCCAGTATAAAACAAACATCCAACTATCCATGAAAAAGGGAAATATTTTTCAATCAACACTCTTCTCTCTCTTGGAGAGAAGTGAGGGGGAACTCTCCCTACCGCAAGGTAATTGGCTATGTCACCATACCAAGGTGTCTACACACTAATGGATAATAGATCCTCATTAGTGAAGGATTCATCAATGGCTCAACTATCTTTTGATGTGGTTAGCCTTGAAAGAAAATCCACAACAATTTTGGCCTTCCTTGGTTTGTCCATAATAGTTATGTCAAACTCATGCATCAAGAAAAACCATTTGGCCAACCTTCCTAATATTAGGGGTTTATTCATGAGGTATCTAATGGATGCATTATCAGTATGTACAAAGATCTAGTAACCTATTATATAGTGCCTGAATTTATTCAAGGCATAGATCACTGCCAACATCTCTTTCTTTGTTACTATGTAATTGAATTCAACCCCTTGCAAGTTTTTTCTGACAAAATAAATGGTGTTTTCAATAGCTCCTTTTTGTCCTAGGAATTCTCCCATGGCATAATCTGAGGCATCAGTGTGGATGTGAAATGGGATTTCCCAATTAGGTCCCTTAAGTATAGAAGCATGAGTCAGAGATGTCTTTAAATCAGAAAATGCTTTATCACAACCTTTTGTCCATTGAAACTCAACATCTTTAGTTAGGAGACTATATAGTGGTGTTGATATCTTGCTGAAATCTTTGATAAAATTCCTATAATATCCTACATGGCCCAGGAAACTCCTAACATCCTTATGTTTTGTAGGTTTGGGAAGATTAACAATTACCTCAATTTTTGTAGAGTCAACTTGAATACCATGGTGTGAAATGTAGTGGCCAAGTACTACTCCCTCTTACATTATCATGAAGCATTTATCACTATATAGAGATAGATTCTAGTCTTCACATCTCTATAGATCTTTCTTCAAATTTTCCAATGCTTCATGAAAATTTTCACCATAGGTAGTAAAATCGTCCGTATAGATCTCCATGCAGTCAATAGAGATGTCTGAAAATATGTTGATGACTCCTCTTTGAAATTTTTTTGGTGCATTGCACAACCCAAAGGGAGGTACTGAATTGGAATATGTCCCTAATGAACATGTGAATGTAGTCTTCTCTTGGTCTTCTGGTCTAATTTGAATCTAATTGTAACCATTGAATCCATAAAGGAAAGAGAAGTACTGCTTACCTACAAGAGACTCTAGGACTTGATCTACAAAAGGCAAGGGAAAATAGTCCTTCTTAGTAGAAGAATTTATCTCCCTATAGTTGATACAAACTCACCATTTTACTTGCTTCTTAGGCACAATCACCAATGGAGACACCCATTGGGTGTCTGAAATTGGGTAGATAAATCATGTGTCTAATAGCTTTTGCAACTCTGTTTTGACAATCTCTCTTAAGGCAAGGTTGATTCTTCTTTGTTGTTTCCTTGAAGGTGTACAATCATATTTGATATATATCCTATGAGTTTAGAGCTTTGGATTGATTCCTTTCATATCATGATATTCCCAGGAAAATGTTTTTTATGGGTTTTAAGAAAATTTGCTAATGTCAACTATTTTCCTTCACTAATTTAATGTTGATATTCAAACATTTTCCTTTAGACACTTGTACTGGTGTAACTAACTCGATGATAGTTGCTTCATTAATAAATGGTACCTTCAATTCATGTGGTAGCATTGGGTGTAACATACCTATTACTGTAGGAAGTGTGGTTGTTGGAAGAGTGGCTACAGGAAGTTTGTCTGTAGAGATAGGGGTTGTAGGAAGAGTGGCTGCAAGAACTTTCTTTGTGAGAATAACGGTTGTAGGAGAGAAAGAACTGATAGAAGTGTTTGTACGAGGTCCATAGAACTAGATGCATGAGTGGGTGATGCCTCCTCTACCTGATAATGGTTTTGAATAATACTAGATAACACTTCATCTTCATCTTGAATTTGTAGGAAGGGACTTCTTCCTAGCATCATAAGATGCACCACAGAGTTAATGTCTTCAGCCTCTTCACCAATATGTGGCCATACAAAGCTATCTTCATTATGGGATGGTTGAGAAGGAGGATAAAGAACAAGCTTTTTAGTTTTCCTACCATCAGAAATGGTCATATCACCTGACCGACATCCAATATAAGCATCTACAGTTGCTAGCCATGCTCGACCAAGGATAATGGGAAACTCGTTAACTGTAGCTTTGTGAGAAGGAACCATGAAGTCAGTTGGATACTCCCAAGATACTAAAATCACTACAAGGTCTTCTGCCATGTCGTCACTCGGGCTTAACTGTGGAACTATTAGCAAGTTGCAGGATGGTAGGAGTGGATCTCATGTTTATAATGTTCAATTGTTGCAGGATGTCCTTAGTCATCATATTTATTGTCACACCCAAGTCAATCAAAGAATTATTTATTTTTATCTTATTTATAATAACTTCAAATATGGGACTACCTAGATCATTGTATTTGGGGATAGTTACTTTTCCAAGCATGATGTTAGGAAGTTGACCCACTACATGAACTGTGTAGTTGGGTCCTTCTTTTTCCTGCTCGGTTTCTTAAGGCATGTTTCTTTAATTGCCTTGTCATAGATAGGGACATATTTTATAACCTAAAACAAGGGTATCTAGACACATATTTACTTCAGCTGATCTATAATATCAGAAGTGGTTTCCTCCTTATCTTCCTTTTGCTTGGCCAGTTCCAATCTCTAGGGGAATGGTGGCTCTTGTGATATTTTCTTGGCTGGAGCTGGTTCAAGATTTTGAGGTGCACAAGGCTGAATGGGATTAGTTAGAGATTCTTCTTTCTCTTCCAAGGGAAGCTGATGATAATGGGGGTGGAAGGAGTTGATAGGGTCATTTTCTAATGCAAGCATATGTCACTTAAACTCACAAAATATGCAGGGAATTTATTTGGATCAGCAGAATATACCGACTACTATTATGGTTTATTATTTGGATTGGGTGTGGGTTGGTATAGTAACTGAGTAGGTTTGGCTACACTTGCATTAGAATTAGCAGAAGGAGGAATTAAAGTAGGGTGTTGGGGTTGAGAAGATGGTTGCATGTTGTTGGTTGTCTAATTTGGCCATTGCTGACCACCTCTCCATTGAGATGTTTGCTGCCAATTTCTCAAAGGTGGTTTCCAAGGTCCTTGAAACTGCTGCCAATTCCCCTGAGGTTGCTACCACTAAGGTGAGAAAATTTGATAATTGGACCAAGAATTTGGAGGGTTACCCCAAGAGTGTGGTAGATATCCTCCATAATTGGATGGATAGGGTGGCTTCCACTGGTTACCAAATGAATAAGAATTAAAACATGGTCTAGCAAATGATAATGGATCTGGTGGCATACCTTGTCTTGAAGCCCATGGCCATTTCTATGCAACAAAGTAGAACTGGTCTTCCTTAGTCTATATTAGTTTGAATTTAGGTGGAATCTACTTACTTTCAATGTTAGCTATCACCTTGCATCTATAGTCTTTCTTCCTTTGTCTACAAAGGGGACACTATTGTGTCAATATTTCCTCTTCCTCCTAATGTTTCCTCTTAGCTTTAAGTGTATCTAGTTGAGTAGCTAGATTGTTGATGATATCCTGCTTGATATCTGCCAATAAATAGGGAATCTCCATCCTTGAGACTCCACTTCTAGATGGCTTACCCATAGAGGATTGGTAGGCTCTTCCTTTCTTTGAAGATTCCCTAGAATAGTTTTGGGATATCTTCTTGATATCCTCCAAAGGGACTTGAGTGATATCCCCTCCTGCCATCAGGTCCAAGGCATCAGTGTAGCTTTCAGTAATTCCTCTAAGCAAAAACAAATTTTGTGAGTCTTCATTGAGTGTATGATGTGGATTTTTTTGTAGACAAAAAAAAAACCTTGAAAAGAAATCCTCCAAGCTCTCATCTTATTTTTTTTTTGCATTCTAAATATGTCACCTCCCCTCATATCACTACCCCTACAATACTCCTTATATTTTTCAAGGAAATTTGTCTTCATATCTTCCCAAGTTTGCATAGTGTTTCTGCCAAGGCCCATAAACCATCTCAATGCTGCCCCTTTCAAAGTGGTAGAAAATAGCTTAATTCTATGGGCATCATTGGTATAGTCATAACTTTTGTAGAGTATATCAAACTCAAACAAGAATGTATCAGGATCTTCTGTGATAAGTCCATGTAACTTAGGAAGGACAAAAATGGGGATATTCTTGAGGTTGTCTACTTCATTCTATTTCACAATGGGAAAAGGGAAAGATGGTTGGTTATGCTTATTAGGCCTATCTCCATTTGCATCAACCATGCTTTCTTGATGGAATTTCAAAAACAGTTCATCAATAGGATTCCGATCTTCAAGGGAAAATTTAGAACTAGTCAAATAGGGAATATATCAACAAAGGGTTGTGACTCTTCTTCTTCTTCGTTTCTAGGTAGATTTCAAAGCTCTACTAGTTGAAATGGCTCTTGATTATTAGGAAGAAAACTCCCATAAGCAGCCCTTCTTCTTCTATGCATGTGATATCAATTCAGTATAAGCCAACTCACACAAAGAATGGGTGAGAAAGAATAGTGGGTCATAACTTCTAACACTAAAAGAAAACTCCAGAAATACTATAGCAAAAAAACTACAAATGACTCGAAAGGACTCCCTAGTTTGACACCATCCCTGACAACGACGCCAAAAATGTCAGCCTCCTACAATGATTTTAACAACTAAGTCTTTACAACCATATTTCAGAGATTGCACATTCGACTTGAATAGCCATCTTAACCATCATGAAGGTACATTTAAATTGTCAACCTAGGGACATGAACTTGAAATGGGTCAGCATAGTATGCGCACTATGAAGTTCATAGTAGTCACCTTCAATCTACAACTAGGAAAGAGTTAATACTAAAAGTAAATTGCATGAAAGAAAACAAAGAAAATGTTGAGCATCATTCAATCATATTTAAACTGAACTTCCATAACAAGAATGAAAATATGAGTAGCAAACAAGAAACTACTCTGCTCCCCTTGGTTGCAGGAACAGTCATAGAATGGACTTCTAGTGGTTGCATGAACAATCAATGGTCGATTATTACTTAGTACTAAACATAAGCTAATAATAATATATCTAAGCTAATGAATTACTCACCAAGTGGCCCCCCTTGGATGAGTATCCTCTAAAACAATTACAAACTTAAATTAAACTCAGATGTTCAATTCAGAATCTCATTTCATTCATTGGAAAAATGCAATTACAAAAGAGTGTCAATAATTTGGCAATCCACCCTTAAGAAGGAGGATCCAAACCTTGTTTATCAGCAATAAGGCAGTCAAATCCCACTAACTAAGAGGACGCCATTTAGGGAAAGTAGGAAAGAGAGTGGGAGAGCAGTTATGCATGCAGGGGAATCCATTCAGACACATAGGTCCAAACATGGACTTGACCACTATAGTAATGCCCACATTGCTCAATGTCGTTAAAGATCGACACAGGGAAGTTACATGTGGTTGACAAGGGAATCTTCTGTCATTGTTCTCCAATTGACCATCATGTGCATCCTTTGCATGAGTAGTTGGCGGTTGCTTTCCTTAACTTAGCATTTCCAATCAAGTATACATGGCAATGTCAGCACACATAATAACTACATAGCTAAAATTATCTTAAAGAACATCCATCAATCACATGCAAAATTAATATAGATTGTTCAAATAATAAGTCAAATATCGTTAAAGTTGGCAGAGAGGGAATTAAGCCCAAATGTTTGAAGGAACTTGAAATAAACTATATAAAATTTTCAGCATGTAATATCAAAGTTCATGATAACTTTAGAAAATAGACCATGGATTCTACCCATAATTAACCCAAAATCTAGGCTCATCACAACAAATGTGCATTGATAAATTTAATATATATGTGATATATTAACTTAAATAATAAGAAAACATTAAGTTGGAGACAATAAGGTAATTGAATAACTTCAATAAAAAATTGATACCAATATGGAGCCCCTGAATCAAAGATCTTCCATTAACTTCTTCAAAATTATACTTGTGACATAATTTATCTGAATGCGAACATTATGATCTATTGATTTCCCTACTCTACTAATATCTTCTCCTATCTAATCTTCTACCTCCTCTGATGATATGATTTCATCAAATATATACATTACATATTTTTTAAGGTTATGTCCCTTTATTTGTTTCGGTGTAACCCTTCATTTAATTAATTTCCTTCGTCAAATTTTACTTTAATCTTCATTGTCTTCATTTCCCATGAAAATAAAGCCTTTCACAATACTTTAATTTAAATTCTTTTGTTGGAAATTTCTCAATTTATATTTTACCCCAAAATATTCTTTTGGTACAATAATTACCCATCCTTTAACCTCCTTGTGAAATGTATTTTTTAAAAATTCACTTTTCAAAATTACATACTCGACACTAATATTTATTCCCCAAAATGATAGCTTTTTCTTCTACCATACAAGATATTTCATTATATTAAAATAATTTGTTTCACTCACAATTCCGTGAAAATATTTTTTCTACTCCCCTCTCTACAAATTCACATTTCACCTTTACATATTTTCACTATATTCCTAAGGTGAAATAATTACCACTCCTTGATTCTCTTTCGAATTAATTCTCCTCGTGAAATTTTTACCACTCGCCTGAAATGTCCACAATTGCTCTTTTGATTTATTTCTCCCAAAATATTATTTTACTAATCATTCACTCCTTGAACATCCTATAGAATTTAAAATGTATGCTTTCACTGCGATACCGCACTGATATTGATCTAACCTTGTGGGACGACAGGAATATTAAGATTCTCCCGCAATATCACAAACCAATTTGACTCCTCCAGCGGGGACACAGGAAGACTCACCGCTCACCCGCGGATCATCAGAATTTACTTCACGGGGACGCAGGAAGAGCTCGCAATCCCGCACATGAGCTTGAGTTTCTTTGTGGGGGCACGGGTAGACTACAAAATTCAAGGTATTCATGCAATCTGTTCTTGAAAATTGAGGAATGTAAGAATATCATTTTAATCTTCTTGATTCTCGGTCTCGTGACTCAACTCAAACAATATCATCTACAACCTTCTTTGTGAATATATTTTTGTATATCTTTTATACTCTTTGTGTTTCCTATTCGATAATTCAGTCATCTCTCAAAACTCCCATATGTCTCTTCTTACATTCGCAAATACTTTATCATCTTCCTTGAAGCACAATATCTATTAACTCATTTTTGTGCATTGCCATCTCCATAGCAATTGAGAGCACTTGTTTTTTTGGGTTCAATTGGGGATATAATTGAATGCTTATTAGCTCATTTGGAGCCAAGGTAGGATCCTGCGGCCTTCTTCAAAGTCCGTAACATTATTTAAAAAATGAACCCATTAATGCCATTAATGCATCTTTGATCCTATATTGGTTTGAACATGATTGATACCATAACCATAATCAGTGTAGCCAGTTGTAGAAAGATTCAACAAAGTATCCCTTCTATGTGGATGTTTGTATATTTGTTCTTTAATAGGAGCTTCAGACCACCCCCTTTGTCTTGTGTAATTTCCAAAACTTTCAAATACCTTTGAATACTGGATGAAAGTTTCGTAACCTTTCTGACTTCCTTAATCTGTTTCCTTCATTAAATAGTCTCAAGTAGTCGTTAAATCTTCTTTCATGCCTCACAAACTTCTCTTCAATGGTCATAACATTTGTTCCCTTTACCAATCTAAATGCCACACCCTCAACCTCCTTTTGATAGTCAATATACCTTCTTAGTAATGGGAAGTCTTCTTCTCTCTTATATATATTAATGATTTTCCTCCAAATTGACACTTCTATAACAAACAAATTGCTTGCAGAAGCTACCACCATTGTGTGGGGGTTGTAGAACTGGAATAATGTTCATGTCCATAAGAGACTCCTTAAAACTCCATGCAATCATTACATTTCTCAACAACTTATATGCTATGAAATGTACACTCTTGCAAATATCAGTTATTTTCAAGTACAGTATGTCAAGAATTAAGGAGAATAGGTGTGCAAGCTAAACAACCAAGGGAAGTCTTAACATTGTGGACAATTCTCACGTAAGGATGTAACTTTCTCAATCATTGAGACAAATGGATATATCATGAAAACAATTTTGAAGAGTGGTAATGGAAGAGAAAGTGGACTTAAAGCTTTGGTAAAGGAAATTGATGAGCAAGTCTTGATAGTTTATAAGGGATTGCAAGTCTTCAATAGTCATAATGGGACCAGAGGATAGTCATTTAATAGTGGCAGATCACGAAAGAGTGACAGTGAATGGAAGTCTATAGTGACTATGAAGTACTACAAAGTTATGTGAGGATAATGCTAAGTCAAAACACATCCAAGGATTGAAAGGAAAGTCCTATGCATAAGCATTCATGACTATATTTGGAAGAGGTTGAATATGCATAAGAAATCAAACAAGTTCACATATATTAGAGGTTGACAATCAAGACCTTGTGTTTTATTTGGACAAGTAGGCATCAACAACAAATCCTCAACATGTAGAAGGAAGGTAAATTGAAAATATGCATCCTAAACTTGTACTGGGGCAATCATCAAAAATTTTATTTTTTGACGTTTTGTTCTATGATCAAAACAGGTCAAGTAGCTTCCAAAATCGCCTTGGAAAACTAATCAAAACCTCTCCTTGAGCCATGAAAATTAACCAATATGTTGAGTTATGATAACAGAGTATGGTTGTGAAAAGGATTTGGATGAATTCATTAGGATTGCAAAATATCAAAGTTCAAAGTTGCTTATTTAGCCTTTTATGAAACCGACACCTCTCAGAACTCAATTGGAACCCACCACTTGTCATTTTGAAAAAATATCAAATGTGATTTGGAGACGCAATAACTTGGAAGATTAGTTCATTTAGGTTCCATGAGTGCATGTGCAGAAGGATTTTCAACCATTTTACCCCTTTTCATGAAATAATGAAGGTCAAAATTGACCTCTTTGAAGCTATTCTAGAAATGCATTTTTCAAATTGAGTAAAACCCATTTGATTTTGATTTTGAAAAAATATCAAATGAAGTCCTAAATATCTGAAAATTGACATGGATGCACATTGAGATTGGGAGAATCAAGAGCACAAATTGGTATCTCATGAAACACTTTCAATTCCTTAATATTACTCTCCAAAGTTGACCATTTTAACAGATTTTACTGTGTTGACAACAACTCTGCAAGATCCTTTAATTTGACCTTTTAAAATATTGTCAAAATTGATCGTACGAAGCTGAAAATTTGTGTGCACATTCCCATATGTCAGATAAAAATTTGTGCAAGGTGGTTTGACATGAAAATTAACAGATCCAAAGTTATGATTTTTCAAAATGTGCTTCTGGGACTGATTTTACCACTGTGTTTTCTGAGTGCTGTATTAAATTATTTGACATGGCACCTTCAAATTTTGCCAAAATTTGAAAGTTCCAACAGAAGTGATCCGGATATTCCTATATTTTTCATCTTCGAAGGATTTCAATGTCTATCAAATAGATGTAAAATCTACATTCTTGAATGGAGAACTAAAAGAAGAAGTCTAAATTAAGCAACTATAGGAATTTAAGTCTTGAAGTAACCTAGATGTTGTTTTCTAGTTGATGAAAGATTTATATGGATTCAATCAGGCTCCTAGAGCCTACTATGGAAGATTAGACAAGTACTTGATTGGACAAGGATTTCAAAAGGGATCTGCTAACAGTAATTTATACTACAAAATTCACTCAGATCAAATATTGATTGTTGTGGTTTATGTTGATGACATAATTTTTGGAGGAAATGATAATATGTGTAGAAAATTTGGAGATGAAATGCAAAAGGAATTTGAGATGTCTATGATAGGTGGGTTGAATTTTTTCTTGGATTGCAAGTAAACCAAAACAATAAAGGAATTTTCATTTCCCAATCCAAGTATACCAAAGAATTATTGAAGAAGTTTGGGTTGGAGAACTCCAAATAGGTTTGTACACCTACATACGGTTACTAGATGCAAGTTGAAAAAATAAGATATTTCACCTAAATTTGATCCAAGTATGTATAGGTCAATGATTGGAGGATTATTATATTTGACTACTACTAGACTAGACATTATATATCTTGTTTTCTAGCAGCTAGATTTTAGCAAGAACCAAAGGAATCACATGTTGTTGCAGTAAAAAGGATCTTTAGATATTAAAAGGGTACAAAGATATCAGGCTATGGTATCCAAAGGATTTAGATTTGACTTTGATAGCCTACACTAATGTTGATTGGGTCGGGTGTGTTGATCATGCAAAGAACAAGTGATGGAGCTTATTTCCTTGGCTCCCGGTTGGTTGCTTGGTCAAGCAAGAAACAAGATTCTGCAATGAGTGTTATGTGGACCATTCATTAGCATGAGAGATGGGTTTTGTGAACTACTACTCATGAAACATGGGTCAATGAGTTTGACTCAAAAAATACATGGTTGAATCCTGATAGTAATATCATAAATATTTTGTATCTTTATCTATTGCTGACGGTGAATACATTGCAGCATCCTCATGTTGCACTCAATTATTGTGGATAAAAAAAACACCAAAGGATATTAGCATATCATTTGATGAACCAATCCCAATAATGTGTGATAATACTAGTGCAATAAAAATTTCCAAGAATTTAGTACAACACTCCATAATGAAGCATATATCCATTAGATATCACATTTTGAGAGAGAAGGTATTGGAGAATGAGGCAAGAGTTGAATATGTACCCACCAAATAGCATGTTGCATATATTTTCACAAAACCATCGAGTAAAGATACTTTTGAGTATCTCCAACAAAATTTAGGGGTTCTACCCCCTCTTGGTCTACAATAATTTGCACCAGGGTGTGCATTGGTCCAGGGTATTATATGCTAGCTCTTATCTGGATCAATTCTTTATGGCTTCCACATAGGGGGAGTATTTTCCCTTTGTCCTTGATGTCAAAGGGGGAGAACAAAAGAGGTTCCTTGATGATCTTGATGTTGTTGTTGTTGTTGAGTTGTTTGGTTTGTCATTAATAAACGTTGCCATCAATGAAAAAGGGGGATATTTTTGGAATGTGATGTTGTTGATTGTTTTCCTTAATGGTTGTCATTGATGTCAACATATCTTTGTTGATTGATTAAGGTTTGGGTTTGTTTCTTTGGTGATCAAGATTGGCATACTCCAGATGTTGTGCTATGATGATCTATCTTCGGTCGTGCTTTTCCTAGTCCCATAAATTTTGCAACATAATGAGATACTCTTTTGGGTTTGAACCTATCTAGAAAGTTGTTAGCATGTCCTGAAACATTGCTTGCATTGTAATGTGTATATCCTACTCCTTGGTTCTGGATATCATGGTTAATATGTAGCATGTTGATTTGAGTGAGGAGGTTATGTGTGGTCCATTTTAATTCCCTTCTACTACATGAATGTTTTTTTGGTGACCTAATTCAACTTTTCTTTATTTGACTTAGGAGTTTATGGAAGCATGAAATGGAATTGTGCTTAGCCGATATGGGAAGATTATGAAGGAATGGATTGGTATAAGTAAAATTTGATTCCATTCAATGAAAGAAAGTGTAGTGAATGAAAATCTAGAAATATAAACATTGTGTGAAAGTTTGCTAGAGACAACAGATAGTGATTTTCTTCTGGTGTGACTATTGGTGAGAATTAT
Organism: Sequoiadendron giganteum; assembly: GCA_007115665.2. Lineage (NCBI taxonomy): Eukaryota > Viridiplantae > Streptophyta > Pinopsida > Cupressales > Cupressaceae > Sequoiadendron > Sequoiadendron giganteum. Next base: position 525,015,588 of record CM021101.1, read on the forward strand.
TTATGTGGTGGATTCCATTTTCATAATTCTTCTAGTAGTGAGCCATTTTCTAAAGGTAGTGAGCCTTCCTCATTTGCAACTGAACCTTTTTATATTTGGTTGTAATAGTCGGGTAGTGAGCCGACCGGAAGTGAGCCGACCGGAAGTGAGCACTTTGGCAGTAAGCCCATATAAAAATCACCTTAACCAATATTTCATAATTGAGAATGAACATTCTCTACGGTTTTTCCCATATTGGGTTCCCACGTAAATTTTGTTGTTCTTTGTGTATGGTGTTATGTTCTTTCATGTTCATATCTATTTAATTTCTATCTTATTGATTTGAGTTTTCGTTGGATTAATTAAGGATAAGAATTTTTTTTATAATAGCTGATTCACCCCCCTCTCAATTATTCAAACTGTTCTACACTTGTGTCTAGCTTATTTTGGCTCAATTTAAAATATGTTAATGTTGGTATTTTAAAATTTTAAAATATATATAGTTTTATTTTTTGTCTATCAATAATTGATTAGTGGCAAATTAAATAATTGCATATAAATACAAGTCTTTTTCATCATTTGAAATCCTAATCATAGCTAACAAGAGCTAGAAATTTGGGAAAGAAAATTTAAGATCCTAAAATAAGTCAAGAAAAATTAAAGGGAAAAAATAGCAACATTATTACAACACTTTTAGATAAATCAAGATCAAGATTGCAAGACTCTAGGAAGAAGGAATCAATTATGTGCAAGAATCTATTATGATCAATAACACGATTTTGTAAATATTTATTGAGTTATCCCCCACACGCTAGCTACAAAATTCTATTATATTTTGTGAGATAAAATTTTGTAGGCCTATCAAACAATCAAAGAATCCATCAATTAACATTTATGGAAAATTTTGGTGTGGCATCACTTCATCAATAATTTGACATGAAGGTGAACCATAGAAAAAATAGGTGGGGGAAATGCCACTATTCTCCTTAGGTAATTTAATTATGTCCTAGAAACCAAAATTTAATTAACTATCAATCCCAAAGGGTGAGTCAATTCTCAACAAGGAAGACCTAGGATGGTTTCTTTTACTCTTTGAAGGGTTCACCACCAATCAAAAGCTTGGAAATTTTAATGTAACATTCAACTCACAAAACCTAGTAATGCATTTTAAATGATGAATGTAAATGATAACATTATGAAACATAAAGTTAGGATATGTATACCTCATAAGTTTGGAAATGTGATGAGGATTCCAAAAATGTCAAAATATTGTCAAAAGGTTCTATGGAGGACTAAGATTCCCTTACTATTGTCTTAGTCTCACTACTATTTTTTAGGGTAGATACATAATCTTTAGACGTCGAAACCAGATCTGAAATAATTTCTAACAAATACCCTCAGCAGGACTAATATGCCTTAGGTGGTGACTTAGTCCTATCTGAAATTTCAGAAATCACTAAATGTGGTCTTGAGGCTCAAGGTCTGCACTTCCTTCTTCTCAGATCTCAAGTCTTGAAACTTTTAGATCTGGCTTGTAGGTGAGTTTTCATGAAGATGGAAACTTTGCAATGCAAATTTGTACTTCAAATTATCTTCAAGCCTTTAACTTAAATCTACAATCGCAAACATAGAAGAGGGGAAAATCTTGTTAATTTTTAGTAAATGGGGGTTTGCCTTGGTCAAACCCCTTGTTGGTAATTAAACCTTGAAATGAAATGAAAATGATGAAGGGAAATGATGAATGAAAAAAATTCTATGTTGTAACTCACCAAACCCTTGTTATGAATTCTACAAACTTGTGTGAAATGGCTAGCTTGGATAAAGGTCTTGATTCAAATGAATGCTTTATAGATATGGACTTTAATTCCCTACTTGAATCAAAACCCTACATCACAAATGTTAGCTCAAAAACACACATGATGCAAGAAGGTCTTTGATACGATGCTTGAATCTTGATGATGGTTCCAAATGCTTGATGAATTACTCTTGATCTCATAAACTTTCCTTAGGAATGAATAATTGAATGCTTTTTAGATGATAAATGAGAGAAGGAACCTTGTATTCATACTTATCCATGCTTAATATCTCGAAATTATACCACAAAAAAATGACATATGAATTCATTAATTAAAGGAGGCTAAATCCGACCAAGGTTTGAAATTATATCCTAAAAATAACCTAAGGGGGAATAAAACATGCCCTAGGTGGTGTCTTAGTCTCGAGGCATAAAACTTGGGGCACATACTCCAAAAAGGGGCCCATTGAAGGTTCCTTTGAAATCAGGGTCCCAAGACCTTTGGGGGACAAAGACACCCTAGGTGGCATCTTAGTCTCGACCCAAAAATTAGGGACACAACCAAAATTATTAAATTATCTTTTATCCATTGATTTTTGTCGAGATTAGCTATAAAAAGATATGATTCATTTGGATTTTGGATGCAAAATAGGATCAATTAAGACATCAATAGGGATAAACAAATCAATGTGGGCCCAAACAAGTGTGAAAATCCATAGGTATGCATTTTCCTACACTACATTTAGGCCCCACCTTAGTGAGACAATAAAATTTATTCAAAATCACACTAAAGTAGCCAACCATGCAATCAAGAGGGGTTCAAATGTACAAATGCTAGTAAGAGAGGATGAAAATAACCAAGAGGGTGACCAAGCCCCCAAGATCAAGATCCTATGGAAAACCAACATAGGAACAAAGGAACACATATGCATATGATATATCAAGCCATAACTAGATTGGAAACATACACCTTCAAAGATAGGAAAAGGCAAAAGGAAAAAGGAAAATGTAATAGATCAACCTTTGACTTGCCATCCAACTTGTTGGGGACTGGGTCTAGGTTGCTTTCCCAAAAAAAATTACAAGTGGAATGCACTATCCACTATGCAAGGAAAACACATTCTCACAAGGCCTAGTGAAGCTAATTGTCCAGTACGTGAGCTTCAAGAGCTCCATATCAATGTCATACCCCCATGACTATGATAAGGACAAAAAAATGCTTGCTCACAAGGGCTAGTGAAGCTAGTTGTTCACTAGGTGAGCCCTAGGAAACCATATCAAAGCCATACCTCCATTAATTTAATAAGGTACAAGAATGCAATGCAACAAGAAAGAGGGATGTTGAAAGGGATATTTTTTAGTTCGTGCAGGGTCTCTTCTTAGGGAACATTGTACTTAATGTTTTCCAATAGAGGACAAATCAAAGAAATATCATGCTCTCAAAGGAAACATGACACCACTAAGAAAGGAACACATTGTAGGAAGAAATAAAATTGCACAATGAAACATGAGTGTCAATGTATGCCCCCACTTTAAAGCAGTTACTAACACCATTGTTGTGATTAATTTCTTTAAAGTAGAAGAATACATGAGAGATTATTCAGAAATCCCTATGCCAGGTCATATGTTTCCAATAACCTTATAAATTATGAGAAGGGAAGGGGTTTCCCCAAAAATGCATAACTCAGTATGTCACATGTGAGCCAACTTAAGGCATGTCATCCACATCCCAAGATTTATCTTATATGTACATGAAAGGTGATCGAATATCCAAAAGAGATAACAACAACTGGCATACGAGGACAAGGGTACCTAACCCCTTTCCCCCATGTAGTGAAAGAAAAGGGTGAGTGAAGATGATTGATTGATGAGAAACATGCTAGAGTGAAAATCGGTATCAATTAGAGAAATTAGGTGCTTCAACACAAGAGTGCCAAACTCTTTAATATTTTGGATTCTATCACTTAAAGCCTTTCATTCATTAGTAGAATGACCATGAACTCTTGTAGTAGAATTTATTTTGTGTTCTTAGAGGGAGGTATATCAAACAATCTCAGAGGAGTCTCGACAATATACTCTCTTGATCAAAAGTAGAGGATGTTTTGTTATTGTGCGAAAAAGGTATCTTTTGTTTAGAAGATGATGTCATACTTACACAAGACTCTTTAGAATGTGATATTTTGTTCTCTCCTTTATAGGATGGTGTAAAATCTAACAAATTCACATCATTAGTGTTTTGCGAGATGAAATTTACATTAAGCGAGGATTTCTTTATTTGTTTCATTTCTAAAGGATAACAATCAAGACCACTAGTGTCTATCAGGTCAGGATGCACCACTATTAAAGTTGTCTTAGAAGGATGTTTTGTAAAGTCGTTGATATTGAGTGAGGGCTTGTTTATTTCTTTCGAGGGGAAATATCTGAGACCATAATTTTTTTCTTGAATGTGAGGCTCTATAGGGTTATAGATACCTTGTTCTCTATCATCACATCCTTTTCCACTATAACCAATTTGTTTCACCATTTCATATACTTTTCCATAAATATTCTTCATTTCTTTTGGATTTGGTGGATAATCTTGATTATGTTCCTCAAATTTTGTTGTGTAATTTGTTGTCATTTGTTATAAAGTGGTTGAGGTGGATGCTTTCAAAGGTTAGTCCAAATTTTGTGCTGAAATTACTTCTTTTTCTTTTCCCTTATCAAAGTCTTTGTTTATGATCTTGTATTCTCCCATGAATGTTGGTTCAAAATTCAATGATCCAAATCATCTAGTGATATCATTGTCAATGGTTTAGGGCTTCTATATTTTTCTTTGTCTTTCATGTGTTCCTCTTTTGTAGTTGGTGTTAATGTTTTTAAAGGATTCTCTTTTTTTTTTCTCAATGTTCAAACAACTATTTAGTTTGGGGTTAGCTTCGAACGTGTACACTTTGTTGTTATTGAGATAATTCATTTTATGATGAAGATTGGAAGGCACCCCATTCATTGCATGAATTCATGGTTTTCCTAAAAGGAGATTATGTGAAAGATCATGATGCATAACATGAATAAATTTTCCTAATGTGTCCTTTCTAGTTGCAATAGGAAAAATGATCACACCAAGTGGTTGTTTTCCTACATTGTCAAATCCCTTAATATATAAAAAGTTAGGTTGAATGTTTGATTTATCCACACCAAGCTTATCCAAAAGGTTTACACTACACACATTTAAGGCTAAGCCATTGTTAACAAGGGTTTTTTTATCCTCGCGCTATACTATTGACCTATGACCATCAAAGCATCATGTTTTGTTTGCACTTCTGAAGGAGGGAGCTCACTTTGATGGAAAAAATGTCACTATTTACTCCTTGAATCAGGGATTCTATGTCATTTGGTTGTGCATTAGAAGGGATATGAAATTTTTGCAAGGTTGTTTGAAGAATAGTGTGATAATTAGGTGAATTTTGAATTAGGTCCCATAGGGATATCTTGTTGGCAACACAAGGTTAAACAACCGAGAGGGGGGGTAAATTAGTTATAAAAAAAATCAAACTTATTAAGATTATTAACTTTTATTCTAATTTTTGATTAATAATAGTGAAAGAATGAATTAACAACACATCAGAAAAACACATAACACCAAGATTTTTTGCATGGAAACCCTGTTAGGGGAACAACGACAGTGGAGGTTAATCCACAAGTTATACCATGTTAAAATTATAAGAAGATTAAATGAGGAATTCACATGAATTCAAGAGTAGTGCCTAGAGCTCACAACTCAAAGGAAGATTCACTATCTTACATAAAACTTTTAGATTAAATCCATTTGAAGAATTTGAACTAAGAAAGTACCATCTGATAATGCTTGAGTATAGTTTTGGCTAAGCATGTGAACACTTCTTCACTCTTTTTCACTCTTCTTCACACTCTACTCTACCTTTGAATGATCTAAACCTTATTTGCACATAGAAATCACACACTTCACACTTCCAAACATACACACATATCAAATGAAGAAACAATCACTTATATATATCTACAACAAGAAATTACATTTCTTCATGTCGGCTTCAACAAAAAAATAGAATGAATGAAAACTGCCAACCAAAAAAAGTAAAAATTATCAATGCACATCATCCAAGTTAAAGCCACAACATAGTAGAGACCTAAAGCAATGTCCTCGAACACAAAAAACCTTTAAATATTTTTCCTTGAAGATCCACAACACAATTCAACACCTTGTCGACCATGAACATGAAAAATATGAACACACAAGAGAAAATCTCGGATCACGAGGTCAATGATCAATGCAGACGTGCAACACAAATAGAACATGATATCAAAACATCCAAAAACACTTTAGGAACATATGAATCAACTCATATTACCAGAAACACATTATCTTCTTCTGTGAACACCATTTCCAGTAGTAAAATAACTGTTGGAACACAAAACCTTATAACTTGATCAAATATTCATGTGCACCTCTAAAACTTACAGAGTAGAAACTACATACATCGAAAAAAAAACCCTTTAATACACAGCTTTTCACCATCAATATACACAAATATATCATATTTTTAAGAAAATCACATAAACTGGCATTGCCAATAATACTGTTGAGCTCTGGTTTTTTTAATTTTCTCTCGCTCATCGGAGTTTTGAATTCCTGTGTGCATGGTGGACTCTGTCATGGGGGTATCTAATGGTCCCCCTCTGCCCCCTCCTAACCCATGCTCCCCTCCTTTGGGGACGTGTCTGGTGGGTACCCCCTCTATGGGATCTATGCTTTCTCCTTCGGGCATTTTGAAGGATTTGGCTTCTCCGGGTGGTTCTTTTGTGCTGGAGGTTGAGTTTTCTCCAGCTGTTGGTTGGAAGAATGTTCTTACTAGTGGGAAACAAGTCTCCTCCTTGTTTTTAGCTCCTATTGAATTTGTTTCGATTGTTAGTACTATGTTTGACATACCGGATTCGATCGGTGATAGGATCCTTTCCTCCATGGAGAATGCTATGGTGGGGAGATTCCTCTCTTATCGTCCTACAATGGATATGGTTAGGAAATGGGTTGTTGTGAAGTGGTGGCTCAGGGGTAGTGTGGAGATTCATGCGATGGATGGTGGTCTCTTCCCTTTTAGATTTTTTGTTGCTAAGGACTTGGTGGCCACTCTGTCGTCGGGCCCGTGGGTTTATGGGAAGCACAGTCTGCCTATGGGTAAGTGGAAACCTGGTTTTGACCCCGCTATTGGCCTTAACATGTCAGCTCCTATTTGGGCCAGACTACCAGGATTACCTCTTGAGTTTTGGGATGATGCCATAGTCAAGGCTGTTGGTGATTCGTTGGGTCAGTTTGTTACTATGGATGTTGTCACTAAATAGAAATCAAGGTTAGTCTTTGCTCAATTCTATGTCAATATTTGTGTTGATAAAATTCTACCAAACTCTATCAAGCTCTGTCCTAAGCTAGGAAGCTGGATCCAACCTATTTGTTATGAAAACATGGTGGTATTTTGTCAAAGGTGTGCCAAATCTAGGCATCATATTTCTGACTGCAAGTCTTTGGTCAGTCGGGAGTCTAAGGATGTGTTAAATCCCATGAATCCATCTAAGGATATCTTGAGGCCTTTGGGTGTCTCTGAACTTGTCCCCCCAGATTCTGTTCAACCACTTATGCTTTCTCAGCAACCACCCTCCCCTTCTTGTCCTCTCCCTAGTTTGAACCCTTGTGTCTCTTCGGTGGTGGAAACCATACCCTGGGAGGTCTCTTTGTCTTAGGATCTTGGATCCTTGACTGTCGATACCTTGCCTATGGGGACTTCTGGTGGGATCTTTGGTCCTGGATCATTGGTTGTTGATCCTCTGTCATTGAATGTCACTTAGGGGACCTATGGGGATTTAGTTGAAGAGAGTGAAATTTGGGAGGAAGAGTGTTCTAGCATGATTGAAGAGTCTACTGAAAACTTGGGGAGCTTAAAGCTGGAGAAAGTAGAGGATGAAGGGATATGGACTACACCTAAGAAGAAGGGTAGGAAGAAGAAGGAAGATATTGGAGGGGATTCCAAACCTAGGAGACCCTCTCAAAGATCCACCAGAATGCGAGAAATGACAAATGAGATTGCCCTGGGAAAGCAGAGGACATTGGATGTGTCCTCAAAAAAAGGTCACAAATGAGGATTATGTCTTGGAATGTTTACGGGCTTAATAGTTCGCACAAATAGCGTGCCTTGAAGAACTATATAGTGGAGCATAAGATTGATGTGTGTCTCCTTCAAGAAACTAAGATTTTGATGATTAATTTTGACAAAGTTGCTAGCTTTTTATGGCCTAATGCTTCCTCTATTCACAGTGTTGTTGAGGGAGCTTTGGGCAGTTTGGCCATGCTTTGGAATCCTTCCTGTTTGCAGGGTTCTAAATTATATCATTGTAAAAATCACATTGGGGTTTCATTCTCCGTTGGTGGAGAAGAATGGTCCATAGTTAATATTTATGCTCCTAATTAGAGGAGCTCAAGGAATATTCTATGTAATAATATGGTGGCTAAGATTAATATGAATAAGCGAGGTCAGTGGCTTGTTGCTGGAGATTTCAATTCTCCCCTGTTTCCATCTGAAAAAAGTGGGGGCCTCCTATATGACACTGACAGCATGTCGGATTTGGAAAAATTTATGTATTCTTTGGGGTTAATAGATATTGAACTTCTGGGTCAGAATTTCACTTGGTCTAATAGAAGGGCTGGTGGTGATCTAATTCACATTCAGCTTGACCGCTTTCTCTATTCTCCTGATTGGACTAATGCCATAGAGGCCAACCTAGTAACTCTACCTAGGACGATATCAGACCATAATCCTCTTCTGCTGACCACTAATATTCAACCTTTTGGTGGTCCCTATCCTTTTCGTTTTGAAATAATGTGGAACTCTCACCCCGATTTCAAAAAGAAAATTGTTGAATGGTGGAATATTCCTGTCCAAGGTTCCCCCATGTTTAGGCTCTGCTATAAACTTAAACATATTAAATTGATGGTTAAAGGTTGGAACATGAATGTGTTTGGAGATATTTTTCAAAAGAAAAAATAGCTCGAAGAGAGGTTGAGGATCCTGCAGAAGAATATGGATGAGGGAGATGATAATCAGTGGACTAACAATCAGGAAAAGGATGCCAAAATAGAATGGGAAAAGGTTTTAAAAAATGAAGAGGTATTTTGGAAGAAAAAATCTAGGGTCCAATGGCTGAAGGAAGGAGAAAGGAACACATCCTTTTTCAATGTTTTTGCCATCAAACATCGAAAAAGGAATCAAATTTCTAACTTGATAAGTGCCTCTGGGGAGGTGATATCTAATCAAGCTCATATTAAGTCCTGTGCAGTTAATTATTTCAAGGAGGCTTTTTCAGCCCCTACAGGGGCACCCAACATGGCTCTGGATTGTAAGATCCTCCAACATCTCCCTACTTCCATCTCTCTAGAGGATAACTTGGGAATTCTTAGGTTTGTTACTACAGAAGAGGTTCGGTTGGCTACTTTTAGCATGGGGCCCTTCAAAGCCCCAAGACCTGATGGGTTTCCTCCTGAGTTCTTTCAAATATTATGGGATATTGTGGGCTGGGACATTGTGCTTGCGGCTAGGGACTTCTTTAAATATGGTAGAATCCTTAAATAAATGAATCACACTTTCATTTCCCTTATACCCAAGATTACTGAGCCTCTTTCAATGTCTGACTTCCGTCCTATTAGTCTTTTTAACACCTTCTATAAGATCATTTCTAAGATCCTTGTTAACCGAATCAAACCTCTGCTAGATAAAATTATTAGTCACACTCAAAAGGGGTTTGTCTTGGGGTGAAACATTCTTGATGCTTCTTTGACTACCCATGAATTGCTCCTCTCTATGGATATGTGTAATAATGTGGGGATGGTGCTTAAGCTTGACATTTCCAAAGCTTATGATAAGGTTTTGTGGGAATTCATTCCAAAGGTTCTAGGTAAGTTTTGCTTTAACAGTTCGGTCATTAAGCTCATTATGGACTGTGTTAGTACTGTTAAGTTCTTGGTTATGGTGAATGGATCCCCCTATGGATTCTTCTATATTGGTAGAGGGCTCAGACAAGGTGACCCTCTCTCCCCCTATCTCTTTATTATGATTGCCGATGTGCTTAGTAAGAAATTTACGAGTCTGTTGTCAGAAGGCTCCATATTTGGTGTTAGAGCAGCTACTTCTCTTTATCTGATTATTGTGCAACAATTTGTGGATGATACCTTTCGATTTGGGAAGGCCTCTATTGTGGAAGCTAGGAAATAGAAAGATTTCCTTAACAACTATGCCTCTTGCTCTGGTCAGTGCATCAACTACAATAAGAGCAAGATTTACTTCTTTAATTGCTTGCCAAATTTGGAAAATAGGGTGACTGCAATCTTGGGATGTGTTGGTGATTCTCTCCCATCGGTTTACCTTGGGCTCCCACTAACGATTGAGGAGGTTCTACTAGAGTTTTGGAATTCTATCCTGGAGAGGATCCAAAGGAAGTTGGCTGGGTAGAAGGGCTCTTTGCTTAGTCATGCTGGGAAACTCCAACTTCTTACCGCAGCTATACAAGGTATCCCCACCTAATTTCTAGCTATTTTTAAGATGCCCAAGTATATTACGGAAAAGTTTGAAAGAATTCAAAGGAATTTCCTTTGGTCTGATACTGAGGAAAAAAAGAAGATTGCTTTGGTAAAATGGGAAAGGTTTTGTTAGGCTAAAAATTGTGGTGGGCTTGGAATAAGGAATATTTTTATCTCTAACAGGGCGTTGATGGCCAAGGTTGGGTGGGATCAGTTAAGGAACACCAAGGACTGGTGCAAAATTCTGAATTCTAAGTACCTCAAGAACAGGCCTTTGATTGATTGTCTTTCGGAACCCCATTCCCAAGGTTCAGTTATGTGGAGGAGTATTTGCAGCATACAAGGCTTGCTAAAAAAAGGGATTAAATGGAAAATGGGAAATGGGGTCAAAATTAGATTCTGGGAAGATGTTTGGCTTGTGGACTCCTCCTTGGTTTGCTATGATTTTGTGGCGGTGATGGATGAAGCTCAGATATTATTTGGGTTACATATTAGCGACTATGTGGCTGGCCCTCCTAGAGCTAGGATTTGGAGGGATCTCTCCCTTTGTTGCCCCCATTCTCTTGACCTTTTCCTCCTAGCTAGATCCCTTCAAGTGTTTCTCTCCAGTATCAGGTTTCCTTCCTATGATAGGGAGGATGAGTTATTTTGGGCTTTAGATAAGCAGGGGGATCTTTCAGTACGATCCGCTTACAAATTGTTGACTAATGAAATTTCTGTTGAGGAACACTGGAGGAGGGTTTGGAATCGTCACATGATCCCTAAAATAATTTTTTTCTAGTCGATGGCCTGTCATAATAGGATTTTAACTTAGGACAATTTGAGAATTTGGGGGTTGTGCTTTCCCAATAGATGTTTTCTTTGCAAGGAAGGGGAGGAAATTGTCAGCCACCTTTTATTACACTGCTCGTATGCTACTGAAGTTTGGGGGATGGATTTTGAGAAACTTGATGTCCATTGGGTTATGAGCAAAGACCTTTTGTCATTTATTCTGGGTTGGAATGGCCCTTTTATCCATCCTCTGACTAGTGAAATTTGGAGGCAGACCCCCCCAATCTTAGGTTGGTGTTTATGGAAGCAGAGGAATAACAGGGTTTTTAGGAATATTGAGCGGAGCCCCAAGGAAGTGTTTGGCATTGGTGTTCAGCTCAATGAGGAGAATATCTCTCTCTTTGATGGGAAACTACCAGAGTTGGGGCCATTGGACTATGAAATAAAAATGGCTAAGGAATGGTATCAGGATCTAAAGGCTAATGCCTTTGATAATTCGAAACTTTTAGCTAGGAAAAATACCAAATAGTAGCCTCTGGATTGTGAATGGTTCGAATTTAATTTTGATGTGGCTGCTAAAGGCAACCCAGGAAGGGCAAGTATAGGTGGGATTATTAGAGACTCTATGGGGAATATGGTGGCGGATTTTGTTGGAGGCATTGGAGTTCAGTCGGCTTTAGTTGCTGAGGCTCGTGCACTGTTCATGGGCCTCAAAATTGTTGTTTCTTTGGGGATAGCTTATCTCCACATTGAAGGAGATTCCAAAGTGGTGATAGATGCAGTGGAAAAAGATAGATTTATAGGTTGGAATGCCAAGGACATTTTGATGGATGTTAGCTTCCTTTTTTCCAAATTAAGGGACAAAAAGGTGACCCATATTTACAAAGAAGGAAATTGGGTGGTGGATTCTTTGGTTAATCTTGGCTCGGGTTGGGATTCGGCTAGATGTTGGAGGAATAAGGAAAGACTGCTGCCAAATATTCAAGTTTTGATAGAGTGGGACATGACTACCATGGTTTATAATGATTTTCAACTTTTGGATGACGAGAGCTGATTGGGTGTGCTGGTGGATGAATGTCAATTTTGGTATGGAGTACAAGTGGATTTTTCATGGTAAAGCTGAGTGTGGGTGAGGTAGGGAAAGGAGCATCCACATGTCTTTCCTTTGGACTTGGTGGATGGGTTTAGTTTATAAGGTTATGATGAGATGGCAGGGAGGGGATTTAATTGAGAAGATCAAGTTTTGTTTTGGTGGCTTGATGTGGGTTAAATGGAAGGACGTGACTTCTTTTCAGTTCTGGGACCGTACTATACATGCTACTCTTTTGGGAATTGGATTGCTTGTTTTATCTACACATTGCACTTGGTGGAGTGAGTATTTATAATGATATGATTATCTATGATGTGATTTGGCCACATTCTAGAGACTTTATCCTAACTAGTTTAGCTAGGGGTTCCTTTGGCTTATTTTGGAGGGTTACTAAATTTATTTTTTTGGCCCATCTACATGGGGTTTCGTGCTTTCCCTACATCTCCACAAACTCTTGCCTTCTCTACTGTAATCATAAATTCATTAATTTGTGTCTTTTCACACTATGGTATAATTCCTCTCCACGTGTGTGAATGGTATGCAGGGTTTAATTTTCCTTGATGTAATCCCTACCTTAACTATCTTTTGGAGATTATTGTTCGCGACTACTAAATTTGGTATTTCTTGCATTTTTGTGAGATTTCTATGCAGTCTGGCAGTATGGGTGGTGAGCACGTTCGGATGGAACCAGACAATTGTGATTAATTTCAAAACAACCCTCTAGTGTGGCACATTTGTGTGGAGGGAGGAATTGCTCTGCTCATGGAGTGCTTAGTCGGCCATGATCCTATTTTATCGAGTCAGTTTGCTAGTTCGTGGAAGGATAGGAGGGTTTCCATAGGTGGAATTTCATTCAAAATCAGTGAGGATGTTATTGTGTAGGCTATGGGTTTGTTGTGTGTGGGGAAAAAATATCCTAAACACACCAAAAGTCTTGACCACAAGAGCCTTAAAGCATTTTTCAGAGGTGAGGAGACCCCGATTAGGAACGAGGCTGGGTTTGAAAGGGAAGAGCTTCCTAAGCCGTGGGACATGGTGGGAATGGCGCTGATGAAGTATGTAATGCTGGAAGGTAGATATAAAACTTGTTTCTTTTATCATTTCCCTCTATTAAACCACCTTAGGCATAAAATGCTACTTAGTTTCCCATTTTTCCTTCTGATGGACCTAGAAAGCTTTGTTCACAAGTGTAAAGAGTTTCCCAACCGAAATCCCTATGATATCCCACCACTCCTACTTCATCAAGGGCTAATCCTTCATCTATATCACTTTCATCTTGTCCTCTACCCGCCTAAAGCCATCACCATTGTCCGTATTGAGAACATTGAACCCCTCTGTTTGGTGCATATCTCCCCAGCTGAGTCCAAGATCCCTCCTCAGAAGTCTAATATTGGCAATGTGGGGAATGCCAAAACCAAATCTGCCACCAAAAAACTTAAGGGTGGGTTGGGAAAGGCCCATGCTAGTGTGGCATAAGGGCTCTGTGAGCTAAAATCCACTCAGGCTAACAAGGCTATAAATTTCACTATGTCAAAAAAAGGTAAGGAGAAATGCATGCAGGATGCGATTGTTAAAGATGGCAAGGGTAAGAATGTGGTTAGGAAAGATTCCATAGGGGATACAGTTGTGGGGAACACGGAGATGACTGCAAGGGAAAGTGTTAGGAGGAGATTTGGGAGGCTGGCCAAGAACAACAAGAAGAGGTTAATCATTGAGGATTCGAAGGAGGAGTAGTCGGACAACAAGGGTTAAAAGGAAGAAGAGTTGGAAGATGTGGAAGAATATATTGTGGAGAGGCCCCAACTTACTCCGGTGAGCAACAAGCTTCCTTTTGATGGCTCTAGCTCGTACTCTTTGTACCCACTGGTGGATGAACCTACTGAGGTTCAGGGTGCTATGGATGTTGGGGTGGATTCAGGCAAGGTAGCGAAGAGATTGGACACTCTGGACAAAATATTTTGAGGGCTAACCCGCTTCACCATGAAATTGGGTCACTTTGTTACGAGCACTCTGTCTAATGCCATAAAAGAGAAATTGGAGGGGAACAATAGCCAGGAAAACAAAGAGTGGGTGGGATACAAGGTAGTGGACCTCCTGATTAAAAATTGGGACGATGCCAGTTAGTTGCTCCTCATGCCTGTCTGTCGGCTATTTCTCAGTTGTTGTTATGCTGCCTTTGGGCTATTTCTGGTTTTTCCTGTTTATGTTAGATGTTTATGTTTAGTTCTTTTTTGGCCCTAGTGGCTCATTGTGTGGGGTACAACGCCCTCTAAATGTTGTTTAACTTTTCAAAAACATACTGTACTTTCCAACACATTGATCTTCACTGCTTCACAAACAACCTATAACATATTTTATTACAATTTTCTCAATATCTCGACATATACAATCTTAAAGACATTAATGCTAATATTGTTGACATCAATGACAACCATATATCAACAATACAACCACAACATCCAACATATGTTAGCAAGAGTATTCTTAAGTTGTTCAACAAGATTGTACTCCTTTTGATTATGTGAAGGAAAATGAGGGGGACCAAGAAAGATATGTTTAGGCAATGGAATGGATTTTGAAGGTGTTTTTCTTGGTTGCAGATTGTTTCTAGTGTTATATGTATGAGCAACAATATTGTAACTCGATTTCTATAAAACACTATTCTTGGGTGGTTCAAGGATAAGTACAATTTTCTTTTGAACTTGTGGTTTTTGAGAGGGTGGAAAAATGATAAGTTTAGGCTCAGGAGAGTACTCTAAGGGGTATCTAATGTGCATAACCTAACAAAACTTATCCCTATTTTCATGTTCTCTTAGTGAAGAGGAGTCTAATTTTACTTCATCATCTTCATCCAAGGAATTAATATTGTGAATGATCTCATTTTATTCCATCATTATATCTTACCTAGTAGGAGATTTTTTAGGAGAACTACAAACCAAGTGTTCTTGACATTCACGGATTGGTTCTTCCAAAATGACTTTATCGCTTGTAAGGGAGTTTGCAGTGGTTGAATTTTCTCGCTCATCAATTATTTTATAATGTCACATAAATTTTTCCCTAGGGGAAGAGAGACACATAATATCCTCATGACTTTCATCAATTAAAGTATCTTCTTCACAACTAGGAGAGATACTAGGAGAAGAACAAGTATATTTTCATAATCATTTACGGTTTCATCCCTTTGTTCTCTAATAGGATAGGTAGGGGAAGGATCATAAAGAGTTTCATCATTTTCTTGTCCACTAAGAGAGGTAGAAGGAGAGAAGAAATTAAATATTGACTTCTATCTCTACAAATAATATCCAAAATCAATCTCATGTATCTTCAATTAATGATCTCAATCTGAATACAAAGAACTCAATATTTGATTGGATTAAAAATAATTTAAATACATGTCCATAAGGATACATGAAAGTGGCACCATTACAAATCAACCAAACTATATATTACTTTAATAATTTCATTTAATCCCCTTAATATCCTTCAAATATTTCCATTGTTTGAATATATTGGGATAAAAAGGTGACAATCATAAGTCAAACTTAAGAAACCTATACAATTACATACTACAAAAAATAAGAGAAACACCACAAAACTTATATTTTTTAGAAATCTACACAATAAAGCTAGATATAAACTTCCTAGAATTATAAAATTTATTTTAACAAATCTTTATATTAACGAAAAAACCAAATCCAAGCACAATTAAAAAATTTCACACCTAGGTTTGAGTAAAATATTCACAATAACTTAGATTTATTAACACTTATGGTTGGAAGGTATTTAATAGAACTAATACCTATAAAAATATTATATAACATGCAAGGGAATTGATGGAGTAGATCATAAAATATTCCTTTGCTCACTATGTTATCATATGCTATGTTTAGCCACTTCATATTTATATAATATTTTGGTACTATGTTGTTTGTATCTTGTCTTGACTACAATTTTTTACTAGACTAAAGTTGGGAAGGGTATGTACCATTTTATAAAATGGCCATTGGTGATCCCACAATACTAGTTTACAAGTTTTGGGCAAGCTAGACACTGAACTAATTTTTTTTAACTAAATCTTCACTTTCATGATCCTATAGCAGCTAAACCATGAGGAATTTGAAGATGATGCAATCTAGTGATTTGTGAAGTTTTGTCTATAGATTCTAAACATATTTTTTTCAAAAATTTTGGAATCAGATTACACTTTTTTTTCATCTCCTTCGAAAACTAGTTTTTATCAATAAGCAACATTTTTAAGGAGTGATGCTCACCATATACAACATAAATTTTTTTGTATGAAGGATAAAATTCTATTTTTTTCGAATTTAGATTTGTAACTACGATATCTAACTAGTTCATTTGGTTTCATAGGCTTTTATTAAATATTTTTTCCTTAATCAAGTTTCAAAGTCAAGCCAATTATAATTTAGACATAGGCAGATTATATACATCATAACCTTTTTTGTATGTATCAAAAATCAATTATTATTTTAAAATGGATCAAGGACATCAATATCCAACTTGAACATATATATATATATATATATATTTGATAATCTTCTATTTTTCCACATTTGCAGAACAAAGAGCTTGATTTTCGGTGAAAAACCTACATTCACAAGAAATAAAAAATAAATATAATAATCAAATTAAATTTAATTAAAATTATACTTTTTTGGAAGCTTATAATAAGGACTACATAATTACAAAAAATAAATTTTAAATGAATTCATTGGATCCGCCAAAAGGTAAATCAAAAGTGGTTTTTTATCACCATTTTGATAGGTGTAAAGGGGACTCTGTTATAGGTATGGTTTAAACTAGCGGGGTTTTATCCAAGGGGGCTTGGTATAAGGTGTTTTGATCAAACCCTCTTTAATTGTAATCCTTTAAATGGAATTTTTCAAGGCTTAAATCATTATATTTTCTAAACATATGTCATTTCAGCAAAAAATCAAGATCTCCCAGAAAGTGTAAACCACTATTGTGGCAGCACCACTAGAGAGGCCAAGCAGGGAATCTCACAAGACATGAGGTAGCTGAAAATAAAAATAAAAGAAAGTAGATAGAGACCAAAAAGAGCAAGAAAAAAAATATAGGGGAGAAGGTTAGCCAGATACTAGACCAACTACTGATCACCCACCATCTTGAGGCCATTGATGGCCTACCATTCATTTGCCAAAAAACATTGTTTTTCTTCAAAGGATAGGGGATTCTTTTTTATAGGATGGTCCTCATAAGTATTGGAAAAAGTAGAACTACCACCTTTCTTACACTTCTTAGAGTGCACAACTTCCTAATAGTCATCATCAACTTGTTTTCCATGGATATTGTGGAACTCCTATTGGAAAACCTGAATGGTAATCGTGGTGTTCTTTATCATTTCCTTGTTGTAGTCAAAAAATTTATACAAACACTTGAGGGTTTTATATTGAATGCTACACATTCTATCCACCCCCTCCAGTTGCTTCTCCCTCTCCTCCATTATACCAACCACAACCCTAAGCTCATCGACCTCATTTTACCAATTGGACCAATCATCAAAGGACATAGAAAGGGAAAACAAAAGGTCCTAATGACCTTCATATTCAACCTCACCCAGCTAGGTCTCCTTCTAATTAAGAAAATTCTCCTCTAAACTTTTAATTTCATCTTTGGCCATGATAAGTTGGGTGAGAAACTGTTTCAAAATTTCATTCTGGACATTTACATCCTTACTCGAGTCATTAATTTTAAGTTTCAAGGGGGAAAAATTGGCATAAACAACATCATCCAATTTGAGGTCTTCAAGGTTATTATCCAAATTTACATAGAGGGTGGGAGAACCTTGAGGTCTTGAAGGGTTAGTTCACAGGGTGGTTTGGAGGCTTCAAATAATTCTTCATGAATAGGGGAATCAATGGGGGATCCTTTTGATGTAGGGTTCTAGAATTCATCATCCAAATTGTCAAAATTATCAGAAATAGAAATTTGAGTGGGTTAAAAAAATGTAACACTTTTTTAGAACCCACGGTGGGCACCCTAGAGGTAGAATATTTACCTTTACCCCTAGTAACCCTTTGAGAGGAGAATGACATCAATTCAGGGCTAGGGGTTGACAAAGGTTCCTCCAAGGTTATAACAAAATATCTAACCACAAGATATATTATCTTAGCAAAGGCTAGGGAAGGGGAAAGGGCCACCTAAAATGGATGAGTTTGTAAATAAACCCTTGGTGGAGGGGTAGATTATTCCTTTTATCTTTAACAAATTTAATAGACTATTGAAGGGAGGACATAATCTAGAACACAAAGTTCATTTTTACAATTTAATGAAAGTGATTAAGTTTGGGAATTAGGTGGGAATGGAAGCACTTAAACCTACCTTACATGGTAACATAACACATCAAGACTTTTTGCATTCTACTCCATACTCTAGGGAGGTCATCTCTATTGAACTTATTATGCAACCAATTGATCTTTTCCCCTTTCTTGAGAATATGCGGCATTTTATTTTCTATTGATTTGGCTCCATTTCTTTTGTTCTTCACGATATTTTTCATGTTAACATAAGTGTAACCTATAACTTAAATAATTAACTTGTAAGAAATATTTTTTAGGTTATAATATACCATCCATTTCAATGGATTCTAAACTATATAAACAATAAATATTTTACCTTCTCTAAGTTTCAGCAAGTGGTATAAATTTGGCTTGAATGATAAATAATTTGCAAATTACTATTTCAATATCCTTAAAGGGATTGATCCAAGATAATAGATTTTAAAGGCCATGTATTTTGAATTGAATAGGTGATGGAGCATATTCATTTTCCAAGATGAATACATTTTAAAGGAATATTTCTTTGGATGACCCTTATTACTCTATTGGTGCAAGGGTACAAAGGAAGTGAACCTATCATGCCATTCTTATATTTGTATCTACATTTTTCTATATAAATGATATAAAGTTTACATAATCCATATTGATTATTGCTAGATCATTTTTGGATTTAATTATGTAAGAATTTTTTGCATCAAAAATTATTACACAATCAAATCTAGAAATCAACTACCAATAATTCTTCTATATGTCATAATCATTGTCTTATGTTTTCATTTTGGGGATGATGAAAAGTATTGAGACATTTAGGTCTCTTCCATGTTGACCCAAAATCTCAACTTTTCTTTCTCTCTCTATGTGTCATTCTTCCATTGTGTTTGTTGTTCTACTAGTATTTATAGGATGATGATGGCTTTGATTTCTATTATATCACTATAGCAAAGAAATATGATGACCCCGAATCCATAGATCCCTTAGGTGTTACCTTTGGGATTTCATTTGGGGGAAACCCGTCTTTATGATGTAACTTTATTTGGAAACATATCATTGGAATAGGGCTCTCCAAATAAGATCACATGTTCCTTTTAACAATTAGAATTTATCATTTTCTATTTTAAATTATTTTCTTATAGTAGGGTGTTTAGCAATTTATTTAAGTGGGGGCATGCAGTGATATTATTTCATTTTGGCATATGATCATTTTGGCACTGACTTATGTGTACACAGTTTTTGTGATGAGTTTTCCCACGTGCCACCCTTTTTTATGAGTACACACCTTGTATACCTAATGTGCATTTCTCAATCTTTGGGGCTCACCTAGTGAATAACATAGTTTCACTAGCCCTCATCAATATTTTGTTCACAATGTGGATAGTTGGTTTTCACTTGTGAATGTTTTCTAGATAAATAGTTGAGGCTTGATCTATACCTATTGGATTAACAGTCGCAGCTTGATCCACCTCTTTTCCTTTTTATATTTGCATTAATTTTGACATTATATGATTGTGTGCTTTGTCTCACTGCTACATGCATGTGTCTCTTTGTGCCTTTTTTTTACCATGAGATCCTAGATCTTGTGGGCTCAATCATCCCCCTAGATCCTTTTCATCTTATTTTAATGATGAAAATTGACCACCCTTCTTAGATATAGCACAATTTCCCATTTAATCTGGACCTATTTTAGTACCCTTGCATTAATTACCCTTTAATTCATCATTAATAGGTCCCTAAGACCCATTATTTCGGATCTCGAGGCTTATTTCAACTAAAAACCTGACAAAATCATCAAAAAAATCAAAAATTCCAAAAACCCACCCTAAAAATCTAGGGTGGGACTCATTCAACACCTTGGGTGAATGAGTCCCCCTAGGTGGGACCCATACACCATGGTTGGCCTATGAGTCCCATATGGGACTATTTTAGGGTTTTAAGAGGAAAATCACCTTTTCAATTCAAATTGTTTGTTAATGTCAGCCTTTGAGATTTGAATAATGGTAAAGTAGGTGTTAATGCCTATATAAGCAAGCTTCTAAGTAATTTTTTGATCTAAGAAAGAATTTTTTGAGCCATTTCAAGATCCAAACTTTGAGGAATCTTCAAGTGTTCAAGTTTCATAAGGAAGCAAAGTTGAAGTCTTGGGATAGCATTAAAGTGTTTTTACAAGTCTTCAAGCTTACTTTAATTCAATATCTATCATTTTCAAGGGTTGATCATGGTTGTCTATGACAAATCATGATGTATTATAGGTTGGGGAGATACAACTAGCCATCAAGCCAAGCCTAATTCCTTGATTCCTAAATGATTTCGTCCTCCATTATCACTCCAAATTCAGCACAATGAAGTTACAAGCATTATTAGGGCTCAATTGGGTGGTTATAGATCTCTCCAAGTGAGTCATTCATCTTCACATTTCATTCATGCACCTCTTTCTTACACATTAGAATAGGGATGCATTACATTTTAGATTTCCTAATCTTAGACACACATAAGGTTAGGATTTACACTCCTTTTTATAGGAATATTTCATTATTTCTATCTTGGTTTAATTACCAAACTAGGGTTTTGACCGAGGTAAATCCCCCATAAAAAAATCAAGTCTATATTCTATTTGATGGGTATTTTCATAGGTTTATATATGAAAATCAATTTGGGAGAAAAGAGAAGGTGTTGAAGTGCAGATCTAAACTTTGAATTCCTAATAAAGTGGAATGAGATTAATTCACCAGAAGTAGTGAATGAGTCCCACTATAGGTTTTTTTCAATATTTTTGTAGATTTAGATACCCTTTATTAAGAAACTTGTTCCTATGGAAAAAAATTTTATCTAGAACTAATTCACCCAGATTGGCATATGAGCCCAAGTAGGTCAAAATTTTAGGTTTTTCAGCATTTCAGAGCCCCATCTAGTTATTTCCAAATTTCTAGGAGCACATACTTCATCTTAGAACTTTTTGTTTTGTTTTGTTACCATTTCTAGGTCATTTAGTGAAATATTGCATTGAATTAGAGTTAAGAATTGTAGACATGAAAAATATAAAATTCAATCTGACACATTGGATCCTGATTTACTAACACCATTTCATCCTGAATCATCTCCTTTTCTATTCATTTAATCAAATAATTTGTATTTGATTAAATTCATCACTCTTCATCTCTTAATTAAATAAATCAACTTTAATCATCTCCTATTAATTAAATAAATCAATTTTATTTAATTATTTCTGTAATCCCTCTTTAATTAAATAATTCATCTTATTTAATTAAATCTCTAAAGTCCTCTTATTAAATTGAATAAATTAAACATTATTTGATTTAATCTAACATTATCCCCTTTAGTTAAATAAATTAAAATCATTTATTTAATTAATCATTTCTTCTCATTTTGATTTAAATCAATTCATAAAATCTAAGTCAAAATGGTCAAATCATCTAATCTCTCATTAAATTGATCAAATCTTGATTAAGTTAATCCCTATCGCTAAAATCCTCTAGAGAATGCAACTTGCACGATAAATTAATTACTTTGATTTATTTAATTCTCTATTTTCCCTCACATGGCATAAAAAGGGAATATTCCCTCAAATTTGAATTCAAATTCAAATGGACTTAGTCCTTCCAACAAGGCATTTAATTTTGTTACATGTACTTGGCCTTGAGCCAAGTCACATTAACTCCATTTCTTTCATCCCCCCTAAACATGTCACTTCATTAAATTCAAAATTCAAACTTGCACATTGATCAAAATGTGCTCAACCTTCAACCATTCACATCTTGACAAGTGGCACTTGGCCAATGGATGTTGAATGATTCCACATTGCTCAATTTCACTCATACTTCCAACTTGGAAATCTATAAATGAGAGACTCTTCCTCTCATTCAAACATCCGCAATTTGAGTAAACTTACTATACTCAACTTCTTCCTCAAACATATCTAGTTTCATCCATTTCTTCACATTCTTAGCTAGGTTATGCAGATTTTTATCATGAAGTTGATTGAATCTTCATCAAGGTGGATCACTCATCAAACCATCAAAAAAGATTACAAAGGAGTTTGGAAAGGGCTGATTTTGACATACCAATTGGCACCAACTCCCCCATGGGATCAATATTCTGCATTGTTTAAATTAGGATTTCATTGCTTTCTTATTTATTTCTTCGTTTTTCCTATTTTAAAGCATTGTAACTAGATTTCATGGGGAATCTCTCATACTTTTTTGCATATTGAGCTAATGATTTGACATTTTTGTTTCTCTTGTTCATTTGTAGGTTTAGGGGTTCACAAGAATTTTGTCTTTCCAAGTCTTAACTTGGTGGTGAACCCATCATTAGTTTACAATCAGTCCCTAGGAAAACCCTATTACATCATCTCTTTATCCTTTGGATTGAGATATCTAGAGTTATCCTTGAATGAAATTGGAAAGTGGGTGCACCCTATTTTCTAAACCATACGAAAGAATCATAACCCATTTTATTTCATTTCATTTTGGTGAACCTACATTTAGAACACTATAATTCTGATTTAGAGTGCATCATCATCCTAGATATTTCTTGCATTAACATTGCATTATGGTTTTCATTAGTTAATTGGAATTCTAGGGTTTCTAATTTTAAATTAGTGGAAGTTCATATAGGTTGCATTTTTAAATCCTAAATCATTGAAAATCATACAAAATCTGCATTTTCACTTAGGTTACATGTTATACAACATAAAAAGCATAAAAATAAAATAAAATTTCTGAAAATTTTGAAAAACCCCTCACTGGAACTCATACACACTTCTAGGTGAATCAGTCCCAGTGTAGATTTTGCACTACATTTTTTAGAATTAAATTCCCTATTTTTGAGCTTCTATTTACTGTTAGAATATTTATGTTTTAGTCTGCATACTTTATGTTTCATTCAAATCATTAGAATTGCCATAATTTACATTCATTTCAATTGTAGATAGAATTAGATTCTTGCATTTTTCATTTTCACCACTATTTCATAGTTCAACTAGATTAGATTACATTTTGCATACATTAGAAAATAAAACCAAAAACAAGATCAAACAACTAAACCACTTGGAGAAAGTATTGTTATTTGACTATGTCAAGTCTCTTTTTCCTAGGTTAACTTGACTCTCAAGCCTTTTAATAGTGATGAAATTGACATGTTAGATGAAGCCCTTGAGGATTTCATCTCACAAATTTCATCCACTAAGGCTTGTTATGATAAACCAAAACAAAGAGACGTTAATGTGATTCAACCTCAACTTATCCTTTACCCACCTTCACACAAACCTCAAACTCAAAATAAACCTCTTTACACTCTTGAACCACCTAAAAAGAATGTTTTCCGAAAATCAAGTCATAATACCATTTCTCATACATATTACACTAGAAACAATCTTCAACCAAAACTAACAACCTCAACATATTTTCCTATAACCAACTTTGGTTTTCATGTGCCCCTTGTTTTCCTTTGTATAGTGGAAATGAGTATTATCTTATTGAACAACTTAAGAATACTCCCTTAAAAATATCCTTATGGGATTTGATTCAAAACTCTCCTAATTATCAAACTATGCTTCAAATATCCTTATAAAAAGTTGTGATCCCCTATAGTAAAAATACAAGTGATGTGGCAACTCTAATAAAACGAATGATTATAGTTAATGTAGACACTACTTTTCACCAACATGAGCTCCCTCCCTTGTAGAGAAGAAAGAAACATGATTCCTTCATGATAATAGCCAAATTCAATAGAATGGGAATAAAAATAACCCTTGTCGATAATGGATCAGCCCTTAATGTGTGTAGTGTGAATATTCTAGATAGATTGAGCATAGATAAATAAAAATTTGAACCTGAATCCTTGTTGATTCAAGGATTTGAAAATGTACGATATAAACTACTTGGTGTGATTACTTTACCTATTATAGTAAAAAAATCTACCTTACGAACTCCTGTTCATGTTATGCATCATGTCCTTTCATACAATCTTGTTTTAGGAAGACCTCAGATTCATGAGATGCATGTGGTGCCTTCAACTCTTCATCGTATCATGAAGTATGTCCAACATCAAACATAGAACTTATGAAAGAAGAAAAGAAGGAGATTGAAAAAGTGTCAAAATTATTCGATGATGATTGGGTTTCTTTAGAATTCACACCCTTGTTTATGGGAGAATACATAATCACAAGTAAATAATATGACAAGGAAAAAAAATAATGGTAATGTCAATACATAATTCAAAAAAAAATCATAAGAATCTACCTCATCCACTCTAGAAGAAGACACAAGTTATACAAAAAAAATTGAGGAGATAGATTATCAACAACCACAAAACCCACAAGAAATTGAAAGAATTTATGGAAAAATCTATGAGTTCATGTACCAACTTGGTTATAGTGGAAAAGGATGTTCTAAGAAAGAACAAGGTTTGTGTGTCCCTATAGTGCCTAATACACAAGAAACAAGAAGTGGTTTGGGGTATTACCATTCTAAGATTATGCAAGCAACAAAGAGACCCTTGCTAAATATCAACACCATCATGTATAATCCTAAAACAACTCTCACGTTGAAGCATCTAGAATTGATTGATACAAATTGTGAAGCATTATTGGAGTATTTTGAAGATGATGAAGCCTTGAAAGAAATGATAGGATTTTATGATCAAACATTTACACCCCTTAAAAAGAAATGACTTAAATTTTCTATGATTAGTACCAAGCAAAAAGATAGAGAAGAAATTAGTGAACTTTAAATGAACAAAGAAGAATACAAGCCTAAATTTATGAAACAAAATGTGCTTCCTTTACGAGATAGGGCATGGACATACAAATGGATGTTAAAAATGAGGACAAGGTGATTAATTTAGGAAACTACCTCAATGATGAAGAACAAGAAGACCATTCAATTTTACTTCAAGACTTTCCTAAAATTTTCACTTGGACTAATTCAGATATGCCAAGAATTGATTCTAAAATTGTAACACAAAATATAGTCCTCCCTAAAAATGCTAAGCCTATTAGATAGAAGAGTCAAAAATGAACCCTAAGATAGCCTTATTAGTTAAAGCTAAGATTGAAAAGCTCCTTGAAGATGGTTTTATCAAACCTATAGATTATTCTCCTTGGATATCAAACATTGTCATAGTTGTAAAACCAGAAAATCCTATTAGAATGTGTATGGACTTTCATGATTTGAAAAAAGCATCTTTAAAAGATGACTTTCCCCTTCCTAATATTGACATGATAGTAGACTTGACTACGAGACATGCTTTGTTGTCATTTATGGATGGTTTTTTTGAATATAATCAAATCTTTATCAATCCTCAAGAACAATATAATTTATTTTTTACAACTTGGAGAACATTTTGTTGGGTAATGATGCCTTTTGGATTGAAGAATGTGGGCACAACATATCAACGAGCTATGAAATTGATATTTCATGATTACATGCATAAGGTTTTGGAAGACTATGTTGATGATATTCTAGCCAAATATTTAAAAAAACAAGATAAAATGAATTTCCTTTAGAAAATATTTGAATGAATGTGAAAATACAGGATGAGATTAAATCCAAAAAAGTGTGTTTTTGGTGTAGATAGTGGAAAAATTCTAGGTTTTATCATATCTCATAAAGGCACTGAGGTGGACACAAATAAAATTGATGTTATATTTAACATGCAATCTCCTAGAAACATCTCCCAATTGCATACATTACAAGGAAGAATTCCAGCTATTTTTTATTTTGTGGCATCCTTAGCAGATTGAACATTACCATTTACACATCTACTTAAGAAAAAATTTTAGTTTAAATGGAATACAAATTATAAATAGAATTTTGAGAGTTTGAAATATTATCTCGCTACTCCTCCCATTTTACAACCTGTTATGCAAAACAAACCATTCATCTTATATATAAGAACATCAACCCATGCTCTTGCAGTATTGTTGGCTCAGTAAGATGAAACTAGTAAAGAGCATCCTATTTATTACATTAGCCAAACTTTGATTCATTACAAAAAATGATACACAATGATAGAGAATTTTTTTTTGGCTCTTTTATTCACACTAGTAAGTTGTGACATTACTTATTGAATGTTGAAATACATGCGATATCAAAATTCAATCCTTTAAAACAATTTTTTGCTAAAATCGATCTAGCAAGAGGATTAGCTAAATGGGTTATGTTGTTGACTAAATTTGACCTTAAGTTTGTTTCTCAAAAAGAAATGAAAGGAGAAGCCTTGGCCAACAAGTTAGTTTATTCTTCTTCTCCCCTAACATTACCTAATGAAGAAGCATTTCTTGATGAGAATATATTGACTATTCAACAACATGAAAATGCATGGGAATTGTATTTTGATGGATCTAAGTGAAAAATAGGATCTGACATAGGAGTAATAATAGCTCTGCCTCGAGGAAAACCTCTTCCCTTATCATATCGATTAAATTTACTATACACAAATAATATCATATATTATGAAGTGTTATTCGCTTCATAATGCGGCACTTTAACTATAGGAGCCTAAGAAATCAAAATATTTTGTGATTCGCAACTAATCATTAAAAAAAAAATGGAACATATCAAGTGAAACATGACGCATTATTAAAATACAAAGATCTTACAATGACCCTATTAGAGAATTTTGATTCCTTTACCATTGATATCCCATGGAAAGATAATAGATATGTGGATGGAATGTAAATTACCTCTTATCTACTATCCCCTCATGATCCCTCAAAAGACTTCGCATTTTTCATCCTCATAATTATGAAACCATCGATTGAGTATAAAATAGATCAGATATTAACAATCACCACAAAGAAAATCTAGCAAATGGTAATGTGTTGATATTTGATTATCTAAAAACTGGTACCTTTATTGAGTCTACAGCTAGGAATGCTAGAAGACACCTTCAAATACTTACATCTAGAATTATATAATTCTTGTTGATGTATTATATAGGAGGTCCTTTGATGGTTTATTACTTAGGTGCCTTAACCAATCTAAAATCCTAGTAGCACTTGAAGAAGCTCATTCAGGTGCTTGTGGAGGAAATTTTGGAGGAAGATCACTAGTGCAATATTTAATTCATATAGGATATTACTAAAGAAACATGGAACAAGATGAATTTGCATATGTTAGGAAATATTGAAAATGTCAAGAACATAGGAGACTGATTCGTGATCATGCTTTTGAGATTCACGTACAAGTCTCTATTTGTCCTTTTTTGATGAGGGCCTTGAACATCATTGGAAAAAATTCACCTCCTTCCTCCACCATACATACATTTGTAATCACTGCAATAGATTATTTCATGAAGTGATTGGAAGAAATTCTCCTTTTTTTGATAACTACTGATGTAATATGTCTTTTCATATTGGAACATATTATTGCTTGTTTTAGACTCCCTTCTGATTTATTATTGGAAATTGGGACACCATTTAAGAATAAGGATGTGAAGAAATTCTTAGAAATGTTTAGCATACAACATCACTTTTCAACACCTTATTACCCATAATCTAATGGTCAAGTTGAATCAATTAATAGAACCCTAGAGAAAATCATAAGGAAAATAGTAAGAAAACACAATAAAGATTGGAATTTGTAGCTAACATATGTTTTATGGACCTATCATGTGAATGTTAGAGCATCAACTAGACATACCCCTTATAGCTTCGTCTATGGAACCAAGGTGATACTAACCTTGGTGCTAGAGATCCCTTCATTACGAATCTCTCTTCAAGGGGTTATTGATGACAATACTTATAAGGAACAATAGTTGCATCAACATTATTGATCACATTCAGGCTTATTCTAAAAGAATGTAGCATAGTTACAATGATAACATAATACCTCATTCCTTTAATATAGTTTATTTGGTGTTATGAAATAATCAATGTAATGTCAATGATAACCCGATGAAAAAAGGAAAATTCATCCCCACTTGATTAGGCCCTTACATAATTGATGAAAATTATGGATTTGGGGCTTATACAGTGAACAAAAAGGATAGTACACCTCTTAAAGAACCTATGAATGTCGTGCATCTGTACTAATACTATGTCTAACACTATTGAATAGTGTTAATTATAAATCAGTGGCGTTAGAGTTAGTAGATGACAATATATGTGCTCTTCTTGCATTGTTTCATTCTTGAAAAACAATTATGTGTGTCTTGGATGCTAAACTGATTATTTAATATGATTACTTTAAAATTAATTCTATTCAATTTCATCTTGTGTGTTATGTTAGATTAGATCCTTATATGCATTTAATGTTTTTTAATTAGATCATAGGTGCAATTAATTTAACATAACATACTTAATCACAATGTTGCATCTAAGAGAAACTAGAATAAGTTTTAATTAGATCACATAGAATAAGTTAAATCATGGAAACTGATAAGGGTGAGAAATAGGATCCACCCTATGTTTTGAGACAATGAGATGGATCACCAATTTTTCAAAGCCAAAATCAATTCAAATTGTGTAAAATATGATGCTAATAACAATAAAAAATGTTACCTAACTATTATAGCAACTATGGGGGATTCTTTTAGAGCATAAAAAGCTATGTACCTGGCCATAAAGTATTTGTTTTTGATCTATTGAGGACTCATTCCCCTTTAGTGGCAAAAGGGTCCTTTTAGGGTTTCATAAAACTAATTTTAGGATCTTGTACCTTGATGTTTATACTATTAATTTCCCATTTATCAAGCTCTATAAGCCTACAATTAATTTTGTAGAGCTCTTTCCATGATCTTGCACTTTGAATGACAACTTTAGCAACTTTACAACTTTGATAATCTTGCTCCAAATATTTTTCAACTTGATCTTCAACCTGTAAAGACAAGAAACACACACAATCAAGGGTAGAAAAATTGTTGATTTGTTAGTGAATGGGGGGTTGCCTCAATCAAACCCCTTGTAGTTAATTATACCAAATAATGAAATAGATGAAATCTATCATGAACATGAAATAATGTAAATGATGTGACCATGGATTTTGTCTTAGAATGGAAATCTGCAAAATATCATGTATTTTCCATGAAGAATGTAGATCTAGGATACTTGAATATTATATGAACAATATTTTCATGTATATCTTCAATGCTACATACACCTCCTTAGCTCAACAACATGAATTCATGAATAAAACCCTTGAAATGATGATATGATCTTGAATCTCTATAATAAACAGTTGAAATCTAGCTTGAAATTCCTTATGAATTCTTTTGAAATTCTCTAATACTCTTTCTCTTGATCTCATGAAGCCACTTAAAATTTATAGATTGTGTTAGGAGAAACAATGTGAATTAACCCCTTATTTATACTAAATTAGGAGATTAACCCCAAAATTCAAATAATTAAGGTCAACAAGAGATATGGGAAGAAAGATAATTAAATTCCCACCACAATTAAATTCAAAAATTAAGGTTTCATTGAGGGAGGACCCATTTTCCACCAAAGGCGAATGGGTCTTGGCTAAGTTTCCAAGACCAAGCTCCAGGGAGCTGAAAGAAGGCCAAAAACCCATTCTAGATCAACTGAGAAAGGGAGGTCCTATTAAGGGAGGACCCATTCACAATTAAGGGTGAATGGGTTTTGGCTCATCTTATGAGGACCAAATTTTTCCCAATGAAATAATTTGATATTTAATTTATGATTGTTAGGAAAGATCCCCAGGAGGTGTCAAAATTAAGGCCTAAATTTGAATCAAAAGGGGGGTTAATAACTCCAATTAACCACAATGAATTAGGATCACATAGATAAGTGTGAAAACACTTTACAACACTTAAAAAAGGCATGCATCATGTATTTTTTTATTGGAAAGGGGCCCATTAGGCTTAATTAAAAAAATATGTCCTTAAAAAGTGTGAAAGTGTGTTACAACACTTTAAAACACCTTTGTAAAGGACCAGTTAAGACATGTTTTAATTAAATAAAGGTCTTGGAATAATTTTAATGTGTACAAGACATTACAAAACTATTCCAAGATATCATTAGTTTATCTTTAATGTCAATTATCAGATCAAGCAAGGAAAAGGCTATTTTTTTTGTTACTATAGAGACATTTATTAAATAATCTTACAAAGATTATTTGATCAATCAGATTTCCATTTAACATTTAACACATAAACACAAGTAAAAAAATATCAAATGATCATTATATATATATATATAATTTTTGTGTACATGTCATCAATATATAAAATACTACTAAGGTCTATGATTGCTAGATCCCTCAAGATTTGGTGCTTGCATCTATCTAGAGGTGGTCCATCATGAGACATTGGTATGTGATAATGATCAAAATATGTTGAGTAGATTTATAGGATATTGTAAAACTTGTACCTATCCATGGGCCTCCTGACGATCCTCCGCTAATGATCTCTCTTTTCTTGTAGTTTGGCTACCTTTGAATGAAGTCTCTCAACCTTTTCTAGGGATTGAGATGACTAAGCATCTTGGGCAGCCTTGGCTTGGTGGACACACCTCGTGAAAATATTATACGTTGCCTGAAGTCTAACATATAACTCGAACAACTTTAAGTCCCGCTCTATAATGGGTGGGGGCATATAGTCTACATCAGTAGCCTCCTTATAGACTGATGAGGGAACTATCTCGACAACCACCTGGCAATAGAGATCATGAAGGTCTCTCATATCTCCTACAAGATAGAAATCAAAAATATAATTAGTATGCATCGTGATATATATATACATAAAATTAAAACATAAAGCGTAAGCATAGAGCATGCAAGTAAATAAAATATCATTACCTAGCTCTTAGGATAGCTATGTAAAGACATCCTTGTCACATGTAGGAGGCATAAAGGATGTGTTAGCCTCTCCATGATTATAGATGATGGTGCCTACTACAACTATTGATCATTATCTAGTTACATGAGTAGGAGATGGCTCTTCCCACTCATGGTCCACTAGATCCTCATCTACTATCACATCAACCTCACTCATCATTTGCTCCTCCTCCTCCTGGCCATCATACTCGGGATCTACAACCACTTGGCAATAGAGATTATGAAGGTATCTCATATCTCCTACAAGATAGAAATAAAAAATATAATTAGTATGCATCGTGATATATATATAGAAATAAAATTAAAACATAAAGCATAAGCATAGAGTATGGAAGTAAATAAAATATCATCACCTAGCTCTTCGGATGGCTATGTAAAGAAATCCTTGTCGCGTGTAGGAGGCATAGAGGATGTGCTAGCCTCTCCATGATTATAGATGATGGTGCCTACTACAACTATTGATCATGATCTAGTCACTTGAGTAGGAGATGGCTCTCCCCACTCATGGTCCACTAGATCTTCATCTACTATCACATCAACCTCACTCATCAGCTACTCCTCCTCCTCTTGGCCATCATACTCAGGATCTATAGCCTCATCATATTCCTCATCTATAACATTCATGAATATTTATGCAATGCTAAAGAGTGTCTCCTTAGCTCTATCCTCCTCCTCATCTACCTAATTTGAGAGTGGCTTTGCATCACCTATTGACTCATCCATCCAAAATATAAGAGTCGATCATGCTACTACCAACCACTCCTCATAGGAATCTGTGGTACCAATATCATAAATTTCAGAGACTAGAGGCATATCATGATCCTCATAATTAGATTCACTATAGAAAATATCATTGATAGTGAACCGATGAGTATCGTCGGGCCTCTGGGTACTCCGTATTGATCTCCTTAAAAAGGGTCATGCCATGGGCAGTACCTAGACCTATCCAATTTTTTTTATGATAGGATCATAGTAGAAGGCTCATACTATGTAATTGTGTCTACCCATTAGAAATTTTTCCATCTATAATCTCCTCATCTAATGAGTCTCATCTATCCACTATGGTATAAGTTGGTAAGGTCTCCATATGATCTCCTCATCTAGCCAATAAAATTAAACTCTCCAAAAATGAAAATCCCCATACTTCCATAATCACCATAGTGAATAGATGAATGGATGAGGATACCCTACGGTTGATGCACATGAAAATCCCATTAGCCTTGTACATGTGATATGCTCTAGGCACCACACCTAAAAAAGTATATAGTGTACCATGCTATCAATCTCATGAAATTAAAATCACCCAAGATCATAATATAAGTGCACAAGGATGTCAGGCCCCTAGGCATACACGGTCCTATGCTCTGTCATCCCTCATATTATATGTAATATTCCTCCCTCTAAATGTGCTCCCAGGCTACCAGGGACAAGTACTAGTTCTACAGTGAACATCAAAATCTATGCAAAAAATGTGGCCTATGAATATAGTAACATGGCTAGATCGATATGTGGCCTCATGCTACTATCATGAACTAGACCTCCAAGTAAATACTACATATCATATTTCATCTCTCGAAATGATCAATCCGCTAGAAAATCTATCCTCTCACCCTGAATTAGAACTTAGAGTATGCAATGGACATCCTCTAACGTAATCATCATCTCGCTTATGGAAAGATGAAACATGCATGTGTTTTCATTCCATCGCTCTCCAATGCCATATGCGTAGCATCATTGGTACCTCATTGGAGGAATGAGGTACATCCAATACAATCATGTGGTCTATAATATCTATGTATTCTTTTTTGAAAGTGTTGGGGATATGTCTCAGAGGTGACTCATCTATTGGCCACTAGGATGTTGTCATGAATGAGGAGGAATCTAAAAATAAATAAAAAATATGTCCTATAACCATTCTAAAATCTTAAATCCATACATCCACAATTAAACAAAGTGTACTAAAGTTGTTCTAGCGTACTTCTCTAAGGGTCCTAGACTCTTTAGACCCCTTTTGGGACACTTCATGAATAAAAACAACACTTTACGACAAAAAGGGACACTTTGTGCCAAAAGGGACACTTTGTGCCAAAAGGGACACTTTGCAACAAAAAGGGACACTTCACGAAGAAATAGGAAACTTTACAAAAAAAAGGGATGCTTTACAAACTTTTCTTCCAAGCTCCTAAATTAAACTAGAAATGTGTACAAATCATAAAATAAATGTGTAAGGACAAAGCTAGGGTAGAAAAATCAACTCACTTGATAATGATGCTCATTTCGGGCTACTCAATCTTGTGGGGCGTCTAGTCTTGGAGGATCGTAATCTCGTCATCCTCAATCACTCTTAGACAAACTCAAGATACATTAAGGTAAATGAAAAAATAGTTAGAAATTACTTCACTTTTTACTCTTCTATAAGTTAAAATTTGGGGTTTTACTATATTAGGCTAAAAAACTACCTTTAATTCAAATTAACATAACATGATCCAGAGAGCTTTGTTTTTGACATCACTTATTGCATTAGAATCATGATTTCTCTCCTTTCCTCATCAAATGTTTATCATTATGTGGTATGGTACTTAGAAATACCCTATGGTGTGACCTACCTTATTTGATGTAGCTAGAATGCTAGCTTGCTTCCACCTCCGTAAAGTAAGTGGAATCAACGAAGCATATATCTACCCTCAAATTTTATTTCTAGAAGAAGTTATATAAGAGGATTTTTGGACAACTAGCGAATTCGTGTTGGTGGATACGGTTCCTAACATTGTGGTTTTCTAGATAGCTATAATGGGGGATTCATTATCCCGTGTTGTGAATGAACTTATATGAGTATCCATTTATAAAATTAAATGTACTGTTTAGATTCTTTTAGCTTGCATATGCTCATAGAGTCATATGGGCACAAAAGTGGGGGCTATATGTAATGACAAAAATTGACCCCCCTTCTTTGAGATAGGGAAATTTATCATTTAATCTAGACCTATTTTGGTACCCTTGCATTAATTACCTTTTAATTCATCATTAATAAGCCCCAAGACCCATTATTTTGGATCTCGAGGCTTATTTTAGCTAAAAATGTGACAAGATCATCAAAAACATAAAAAAATTCCAAAAACCCACCTTGAAAATCTAGGGTGAGACTCATTAGCCACCTTGGGCGAATGAGTCTCCCTAGGTGAGACCCATACACTGGGGTTGGCATATGAGTCCCATTTGGGACCTTTACAATATCACACTACGTATGCATCCCCTTAATTAATTAGACTTAATTATGCCTCTAATCAACCAAATTATGCATTCCAAAGCCTTATTATTCCCATTTTTGAAAGAGAAACCTATATTAAACAATTTCTTACATTAATTAAATCACCTTGGAAATTGAGTGTCCTAGACTTAGGTCATAGGAACCATTCTCCCTAGAGAAAGTGGGTCCCGTTTAAATCCTAATACTCAATTTTTGAAATGTTTTTGGTGGCATTTTAATGATTCAAATTCAAGTTTCAAATGTTTCTTTTGGAATCTAATGTTTAAGGAATTAGATAAACAACTATAAATATCTAGTATTTTATCAATTCAAATCTAAATGACATCAAGAGAATTGAAGAGTAGATTTATCAACCATCCACAACAACAATAAAGATCATATCATCATTTCAAAGTTAATATGTGTTCATGCCATGTTTTGCAGCTAAAATTGTGATGTAGGTTTCAAGCATTCAAGGAAGCATTCAAACATCAATCAATCAAGTCAATCTATGCAAGATCCAAGCCTTAGAGTGATGTGTTTGACTTCAGTCCTCTAGGGGCAGCGATTAAGGGTTAGTGAGTTGTAAAAAGAAAGTGTTCATTCATAAATTCCTCCATTTTGTCATTATTTTATTATCAAGGTTTAATTACCAAACATGGGGTTTGACTAAGAAAAACCCCCATTCACCCAAAAAAAATTCCTTCTCTCTTTGTATGCATGGATTTATAGGTGAAGAAGGACTAAAATTTGATCAAAGGAGAAATTTCGCACAGCTGCATAAGTTGTCATAATTGTTGTGAAGCTACATAAACTCACCTATAGATTTTAATTTTAGCTTTCTAACTGTCAAACCTAGAGGAATCAGAGGCTTAGATCTAGGATCAGAGGACTATAAAAATTGATTTTGGACCCTTGCACTACAACTCCTTCACCCTAGAGTGAACCAATCCTAATACATGCCCTAAAATCCACTTTTTATCATAGGTGTGCACCAGTCTTCCCTTCTCAGATCTGTCTACAAATTTTCTTTCCCATTTTTTTTATCATAGAATTCTATATTTCATGTTTTAGTTCATATAATTCATTTAGTTAATGCATTTTAAATTAGTCCAAAACATTTCAAATCAGTCAATTTTTTCATAAGGAAGTAGAGATTCAAAAGATCCAAAATAGGGTTGGCTCACATCAAGGTTGAAAGTCAAACTTGTCCCTTTGTGATATTTTATCTTTCTAATGAAATTAGGGATAAGGGTGTTTGAGTTCTAGGCCTTTGCATCATTCAAAATTGATTAAATTTCCCCCCAATTTTCCTTTTCTTTCATTTTGGTGAACTTGACATTGTAAATCATAAATTTTGATTTGGAAGTCTCTAAAATGCTAGATCTAGGATTTGCATTAGTTTTTTTGCATCTCATTTAGGGTTTCAAAAATATATTTTGGTATCATTTGAAGTCACAAAAATCTAGAAATATTTCATAAATCTTGCATACATCTTACATATTATTTGTATCAAGGGTATCTTTTATTAATTTACATCAGAAAACTCAGTCAAATTGCATCTCAAAAGTTGTCATTTTGTTTTCTTTTTACCATAAAATTACATGTAAATTTAATCATATAATTCTGAAAATCTATAACTAAAAGAATTCGTTTGCAACCTAAAACATAGAACTTAAACATTAAATTAAAAAATTGAAAATTTTAATGTTTCAAAACCTTGTACAAAGACTCATTGACCCTTAGGGGAGGGTGTCCTTGTATTGGTCATTTTCCAACTTTCTAAGCATAAAATTTTCTTTGTCTACTGTATTTCCTATTGTTAGTAGATCTCAATTTTAGTTTCAGAAGTTATTTTATGTAGTTGTTTGCATTTAATTCAATTGATCAAAATAAGTGCATTATTCAAAAGAAAAAAATACATTCAAAAGACAAACTAAAAGACATGACTAATAATATGATTGATTATGGTGATGATTTAAAAGGTATGGTCAACCTCATAAGGGCCAAAGAAAATTGTCTCTTTATAGTGTTTTGTCATAAAATGACATAATTAAACAAACACTTGATGGTCCTCTTTACATCATTGTAAAAATAACGAAAAGCCTACTAATGGGATATTTATTGATCCCATTCATGAAGAGAATTTGATCATTGAGGAATTCTATTTTTTGCATGAACTTTACCAAGATTCTTATGAACAATTAAAAACATGCTTCAAAACATATCATAGGTTTGATCACTCTCCCATTAAAATTTGTACTGAAAAAATTAAATGTCTCATTCTTTATAATCCCATTGCTGGACCAATTTTTTGTGAAGTTAGGCTCTCATGGCTATGCTCCATGGATGACCTCTTGTCGATTATCCATAAATTCTTGAAATTTCTATTTGGAAATGAAATTTGTGTAGTAAATCATAGTGGTTTTAATCCTTTGTATTCCTATTGGATTTCTTTTGTATTGAATGTATGGAACCTATTCAACCTTGTGAGGAATTATTTTTGAAATATTATCAAAAGTTCAAAGAAAAGTCCAACATAATTCCTCCACCAATTTCCTATAAAATACCAAGAGATAACCACACCACTCCTTTGGTTCCTTCTAATATCAAAAAAGTTCATAAACCTAAAGAGAAAGTGGTTGAACAACCTTTGATGGTTCCTTTTGTTCCTCCTTTGTAGGAAGAAAAGAAACCAATGGTTGATAAACCCACTCCTACACTATCATAAATTAAAAATCGTGCTAGAAGAAACATAAAATTTAAAGAGTGTGGGCATAGACCTTGTGCTATTACTTGTCAATTAAAATAAATGAACAAATAAACAAGAAAAGATAAAATTATAACTCAAAAAAATAATAATGATTCTCCACCTTCACCACAAGAAAATCATTAACCTACAATGGACATTATCATTAGACCTCCAGTTACATGATTAATTTGGATAATGATAGTGAGATTGCTAAGATTGATGAGGAAGTGCATAATGAGATGAATTTGTTATTTTTCTCTTCCATGAACTTATATGGGGGAAACCATGATAATCCAACTAACAATATTGAATCATCGTGTGTTGAACTTGGTGATTTTTCTAGTACAAAGCTTTTCATTTCTCCTTTGGCTAGTTATCCACCTTTCATATGCAATGAGACAAATTGGGATGTGGATGACCTGCTTTAGGTTGGCTCACATGTGACATGGTAGTATTTTTTTTTTCTATTCATGTTCTTTTTATTGCATGTGTGTAATGTGATCTCCCATACCATGTTGCTTGATATTTCTATATGTTTGTGTGATTTATCTAGATGACCCTTGTTACTCTGTTGGTGCAAGGATACAAATTAAGTGAACCTATCATAAAATTCTTCTATTTGTATCTACATTATTCTATATGTCATAAGCATTGTCTTACGTTTTCATTTTGGGGACAA
>CM021101.1:525061683-525144490 GCA_007115665.2 Sequoiadendron giganteum
AGTGAAGGATACCATATTTTTTGTCGATGAGTCAAAAAATTTGGAAACTTCATAACATCCGACAAGAGGTTCTAAGATTCATGTTTTTTGTGACTTGGTGATGGAGATGGGGACTCTTGTCAGTCGGACTCTAATTCTTGTCTCCTCGATGTTCTGATGGAATGAAACCTTAGTGTGGTATTAAGGTGGGACCATTTTGCATGGAAGGTGACATCAGTTGTATAGTACTAACATGGAGTTCGCGTAGATAATGGGGACCACTATGTTAAAAACTATAAGCTTCATCACTATGGCACTCTCTTATTGGTGGGAGATATTAAGTTATCTCCTTGATGGTTTGATATGACATAAATGGCAAGAATGTGGTTAGGGTTTCTTGGAGTGTGTTGGTGTTTTTTATTGTAAACTAGGTTTGTCTCCTAATCTACCTATGGAATTTCCAATTCCAATCAAGGGTAGCTCGGAGGACCTAGACCAAGTGACAAGGATTTTAAAAGACCTCCTACACTTTGGGCTTTGCAAGACCCGGGAGGGTGATCCCTTAATGATTTTACAACTTCTGCAACAAAATTATAAACAATCATTAACTTCAAATAGATAATCCCACTTAATAGCTCAACAGAATGGGATATAACTAAATAGAATTGGTTGTTCATCAGTAATATCAACCATTTAGAGTGTGAGATAATAAAACACAGCTTCATGGTGAAAGTTAATCATTATGTTTAAAATTAGTAGCAAGCCCCAGGTGAACACAAACAAACATTGAACCA
The DNA here is from genome assembly GCA_007115665.2 of Sequoiadendron giganteum. Classification (NCBI taxonomy): domain Eukaryota; kingdom Viridiplantae; phylum Streptophyta; class Pinopsida; order Cupressales; family Cupressaceae; genus Sequoiadendron; species Sequoiadendron giganteum. Next base: position 525,062,457 of record CM021101.1, read on the forward strand.
GAAAGAAAAGATACAAATCAGACAAGTGTCATATCCATTGGAGGAGTCAAATTCACCAACACCTAATGGTTCATAGAATATTTCAACACATAAAATATAATATCTCTGATTATAATGCCTTACAATATCACCAATTTGTACCTCAACTCAATACAACTTACCAAATCCTTGTACAAAACATATCAATCTACAATCGCATTTAAGCAGTTTAATTAATTCTTTGAATCAAAGCTAAAACTAGAACTGCAGACACCACAATAGTGAGATGACCATAATAACCCTTGATTACTTCATTCAAAATTTGAGTACACTTGCACAAAGGAGAGACATGAGCCTGGATTTATCATTTAAACTCAACGTCGGTACTGTTATGAAACACTAAATCATAATAAACTGAAATTCTATAATAAAATGACACAAAACCCACTTGAATTGCCTCTATAACTATAAATTTTACAATTTTCTATGCAGCTCCACACCAGACTCCTAACTTTCTAACCTATTACAATGAGAAGAGAAGAGAATAAGTAGAAGAGAAGAAACTCCAGAAGAAACCCTAAAATCGAATAGGAAAAGCCATCTAGAAACATCTCCGCTGTTGAATAGTAATCTGCAAAATCTCCTCATCTTCCCTGTAACAAACTTTGTTATGTTCTCAAAAAACATGTGCTCAATTAGTTTTTCAATAGAAAATATTCCATGTGTATACTCTCCACTCATTATGTGCAGCTGAAAGAAAAAACTCCACTCCTGTGAAAATCCATTTATCTCTATTTTTGTTTTTCCCTTTCCTACATTTTACTGTATTTTATTTTATTCACTTCTAGTGAATAAAATATATTCACTTAAATTCTAGCACACATAAAGTATTTTAAATTATTACCCAACAACACCAAGTATTTATATTTGATATTTCACCCAGCACAGTCAAATGTTTCACTCGAGAAAATAATACAGGCCCCACCCCCATTTAAATAAAACATTTTATAAAACAATGTTGGGCCATTTTAAAATTTTCCACATTCTAAGCTCTCGGGTACAAAATAGCTTTTAAAAATTCACCCCTAGAGGCTCCCATTAAAATAAATGGCAATATCCCACAAAAATTATGCTAGGACCCACTACCCATTCCTCCCGTGGAGAAAAATATTTTAATTTTCCTTGGAGGTGCCCACTTTACCCAATTAAACATTGCACTTTGCAATGTTTAAAAAAAAATATATGCAAAGCACATAAAAGTTTCAGACCCACACACATCTCCCTGCAATCATATAATGGATATCCATCAGGCAACTTCTGATTGCGACCTGGCGGGCAATGGCCAAGACCTTGCTGGAGTTGACTTCCCGATCTCCACCGTTAGATTTGCTTCAACTTTCATTTGTTGCCCTTGTTGCCCTAATCCACCGTGTGCTTGCTCAAGCATTTTGCAACCTCTGGTGTATTCATGGTGGAAACTTCTTCTTCCTATTGCGTGGGCCTCTCCTCCATATGTTGGTCATGCTCTTAGTATGAGTTTACTTGCTAGAAAGGGTCTAGACCCTTTTCAAAATAGTGGCACCATCCTCCTACCACACTCTCTGTGTGGTGCACTATCCATTACTTATTCTTTTCGCATTGATGGATGTTAATAGCCTATTTTCACCGCACCCTCCTCATTGCAATGCATGCGTGCCTCACACTAGGCATTTTCATATGCAAATCCTCCTCACAAATGCATATCCATTTTATTTACTCTTCATTATTCTTTGATGGATGTGTACATACCCAACTCTTAAGCTCGTGCCACACAAAGGTCCTTCATCAATTTGCCATGTCCACCATTTTTGTGTGCTCCTTCCAATTTACAGGTCACCCACCTTACCTATTAGCTTGTGCCTACCATTGCATTTGCAAGAAAGTTCCTAAAGCCCTTTTAACATTCTATTTCATGTGCATTATGCTTCTTGTATCCAACACACCCTCATTCCTTGATGAATTTGCATTACCTATTCAACATTGCGCCTCCAAACAATCACCTGCACCCTCCATTTTGCCAGAAATCATGTGCCATACTTGCTGGTTGCAAACCTACTCCATTATGCTTTGATGAATATCTTTACCAGGTTGTTGGTCGTGCCTCCTCCAAATTCATTTGCGTAAATGTTTCAAAGGCATTTTCAAACTATGCACTACTTCACACTTGGCGCTGAACAACCACAATTTTAACTTGTTGGTCATGCCCATTACAATTGTTTGAAAGCTTCTAATGCCTTTTCAACTGTCCAGTTTGTGTGCATCATGTAATCATAGAATTTAACACTCATTTTGAAATTTGATGCACCGTTTTACCTTTCAAGTGTTTGCACCACAAACATAGATCTTTTTGTGTGCAATTTCTTCCATCATACAAAGCGATCATGTGCTAGGTTTACCCACAGCTTGAGCCATTGAAAATGCACATCCCCTCATCCTCAGTGCTAGCAACAACACCATATTTCTCTATCTGCGTTGTCTCACACAAATGCATTCCTTATTTGGATGTTTAATTGGATCTTATTTCAAAGATAAGCCATGGTAAGGGAGTAAAGAAAGATAAGACATGCATAAAAGATTTGCATTCTTAGCATTAACCAACTATATAGACCCAATGTTAAGAAAAAAAATTCTTAACCATGTCCCATGGTAATTTAAGTGAAAAACCACTGCTCTCTATTTGATGGATTTCCCATGGATGTGATTCCCACTCATAGGCCTGAACCATACTCACCTCTTAATCCCCACTCTTGAACATGAGATGGACCTTTCTCTATACTTGATCCTTTGAAGGAAATGATATTCACTGACCAATTAAAAATAGTTTATTTAATTGGACTATAACATTGGAACCACTATAGGTTCATGACTATGCAAAGCATGTTGGGCCCCATGTAGGTCTGACTAATTTTTTTTTGTTTTCAACCAATTTTTACCCCCAAATGGCTTGAAACTGCATTTTGAATCAAAATGTGTTTTCTGACACTTTTGTAGAATGGTGAAAACTAGTCAAAATGCCACAGGAATCAAACTAGAGAATAGGTCAAACGAAACCCCTAAGCAATAAAAACTTGCAAAACTATATTCATTCATTCCAAGAATGGAGTGCAACAAACAACTCATAAAAATAGGTCACGAGATGAAAAATATTAATCGAAAAAGTTTCCCTGTTAGGCCTTTTCTGAAACAACTATTCTGAAACAATTAAAACTCACTCAACTGCCAATTTGTAAAAATAGTGAAACAACTCCCAATGAGCTACCATCAGACACATGAGTTAATTAAGGTACCTTGAGCACATGTGAAAAATTAAAATCCATGAAACATCTTTGATCAAAAGATATTAACAATTGAAGTTGACCAGTCAGAAAGGCTGTCAAGAATGCAGAAGTGGAATTGAACAAACTGCATTTGGTTTTGATTTGCTAAAAATAGAAAAATCAGATCATTAGGCTCTCAAAACTAACACCCAAGATCATTAAGGTATGGAGAACACATAACAAAATTAATTTTGACATTATAGTCAACTGGTTGTGAAATCCAAGCTCAAACAGGAGGTTGTTTCGCAAGATTGACAATCTGTAAACAACAGAACAATACAAAAACCCTCCAACTTCACCTTTTTAAACCCTGACAAAACCTATCATGGGAAGCTAAAAGTTGACACACACATTCACATATGTCAATAAAATATGTTTGAAAATGGGTTCTACTTGAAAATCAATAGGATTCGAATTCTTATTCTACAAAGTAGGTCATTCAAACTGACCCCTCAAGTGCACTATTTAAAGTGTAGAGGCAAAATTTCTGAAATGGGCACCTCAAATTTGCAAAATTTGAGAGTTCCAACAGAGTGATAAAGAGAAGAATGCAAATTCCATTGAGAGGAGGGGTCTATAGATTGGGAAGCGTTGATCATTGGTCTCCAGACTAGCCATGAGGCTAGAAGGCAGAGAGACCGGACTGGCCATGAGGTTGGGTGACTGAGAGGCTAGGTAGTTGAGAGAGAGTGTGTGTGTTGCTCGATCTTAGAGGGAGACAAGAGATAGTATCTGAGAAGGGTTATGTTGTTGGATTCTCTCTAGATGGAATAGGATTTAAATCTCCCATGAAGGCTTAGAGATTGAATTGTATTGTTACATGTTTCTATTTCTAAATAATACAATGGTGATCTAGGCTTTTGGAGTGTGGGGTTTTTTACCTGTAATGGTTTTCCGCCCATAAATTTGTTTGTTCTTGTCTTTTGTTCCATCTTTCATGTTTAATGGTTTTGTTTGATAAATTTGTTTAAAGCTATTATTTGGAACTGGTTAACTTTGAATGAGATTTTCTCAGAAGGGTTAATGTGGGAAATGAACTATGTTTGATTCTGCTTTGTGACATAGTATTACATGTCTTGAAGTCAATCTAAAGAAATAAAAACTACCAAAGGAACTACTGATCTTGAATGCCCTTTCTGAGATGACCCCTAAATTTCTAGACATTTGTAATTATTTTATTATCAAGGTTTAATTACCAAAGATGGGGTTTGACTAAGGAAAACCCCCATTCACCAAAGATAAACAAATTTTCTTCTCTTTGTATGTGTATATTTACAAGTGAAAAAGGATTGAAAGTTTATCAAAGGAGAAAGTTTGTAAAGTTGCATAAGTTGTCATCATTTTTGTCAAGCTATGGAAAATCACCTACTTTTTATATTTCCGGCTTACCTCCAAGATCAGTGGAATGCAAAAACTGATTTTTGAACCCCTACACTAGGACCCATTCACCCTAGGGTGAACCAGTCCTGCTATAGGCCTTAAAACCCACTTTTTATCATAGGTGCACACTAGTCTACCCTTCTTAGATCTACCTACAAAATTTTATTTCCTATTTTTTTTATCATAAAATTATGTATTTCAATCGTTAGGTCATATAGACCATTTAGTAAATTCATTTTAAATTATTCCAAAACATCTCAAATTAGTCATTTTTGTCATAAGAAAGCAAAGATCCAAAGGATCCAAAATAGGGTTGGCTCACCTCAAGGCTGAAAGTCAATCCTATCCCTTTGTGATCTTCTCTCTTTCTAATAAAATTATAGATCGGGGTGTTTGAATTTTAGGCCATTGTATCATTCAACATTGATTCAATTTCCTCCCCCTTTTCCTTTCATTTCATGGTCATTTCAAGATCTCTTAAGGTCTTAATTTACAATCTAAAGTGTTATATATTTTTGTGTGATTTTTAAAAATATTCTTACATTAATGAGCTTTTATATGAGTTGAATTTTGGTTTTATTCAAGTTATAAAGACAAATTAGGATTTTAATATGATAGAGGACAATTAAAATGGCATTTTTAATTCAAGGTAATATTTTAAAAATTGTATGTAAACTACTATTTCTCATAAATTTTACAATTAGCTAAAAATGACATATTGATTATCCCCTATCCAACCAATATCTCAATATGTATTTAGAGTGAATCAAAAACTAAGCTTAACTTACATACAAACTCATAAATGCTCAAAAAATTAAAGATATAAAAAAATAACACTAAAATATAATTTTGAGGTCTTAGATTATTCAATTTGGATAAAAAAATCTTGAAATTAGAAAAAAGGATGATCTATCAACTATTCAAATAAAAATATATTAAATTTAAAAATTATACTCTTAGATCAATCTTTCTAAGCAGTGATTTCTAAATTATTACCCAATGATACAAAATTTATAGAAAAAATATTTTTTCTTGATATAGTTTAGACCAATACATGAGGGCTTAGAACCCAAAATTTTATCTTAGGAGGTAGTGTTTAGGATTTGTATTAGACTTAATTTTGTTGATGTTATAAGAAGCTTAGGGCTGCAGTTCCAGTGCACACACTTTGAGGAGAAAGCATAAATCAAATGATAGCCTGTCGGCTATTTAATTTATATTGTTAATGTGTGATAAACATAAAGGGGCCAACCCTATAGTGGTTCACATGTTTTTTTTATACATTGGGCTGACCTACATTGTATTTAATATATTTATATATTCTTCCAAGGGAGCCGACCTAATTGAGGAGGTTCCTCAATTGTATATATACAAGGTCACTCCTTGTCATTTATCATTCAAGTTCATTAAGCATATTTGTATCTAGAGAAGGAGTTCGCACTTTTGTAGCAGCAGTCCGATTTCAAGGAAGAACATATTCATTTGTATCTTTTACATCTAGGAGAGGTGTGACTTCATTGTATCTATTATTGGCCATTGTTGGGCTTGAGTTGTAAGCAGATTTCTACTCTTGTTCTATATTATATAAGAGGATTATTTGTTGGGTTTTTCTTCCTCAAGAAGAGGGTTTTCCCAGGGTATCTTGCTGTGTTTATTATCTTAAGTGTTGCAATTTTATGAGTGCTTTCAATTATTCAATCTGATCTATAAAACACTAACATGGTATCAGAGCTAGGTTTAAGTGAGATCATGATCAGATTTGTTTAATCAGCGATATCTTCATCTCATTCAAAGGTGATCATCTTACTTGTCAAGATGGTGATTGGGATTTATGTTTTCCAACCTTCCTATTAGTGGATGCCTGGATTATTTGTTGTCATAGGTGTTAAGGCTGTCTAAAAATAGTGATCTGGATGATAGTTCATAGTCACCTATGACTGGAGTCAAACATCTGGGTAATGAATGAGTAGTTCTATAAAGTCTATAGAGAGTTAAGAGTTGTGATTTGATTGGTAAATTGCCTATATGATGCAAGGTAAGGGAAAGACATCGATCTATGCATCATGAGGCCTGCTGGTGAAGAAAGTTGGATGCTACATCATCAAAGAAGAGTCAAGCCAGTACTTGAAGATGAATTTAGGACTTAACACTGCCAGTATTCAAGAGATAGATCATTATCATTGATAGCTATGAAAAGCTCTGGTGTTTTGAATCCTTATTCTTTAGTCAATGGTGGTACTAGGTTATTCCTAGAAATACAAAACATTTTGGTAGATCTAAATGTGTGGCCATCTCAATTGCTTGGCAGCACCAAATGATGGTGGAGTTGATGTGGATTTGTGATCACTGGAATTTATGAAATTCATCTCCTTGTTAGCGTCAGCCAAAGCCTATGGCTCTACCTAGACGGCGGATGTAATCACCTGCTTTCATTGTGCACATGTATGCTAGGGATGGCCAAGTTGATTACCATAAATCTCTGCTCTACATGAAGAGATAAGTATTCCTTGTTTAGTTTGAAATCTACCTTCTAAGCTAAAATTCAGTTTGCTAAGTTGTGCAATTTAGTCAAAATTGTGGTTCTCTTGAATAAGTGATCATTGTGACAAGATACTTTGGAGATACCACTATTCCTTGTAAATTGTGAAGATCTCTAAGTATGAATCTGAGATAAAAATAGAACGGCAACCATGTTGTGATAGGATGATCGCATCGATAACATTCTCTTTGTGCATGGGCTATGATGGCGCCTTGAGAGGCCTAATTCTATGTTGTATGTGTTTGCTACATAATGTGTGTGAGAAATCCGAGTTGAGTAGATTGTCTCTTGTTGTGCTGAGATTAGTTCTTTCAAGAGGATTAAAAGATGAAAGAAAGATATATCAGGATCAATAAAGATAAGTTCTATTACTTCTTTAATTTTTTTTTTTAATTTATATTTGCTTCTTATATTTAATCTATTATTATTATTAATCCTTTAAAATGCAAATTCGATCGAAGCGAATGATTGATGAATTAATTATCTATTACTAAGGAGATTTTGAATTCTATGAGATAAGTATTGCATGGTTGATTAATGCTCATGAATTCTTTTGTGGTTATTAACTCATGCTATAACATTGAGATAGTAAATCATGTATGCTCCTAGTTATGTTACGTCTTTGAGATAGTTGTGTCCCATGACCTATTAGTAATCTCTTCTTAATGCTTTTAGGATAAATCAAGAAGCGTAAGAGATTTATTTTAAGAAGAGCTTGATGCACCCTATAGGTTGAAGAATGGAGACTCTACTTGTAGCTATGAGACTGGCTGAAGACATCTTTTCGAAGAGGAAGAATTAACCTTAAGAGGGAGTTCTATGACTCACTGAGAATAAGTAAGGGTTGCAGTGTTGCAAGGCCGAATGTTAAATTGTTGAAGTATCTCTTCAGCAGTTGGGTTCTAAATTGCTCAAGTCAACCTAGATTGGTAGCTCCATAAACCTATTCATAATAGAGTGATCTAGGATGCGGTCGAAGAGGACAACCCTGAATCTCTACAGAGGTGTGCGTTGGAAACCATTTCTCTAAAGCAAGCTTTGTAGGCAATCTTGGTCAAGTGGTTGATGCAAGTGATTGAAGATTCAGAGGGAGCCTACTGAACCTAAAGAAGATGGTTGTGTTGCCTTGGATGTTGTCTTAGTTGATTTTTGTGATGATATCCTGTTACAGCAGGAAATAGTCCTTTGTGGCAGCTCAAGAAGTAGTGTGGCTTCGAAAGCTCCTTTCAAGATTGGTTGAACAATCGTTGAAGCCAACTATCATCCTTTGTGTTAATCAAAGCTTTGAGAAGCTTTTTGTCTTTCCATGTGTATCATGACAAAACTAAGCTTACCACTATATCAGAGATATGGTATTGAGGAAAGATATTAAGTTGAGTTATATCAGCACTGATGAGCAGATGGTAGTCATTCTCACCAAGCATTTTTTGGGATAATGGTTGTGTACCTTTGAGACAAGCTTCATATGATGAAGAATAAAGTCCTAGCTGAGAGGGAGTCTCAATATCAGTGTTCCTTTATTTAATGAGTTCTTCTTTGAGAGAAGTTCGAGGTGAAATCCCTTGATAATGCATTTCTCTATTGAGAGAGATTTGAGGTGTAAGCCCTTGATAATGCATTTCTCTATTAAGAGAGATTTTAGGTGTAAGCCCTTGATAATGCATTTATCTATTGAGAGAGATTTGAGGTGAAATCCCTCAATAATGCATTTCTCTTTGAGATTTGAGGTGAAAGACCTTGTTTCCACCCTCTGGGAGAGCCATGGTGGATGTCATGTGTGTGACTCCATGATAGCATCACGTGAGCGAGTCCATGATGATTTACTTGTACTTGTGTTTCACCCTCTGGGGGAGCCATGGTGAAAGTCACGGTGAGCTGACAAAATCACATTGAGTGATGAGCACTTGTACATACCATCTATGGAGGTCACCATGATGGTTGATATCACAATGAGGTGATTTCCGATATCACGATGAGGTGATATCTTATTTGATTTTCACGTTGAGGTGATAAGCTTCTATTCCACATTGAGATGATGTCTCTTGTGCAGTTGGAAGTATCATCCCTAGCTGAGAGGGAGTATTTATGTTATAAGCAGCTTAGGGCTGCACTTCTAGTGCACAAACTTCGAGGAGAAAGCATAAATTAAATGATAGCTTGTCGGCTATTTAATTTATATTGTTAATGTCTGATAAAGATAAAGGGGCCGACCCTATAGTGGTTCACATGTTTTATTTACACATTGGGCTGACCTACATTGTATTTAATATATTTATATATTCTTCCAAGGGAGCCGACCTAATTGAGGAGGTGCCTCAATTGTATATATACAAGGTCACTCCTTTTCATTTATCATTCAAGTTCATTAAGCATATTCACATCTAGAGAAAGAGTTCACACTTTTGTAGTAGCAGTCTGATTTCAAGGAAGAACATATTCATTTGTATCTTTTGCAACTAGGAGAGGTGCGACTTCATTGTATCTATTATTGGCCATTGTTGGGATTGAGTTGTAAGCAAATTTCTGCTCTTGTTCTATATTATATAAGAGGATTATTTGCTAGGTTTTTCTCCCTCAAGAGGAGGGTTTTCCCAGGGTATCTTGTTGTGTTTATTATCTTATGTGTTGCAATATTTTAAGTACTTTCTGTTATATGATCTGATCTAAGAAACAATAACAAATTTAACAGGAAAAATATCCTGGAGAACAAAATAAACAAGAAAAAATCAATATAAATTACCACACAAAAAACTAGTTAAGATCATATGCAAAGACATAGTAAAATTATGTCGAGAGGCATCCTATAATGAGAGCACAAGGAGCATGTACTTTTTATCAACAACATTAATTTTGACCTACTGTTACATCTCACATGAATAAATAAATGTACTAATGAATGTCTCTTGAATAATAAGAAGTGTAAGAGATTGGGTTTGATGTTACATGATGCAAAATCCCATTCTATCAATTAACTATCAATTATATATCTCATTTGTGCATCATTCTCACTATTTTCACTTGATGCACTATTCATAGAATTCTAAGAAATATGATCTTAGTCCTCTTCATTGGAAATCATTGTTTCATTCTTTCAATTGGTGTCCTCAACAATAGCTTTGTGTATTGAGTGGGAAGGTATGAACCCTTTTTATATTTGCATATGCTTTACCTTCTCTATGGTTGTGAAATGGATGTGTTTTAAAATTATTTAAACTTCTTAACTACTACATATGAATTTTGAAGGGAAATCAATTCATCCCAGAATGAACAACTGAGATCAATAAGTTTCTTCGATAAACAATGTTTCTTCAGAGAACCTAAAAAACACGTACTACTATTCCATAAAGCGAAATTAGACAGTTTATTTCCCACCATTAATCCTTAGAGGAAATTTAATGTAATTTTAGATCATGCAAGATCAACCACTCTCAACAACATCCATTAAACATGAAAGATAGAATAGAAGACCTGAACACAAATATTTATGTGGGGAAAAACCTTTCAGGTAGAAAATCCCGCACACCAAAAGCATCAATCCATTGTATTATTCAATAACCAAATACATAGTTACAATAAAATTGTAGTCTCTAAGCCTTTAAATGGAGATTTTCATCCTATTCCATCTAGAAAACAATCTGGCAACATAATCTTTATGAATTCAACATCTCCTCTCACAAATCCTCAAGAAAAATCTCATATTTATAGATCTTACAACTAAAATATTAGGAATTTCTAAATCAACTATCAAAACTTAACATGGAAATACAAAATTCCTTCATGCACAACTCCACCTGTAAAATCAACTTTCCAATTTGACTCCTCATCAAAAAAATAAATTGCAAGTTGTAACTCAAAAGACAATGTGAGAAAATTAGCAACATTCAATATTTAGAAAAATCAATGTTATGGGAAAAATCAAAGGTTGAGACACCTTATGTTTCTTAGCATTCTCCCACTTTCTGAACACCTTTGAAGAGTCCATGAAAGTAACATGGTTTAATTGCTAAGAGTCAACTGATGAAAACACATCATCACAACCATACATGGAATCACAATAATCTTGAACAATGCTTTCATGCTCCAACCAAGACACCCTCAACAACATCCAAGATGTCCACCATCTTAGGAAATAATTCTTTCCATCCTCCAAGGAAAGGAATAAGCCATGGTGTATATGCATAATTCGAAAGAACACAAGCATCAAATTGAACTAATATCAAATGCTATAGGATACTGCCACCACTCCAATGTGCTCGTAAGCTATAAAAAAGCATTAAAAAAATCAACTTCAAATCCCACAAAGAGAACACAACCATGAATTCATCCTCCAGAAAAAATAGTAGAACATCAACTAGAACTACAACTAGGAAAGTGACTGGTACCATCCAACTAAACAACCCAAAAAATTGAAGATAACACCCACAACAAGTGATAATATATTCAAACACCCATACCTTAAAGGTATCCAAATCAAAAAAAGCATGCCACCTACACAACCAACCCAACAACTACAATTACAAGCTCCATGTTCCAACCAATTGAAGAAGACCAAACACATCAAGGAACTCCCACTACATGGGTAATGTCGAATATAAAAATATCAAAAGAAAAATGAGTCTACCAATCACAACACATAGAAAGTGTAGCCATATAGTACAAAGGACCATCCACAATGATTTGCAACCAACTTCTACAAGAAAAAAATCTCTCAAAAATCTTCCATAGATCTCCCATGTTCTCCATATCTGACAAAAGAAAAAGATACAAGAACCTCCATGTCATCACCCAAGTGACAACACATGACCAAAAAATAGTAATAATCATAGCTCCACATATAAATCTCACATCTAAAGTCATATGAATCTGAACATACAGGAATAAGAACCAGACTAAAGAGAAAAACATGAAAATCATAAACATGTAGCATTCCCTTGTACATACACCTCTAAGTTCAAACTATGTCAAGTAAGATCTCCTTCGCAACACCAAGATAAAATACATAACAACATCCAAACCCATTCAACCTCAAGAGATCAAACATAACATATGCATCATGTATCTACATGGATGTAAGCTTCTCAAAGAAGATCTAACTACTCCATTTCATATCTCAAGATATCAACCAACTACCATCCCCTATAATCATCATAAATGAAAATGCAAACCCAGGGAGATAACCATGCTATCCATCTCTTACAATGAATCCTCCAGAACCATCTAATAGTAGTTCAAGATCCATGTTTATGAAAGAAAGCATAAATAACCTAACAGTAACAATGGGAAACATCTCTCAAGAAATAAGCCTATGACTAGGCCAAGAGTGGGGAATGAGAATTCTCCTCCAAGATATGCAAGCCATCATGACTCCTCCAACATCAATCTCCTCATAGATCTTGGTTGAACTCACATCCAATCAAGGTGTAGGCTTCTCAGAATTTCAATTGAAATATCATCAAGAGTAACCATCTCAACAACACTTCTCTCATCTCAAGAGAAATAAAGCCTCACATCATTCTCCATATATCCATGAAAACCATAAAATAATCATCTCATCCTAAACTCCAAATGCATCACTACACTATCAAAAATCTCTCAAGCATATGAACAATGCAGTCAAAACACAAAGAATGACTAGACCACTATCAAATCTCCAATCATTTGAATCAGTAACTTATCATGACATCATGATCTTACAACCCCCTAAGGAGATCCCATGCTCCAGGTGAACATACCATGGTCTCAAGAGCAATGCATCATGCCAAAACTCCAATCTAGAATCAGGAGTATATCATGACATAATAGTAGTATACTCTAAACCAACATCACTTGTCAAGCACCACCAACACCTCAACTCAAAGACCACAAGAGTCCTCCATGGCTTCAAGATGCTACATATCCTACAATAGTGTTCACATATAAATGTGAAGAAACCCTTCTACAACAATAGGATCTAAGAGTCCCTCTGAAACATCTACATCACCAAAGAAGATCATTCACCACATAGTGATGAATACATAATCACTACTAAAAATCCCACCAAATAATGGTATTGAGCATTCCAAGCACATGAAAAACCATCTCCCAAATATAGTTTTATTTTAGGTCCACACACATACAAGTGTATTTTTTATCACACCAAATGAAACCAAGATCTCCAGATCAAGGAAATACACAATGCTAAGGAATCCAACACTATCTATGCAGGTACTCTCGTATCATCCATCCTCTCATCTCAAAGAAACCACACCAATACACAAGTGACCAAAGACAGATCCAAATAACAAGTCTACATCAATATAGAACCAAGCCTCATAGATATAGACAACCCACTTCCAAGTCATCTATGCAATAATGTAGGTAAATACAACCCATAACATTGCACAACTCATAGATCTAATCAATGTAACATGCAAACCCATTATAACATTGGAAATTACAAATATAATATTTGAAAGAGAATAACCATGTAGACAACATGACTCAAGCAACAGATCAAGCTCATATCCTATTTTCCAATCATGTCCACAATGAGCGCCATCATCAAGGAATCCACCAAGCATCACCACATAAATGTTGAGTGACTAATTATGTACCAACACTACCATGCAGAGAAAGAATATCACCTCCTCACACCATGAATGAAGCATGCATTCAGAAGTGCAACTATCTAATCTAATAACATCCCAAAAACAAAGGTCTAGAAATAACTTAACCACAACTCCACAAAACCACAAGTTTTCCTTGAACGTGTAAAACCTGCAAAACCAAGTTGTGTTTGAAAAATGCCCATCCACATCCACACCCACTTCACATCTGGAAGACTCAAAAATAGAAAACAAAAACACCATAATGGTTAACCAAAATAATGAATTATCAAAAATGAGCATAACCATATATTTTTAGGAAAATCTATAAAACACTTAGATCCAAGGAACATGAATCTAAGCCATGCAAGTACAAAGTATCCATAAAAGTAAAAAGAAGTTTAGGATTTCTAAGCTCATTTCAAGATAACTCCACAACCACCAACATGCACATGCATCCAAGGGATATATGCTATTTTATAAGCTTCTAGATCATCCAATGATCAACTCCATAGCATACATGCAACCAGGGTAACAAAAATAATTCCTTCCAATACCAAGAAAAAAACACCCAGCATAAGAAGATTAATCCATAGCTGAATTACAACCCAATCTTCTCCATATCACCAGTGAGAATCTCACACATACACCCAATATGAAATATTTTCTGCAACATAACCATAAATAATAAAAAACACACCCCATGCATTAGGATTATTCTGTTATCAACTAGGAGCTTCAAAACACACCATTTCAATATGACCAACTCCATTTTCTCTATCTTCACCATCCTTCAAACTATATGCTATTTCTTGAAATGAAAACAAAAAATAAAGAACTTCCACTCACCAAAGGACCAATCTTCAACTGATTCCTTTAGACTTCCTCAAGCTTGTGAGGCTTAGAAATCTTCACAAAAGGAATACCCAAAAGCAGAAACACCAAGAATTATTACATGCATCAACATGCAAGCCACAGGTCAGTCCATGCAAGTATATACAACACGCATGGAATTACATGCAACTCACAAACCTGCACATGCAAGCAAAAATAAAATCCTAGAAGAAACCTCTAATACAAATTGAAGGGAAATTGACTCATCTCAAAATGAATAACTGAGTTCAGTAAGTGTCTTTGGTAAAAAATGTATCTTTAGAGAACCTCAAAAACATGTACTACTATGCCATAAAGTGGAATCAGAAAAAGTTTATTTCCCATCATTAATCCTTAGAGGAAAGTTTATGTAATTTTAGATCATGCAAGATCAACTAGTTTCAACAACATGCATTAAACAAATTCAGTAAATGGAACCACTAAACATGAAAGATAGAACAAAAGATCTGAACACAAAGATTTATGTGGGGAAAAACCTTTTGGGAAAAAAACCTCGCACTCTAAAAGCATAGATATACTATATTATTCAACAACCAAATACACATCTACAATACAAATGCAAGCTCTAAGCCTTTACATGGAGATTTATATCCTATTCCATCTAGAGAAAAATTCGGTAGCATAACCCCTATGAATTCAATATCTCCTCTCACAACTCCTCAAGCATAATCTCTTTTTTACAGAGCTTACAATGCATAAATAATGCATTTCTAAATCAACTGTAAAAACTCAAAACAAAAACAGAAAATGCCTTCATGACAACTCCACCTATAAAATTAACTTTCCAACTTGACTTCTCATGAGAAAAATAAACTACAACATGTAACTTAAAATACAATGTGGGAAAATTAGCAACATTCAATATTTTGAAAATCAATACTATGGGAAAAATCAAAGGATGAGACACCTTCTTTTTCCTAAAATGTTGATATTGTCCTAGCTGTGCATAGAGTTTGTCCTCCTCCAAATTTTATTTCACTTTCTAAGGCATTAGAATATTTAGGAAAACCTTCTTTGTTGTTTCTTTGCAGGAGACTAACATTTCAAAACATTTCATAGAAGAGTTGAGCATTGGGGTAGAGATTTGGATTTTTAAGGAGCTAGAGACTTCTGGAATATTCAAATTAGCGCCCAAACCAAAACATAAGTTGATTTATATTTATTTTAAGAAATTTTTTGTTTCACATTTGTTTCTAAGAATAATACAAAGTTTTATCTACTATGGTATTCACTACCATATTGGGTTTTAGATTCTTAAATTTTATCATCCATAGGAAAAACGAACATTAATGTTGCCCAATTTCTATTCAAGTAATGCACATAGTCTCTAGAAATGTTGGTCCTAATTTTATATCATTGTAAGTTATTAATTTCACATATATTCTTTATGCTATGTATAAAATCTATAGATGTATTATGTTAGAAAAATATAACTTCTTATATAGCTCAGACAATAGATACTCCCCTTCATTTGATCTGTTCAATTTATTTATTTATTCTTGTCATATTACTATGATAAGTCTGATCATTCAAATACTGTTTTGGAGAATTTATTGTAATATCACAAAAATAATATAGGGATGTTGAATGATATGAAATGATTTCAACCGCTCATACCTAAACTGCCATAGAAACAATACAAGATATAATGAAGTAAAAATAATGCAAGGATTAATTTTGGAGTGTTATTAGTACTTGTTATCATATTATTGAAATTGTTTTTTGTTTTCTTCTTAATAAGTTGTTTTTTATATTCACATTACTTTTGGTATTAAACAACTGCCATGTAGTAGCTATAATCAAGGGTCTACCTGACCAATCTAGATAAAGTGTATTGTCTCTTTCTAAGACACTATAGTTCTCACAGTAATCTTCTAGAAGTAACTTTATAGTAGATTTTACAATTAATCTTAATATGTAAAGTTTAAACCCAACCATACTAAATCTAGACCTCCATTCACCCATTAGCTCATGCATTTCTACCTTTTCTACACCTTCACAAGAAATTATATTCACAATGTCACATTGTAAATAATACTGCTCAACATTGATTTTCTCCTTGCATCTAAACATATTTTTCTATTATATCATATAACCAACATTTGAACATAATTTCTTTACCATTAGTATAATATATTTATTTTTAAACTGTTAAGTGACATTGAGGTAGTCTCTATCTTGGATTTATAAAATAAAATTAAGGAAAGGGGGAAATCTTAGAGACAATATTATAGAGAGACCAATTTCAGAAAATGCAGTACCCTAAGTTATCAGCACTGAGATCACAGGATCACATCATTTAATAGTGATATTCTTAGTAGCTCATTCTATCAAATATCATTATTTTTCCACTAAGATGGATTGGAGAGTAATGTAATAGTTTTGGTTTAAATATACCATACAAAATTCTTGCTAAACATATTTACAAAACTACATTTAAGTATTTATTTGACATGCATTGAGAGGGAGACTTAACATATTAAGTATTTGTGGTTAACCATCTTACAACTATATAGATAATTTTAATAAGACTCTAATTTTCATACCCATTAATTAAAAGGTGTAATTAATATCCCTTATAATGATAAATAATGTATATTATCATATAGTAAAGGGAATATATTGATAGTTTTATTTTGGGTAAAACGTTTCATCCTTTATGATTAAAGAACACATCTAGGCATTAAGGAGAGGACTTTATTGTTGATCTATCATGAAGATATATATGTGTAAATAAATATATAAGATTTGGATATTTATTCATTATTGCTTCAACTTCTTAAACTATTAATAAAGATCCTATGGTAATATGAGGGAGCCCATTAGTTTGATAGGTACAAAATATGTTTTAAACGTTGTTTGCTAAGATTTCAAACTTAAACTCTAACACATATTATTCATTTTATTAAATAAAGATCTAATATGGTCTTTAGCCTATTGAAAATGGCTCTAAAATTTGATAATACCTAAAGGAGAATCGAATAATATAGTCTCCAAATGAATTAATAACATATTGCATACGTATTCAAGATACATCCAACCAAATGTTTTTTTGAGTACGAAAACTAGGGGGTTAGCATTTAGATAGAGAAATATGCAAAATAAACCTTGGTGGCTGAACATTACCATAAGTTTATAACTATATAGTCAAACACATGTCTAAGGATGACATTACATGGTAGATGCAACTGTAGTAAGAAGGTCATTTTTATTCACCGTGAAAATAGGCTAAACAGATGAAAGATTTATTTTCTCAAAAGATAACTTAAAGATGGTGTGTTTAGATGCATAATGTTAGGGTTAGAAGGCATATATCTAATATTTCAATGCAGATTTGATCAATAAAATAGAGAAATATAAACAATTTTTTTTTATAGTAGCAACAGGATAGCACAAGTAATTTAACATGGTTCACCCAATCTAGGCTACATCCACAAAACTGCAACCATGAGATGATTTTATTATCTAGTGAAAAACCTATGACAATCTCGCAAATAATTCCCTACTACAACTCTCATCGTAATCGCTTATTACAAGATTTTACAAGCTTCTAGAATTAGGGTTTTACAAAGTCTTTTTTTATCTTGTCAATGACGACGTGAAAAAAATAGGAGAATACATGAAGAGTGTATAGTATAGCATGATGAGTTTCCTCATACAAAAAATCTCCCACTTGGAGACTAATAAGGCTCCAAACCAAACAATCTCCCACTTGGTGACCAATCTTGGATGACACCACTATGCTTACAACTCCCACTAGAAATAAGAACCTTGAATCCTACTACTCTATTAAGTTTGTAACCATGAAGACCAACCAAATCTGAAGAGGAGATCAGTTTATCCCTTGCCACTATCTTTGTAAACATATCCACTAGATTGGAATCTATATGTATATTTTCTAGCTTTACATGTCCATGCCCCAACACTGACCAAATGAAATGATATATTAGCTGTATGTGTTTTGTTTTAGAGTGCAAGGTGAATTTTTTTTAAGATGTATAACATTTTGGATGTTTGTAATTAAGTGATTTTTATCCATTTGTTTTCCCAAATCTTCCATGAAAAGTTACATCCATATCCTCCCATTTTTTCCCTTTGTTGTAAAAACATACTCTACCTCTATGGTGGATAAAGTAACCACCTATTGCAATCGAGAAATCCAACACACTATTTTCCCACCAACTGTAAATATATAACCTGTGGTACTACACCTAGTATCTATATCCCCTACCAAATATGAGTCTACATAGCCTTTTAAATTAGTATTAGAGCCCCCAAAACATAAACATTTATTGGATGTACCTTTCAAGTACCTAAGAATCCATTTTACCACATTCCAATGCTCAACTCTAGGATGACTCATATACCTACTAATGACTACTACAACATGTGCAATATTTTTTCTTATGCATACCATGGTGTACATTAAACTACCTATAGCTAGAGCATATGGTACCTTGGAAATTTTGTCTTCCTCCTCTTGTGTCTTTTGACACATATCAATTGTCAATTTAACATGACTAGGAAAAGGTGTGAAAATAGCTTTTGCATTATCCATATGAAATCTCTACAAAACCTTATCAATATAATCATCCTGAGATAAAAGTAATTTTCTTTTTTTCCTATCTCTTGTAATCTTCATACCACGGATTTGTTTTTCTACCCCCAAATCTTTCATAGAAAAATAATTCACTAACTAATATTTTAACTCCTTAATGTGAACCACATGTTATACCCCACTACAAGCATATCATCAACATATAAACATAAAATAATGTAGCTATCATCATCTAAACTCTTAAATTAAACCCAATAGTCTAAATTACACCGATTATAGCCATACTCAGCCATAAAGCTATCAAATTTAATATACCATTTCCAAGGTGCTTGCTTCAAGTCATATAAACTTTTCTTCAATATAAACACCAATTTATTTTGACCTTTGACCTCAAATCCTTTTGTTTTTTCCATATATATTTCCTCTTCTAAATCACCATGGATAAAGGTTGTTTTAACATCTAGTTGTTCCAAATGAAAATCTTCAATAGCCACAATACTTAAAATAGTGTGTATATAAGTCATTTTAACAACCGGAGAAAAATATCATAAAAAAAAATACCCAAGTTTTCTATGTAAATCCATTTACATCTAACCTGGCTTTAAATATTTTCTTACCTCCATCCTCCTCTTTTAGCCTATAAACCCATTTGTTTGGTAAAGAATTTTTACTCAGAGAAAACTTTCATAATTACCAAGTCTAATTTTTCAACAAGGAGTCCATTTCTTCTTCCATTCCATGCTCCCACTAAACCTTGGTATCCACTTGGATAGATTCATCATCACATTCCATTTCATGAGCATTAGTTAATAAAATAGAATACAAGGGGGGAGAATATTTTTTTAGAGATCTACTTATCCTTGAAGATCGTCTAACATTCCCTAGAGTCTATGATATTTGTTGTTGCTATTGTTGTAGAGCATGAGGAACCATTAGAACATCGTTGTTTGGAGTATCATCTAGCACTGCATAATCATTTTCATTCTTCTCATACTACTGCAATTGATCTTTGTACAACATTTTCTCATTGAATATGACATCCCCGCTTCTCACAATTTTTTTAGTTTTAAAATCCCAAAGCCTATAACCAAATTCATCAATGCCATATCCAAAAAATACACATTTCTTTGATTTATCTTATAGCTTCGTTCTATTTTAATAATCTACATGTGTGAATTCTTCACAACCGAAGGTTCAGAGAAAAGAATAACTCACCTTCTTACCTGTCCATGATTCTTGTAGAATACCACAACCCAAAGGAGTAGAAGGATCTCTATTAGTTAAATACATAATAGTGTTTATAACATCTACCCAAATGTTTAAGGGCATACCAGAATACAACCTCATTCTCCTTGCATTCTCCATTGTTGTCCTATTCATATGTTCATCCACTCCATTTTCCTGTGGATTCCTTAGAACTATTTTCTTTCTACAAATACCATTAGAGGAATAATAATATTCAAACTCTATTCTGAAATACTCACCAATATTATCATATATGAGACATTTTAATATTTTACATGTCTCATTCTCAACCAAACTTCTTCATTTTTTAAAAGTTTCAAATACATCAAATTTCTACCTAAGGAAATAAATCCATATCTTCCTAGTTGCATCATCAATGAATGTAACACAATACTAAGAGCTACCAAGAGAAGATAATTGAGATGGTCTACATACATCCATATGCACAAGATCCGATATCTCATTTTTATTTTTCTTTCCATTCTTGAGAAAATAACTCTTTTTTTTTTCCATACACACAACTTTCATAGAAATCCATATTAACACATTTTATACCTGGTAAAAATTTCTTTGAATGAAGTAATTTCATAACTTTTTGACTCATGTGCCCAAGTCTATTGTCCCATAGTGTTGTTTTGGAACCCACATCCATTGTTTGATCTTCTACCTGGTGAACTACAACAAATTTTCTTGAACATTGAATTTTATTTGTAACAATTAAAGTAGAAGGAGCAATATGACATGTACAAAGATACAAGGTTCCTACTTTCACACCTTTTGTAACCTTCCATTTTTTATCACTAAATGTAACAACACAACCTTCATCATCTAGTTTCCCTACATAAATTAAATTTATACCTAACCTTGGAATGTGCCTTACCTCATGTAGTATCCAATGATTCCCATTCTGCAACTTAATCCTGATTCTTCCATTTCCAATAATTTGACAACATTGGTTATCACCCAAATAAACCAACCCAAAATTTTCTTGGATATAGTCAAGAAAATAACTTCTATTAGGGGTATAATAAAATGAATCCCATGAATCTAACACCCAAGAATCATCAACATTATCAAGGGAAAGAATCAAATCATCCTCATCAAATTTATTACTAACCACATTTTTATCTTTACTTCCTTCCTTTTTGTCTCCTTTATTTTTTTGAGACCAACAATATTTCTTTGAATGGCCCAACTCACCACAATACTAGCAATCCCTCTTGTCTCTAGATTGGGACCTTTTTTCCTTTGATTTTCCTCATGAATTCCCATGAATTCTAGGACTTCTTCCTCTCTCCTTTGTTATACACCTGCTTTATGCATTCAAAACACTACCTGATGTGGATGTTCCACTTGAGCTTTTCCTATGAATTTCCTCGCTCAAAATAACACCAACAAAATAATCAAATTTCAATGTATTAAAACCAAAAAAAAAATTGCTAACAACCATTACCAAGCTATTCCATCTTTCAGGCATATAACACAAAATCAAAGAGCCCTAAATTCTTCATCAAAGTTTAAATTTACAAAAGTTAATTGACCGGTAATCATATAAAGCTCATTTAAATGATCAGCAACTAGCCCATCTTCTACCATTTTAATATTAAACAAATTCTTCATAATAAATACCCTATTCGAAGTAGAAAGCTTTTCATATAACTTCTCTATGGTTTGCATCAATTCTTGAGTTGTCTTTACTGTTGTAATATTGAACACCATCGATTGTGCCAGGCATAAACGAATACTACCAAGAGCCTTTTTGTCCAAAATATCCCAGTCCTCATCAGACATTGTTGACGGTTTCTTTGTTTTCGCTTCCAATGGTAACCATAAATCCTTCTAATAGAGGTATTTCTCCATCTACATATTTCATAATTGATAGTTCTTCCCATTGAACTTCTCAACCTTCAACTTACCCTCATTTTCCATTACTCCCACTCAATCGCGAGACCTTCCTATAGAGGATAACCAAACAAAAACTTTGTCTAATACCACTTGTTAGGGTTATAAGCTAGATATGTAACAAGTAAATGCAGATTTTATCAATAAATCAAAGAAATAAAAACACACAAAAAAATTATTGCAGTAATAAGACAACACAAAGAATTTAACATGGTTCACCCAATATGGGCTACATTCACAAAACCATAGCCATCCAATGATTTTATTATCTTGTACAAAACCTATTACAATCTCATGAATAATTACCCACTACAACTCCCATCCCAACTGCTTATTACAAGCTTTTAGAAGCTTCTATAATTAGGGTTTGACAAAGTCATTTTTTTTCTTGTCGATAACGACACAAAAAAATAGGAGAATTTTTTCAATCACCAAATACCAACACATAGTAATCCTTCCTTCTTGTCAATAGAAAACATGTGATGTAATTTTCAATCCACAATGTGTACTCTATCTTCATGTTGAATTCTTTTGCAATGGCACCATTTCCAGCCATATAACAAAATTTAAGAAAATGGAAAACTTCAGAGGATTTGCATATATGACAAGAGCTCTTCACTAGCAAGTTATTTTCAACTTAATTATTTGCAATTTTTTTCTCTATCGGAATCCATCCTTGCCACATGACCTTCTACAATATATGCACCCAAAACTTACATTGGATGACCACTTACTGATACTAGATGCCTCAATTTTGTAACCCATTTATCAATATTGACTAAATCATTGTTATTAATAGCTATTCTACATTCAACAAGGATTTTTATTACATTCCCATGGGGGATATCATCTTATGGCTCTTTATTTTATTCTTTTGAGATATTACTCATATTACACGACATTTCAAGATCCATCTCATTCTTTATTTCTTATTTAACATCATCTTGGGTGGCTAATAGTATTTCAACCTCCACTACTTTTGAGTAAACAAATAGGGAAATTTTACAATAGCTATCATTTGTATCATGCATGTGCAATGACAAAAAATGTACTCCCTTTTTGGAGATGGTACAATTTCTCATTGAATCTAGAATCACCATTAATAGGCCCCTAAGACACTTTATTCCAGATCTCAAGGATGATTTTGACTAAAATCCCAGCAAAATCATCTTGAAAACATTAAAATTTCTAACAAACCATCCTGAAATACTAGGGTGGGACTCATATGCCACCTTAGGCATATGAGTCCCCCTAGGAGGGACCCATATGTCAAAAGTGGCGTATGAGTCCCATTTGGCCCCTTTTTAGGGTTTGAGAAGGAAATTCAAGTTTTTAATTCAAATTTTTAGTTCATGTCAAATTTTGAGATCTAAATAATAATAATTTAGTTCTAATTCCTATATAATCAAGCTTCTAAGTCATCATTTTCAATCTAGAAGAGAAATTTCAATATCTAAGCATTCATAAGTATTCAAGCATTCTTTAACAAGAGCATTCAAGAGAAAGTAGAAAGTATAGTTGAAGTATTGGAGTAGAATTATTGTATTTTTTTAGGTCTTCAAGCTCACTTTCATCCAAGACATAGCATTATCAAGGATTTATTATGGTTGCCTATGGTGAATCGTGATGGATTCTAGGTTGGGGAGATGCAACTAGCCATTAAGGCAAGCCTAATGACTTGTTTCCTAAGTGATTCCATCCTTTATTATCATTCCAAATTTAGCCCAAGGAAGGTACATGCATTATTAGGGACTATTTGAGTGATTAGGGATTTCTCAAAGTGAGTCATTTATCTTCATCTTTCATTCATGCATCTCATTCTAGCACAATAGAATAGGGTTGCATTACATTTTAGATTTCCTAATCTTAGATACACTTAAGGTTATGGTTTATGTTCACATTTACATTGAAGATCCATTTTTTCCATCAAGGTTTAATTAGTGACTAGGGGTTTGACTGAGGAAAATCCCCCTTAAGAAAATCAAAACTATATTTTGGTTTTTAGGTCTTTTTATAGGTTCAAATCCAAAAACCAGATTGGGAAGGAAGAAAAATGATTGGCGAGAATATTTGAACATTGAATTTTTGAAAAAGAAAAATGGGATTGATACGCCAGAAGTGGGGTATAGTTCCCACTATAGAATTTTTTTTATATTTATGAAGATTCTGAGTCTACACTACCACATTCTTTTTCCAACCCAAAAACCCTTGACTTGGACTGATATGTGGTGTGGGGGAACCAAGTTCATTTTTGTGTACTTGGTCAAACAAGGTCATTTGTTAGGTCTTAGGTGTGTTAAGTATTTTATGATGAAAATAAGGTCATAATATACCATCGGTGATGTAGTTTGAGTCATTAGGGGTTCATCGGGAAAATATTGTAAAACTTGCAAAAGTTGTAAAAATGCAATGTTGTCAAAAAGTGTACAAATGCAAAATTGTGGTAGCCCAATGGTCAAGGAATTTTAAATGTTAATTTGGTTGGGTTTTTTAGTGATTTCTTGATGTATGTAGTTGATATATTCCTGGAAGGGGCTCCAATCAAGATTAGAGTTTTTATTTAAGTTGAATCACTCAAAAGAACATTGTTTTCCTTACATTTTGACTGGTAATTTGTTGTTACAATATTTTGTATAGGTCCGTACTGAAGGAAATTGAGCCAAGATGTGTTGAATTGAATAAGGAACTATGTTAAGAGAATTTTGGTTTTTGAATGATCTGATTTCATTAAGTTTCAGGGGTTTGGTGACTAATTTTCTGTAGGTGGGTCTATAACTCAGAACGTGGGGTTTGGAGAGTATAAAATTGGAACTTGAGCCATTCCACAAGGTGTAATTAGTTTAAACTTGGTGTAATGGAACTCTTAGATGTAAATTTTTATTTAATGTAGTTGGCATGAGTAGGGAAGGCAAATTTAAGGGTTTGGAGTGATGCCCTAGTTGCATTTTGTTAGGATTTTGATAAAAAATGATGCTTTCAAGTAGGGTTTTGATGAATTTATAGTGGTAAAGGCTGGATGATGGTTTCTTAAGAATAATTAGACATATTGTGACATTTTTGAGTTGTTGATAAGGTGAGAGAGAGTGTGGAATGCATATTTCCAATAAACCTTCCTTGTTTCAAGCCTAGATTGGCCTAAGGTAGGGGTTTTCCATTTTCATGAGGTTTTGTTTGTTCCAATTGAGGGAAGTTGTATATTTTGGTTGGTTGTAACTTGATAAAGGGCTTTCTATAGAGATTTGGGGTTGGAAGGGTGTCTAAGTTGGTGTTTCTTTGTAAATTATGTCTAGTTAGGGCTCTGTTCAGTGTACCATTTCACTTTAGGGACTGATGTTCCAAAAAAAAGGTGGGTACAATTTGGATATGTTGAAAATGGCCTTAAAGGGTATTTGAAATGATAACTTTTTTGTGGTTTTGGGGTGTATCTGGGAAGATATGTTCATATTTCTTTTTTTGGATGGTAAGGAAAATTGGATGAAATTGTGAAGAGATGATGAGATAGGGTTGTAAGGGTGGAAAGTGTGTTTATGTATGATAAAATTGTGATGATTTGTGGTTTGCCTCCCTACTCTACATCAATTGGTATCAGAGCATAGGTCTGATTTTTTGAAATGAAGGAAGGTGTGAGGAAAAGTGGACAAGATTGCTCCTAAGGGTAACACTATGGATAGGAAGATGCAAGAAATGGAAGGGAATACTGAGAGAGAGATTAGGAAGTATAAGGAACTAAAAAATAGGTTGGTAGAAAGGTTGGAAACTATTGAAATAGGTCAAAAAAAGGGTATGGTTGTGGGTGATGAGAGTGACTCTGAGGAAGAAGAGTATGAATATGTGGAAAAAGAATTGGATCTTGAAGAGAAAAAGATGGCCAAGTTACTAAAGATAGTTAAGGGAGATACGAATAAGGAAAAGATTGATTTTCCTATGTATGGAGGTAACCTTAATGATGAATAATTTCTAGATTGGATTGCAACATTGAAAAAAACACTTTGAATGTGAGGATGTACCTGACAAACAAAAGGTGAAGATAACAAAAACCAAATTTAAAAGGAATGCACTAGTATGGTGGGATTATGAAAAAAATGAAAGGAGAAAGAAAGGTAAGGAAAAAAATATTTCTTGGGAAAAAATGGTGGCCAAATTGAGAGGTAGGTTCTTACCAAGTGATTATGCAATTCAAATATCTAAGAAGCTTCAAGATTTGAAACAATGGGAAATGGATATTGTTGATGAAGAATTTTGCATGTAGTTGCAGTCTTATGGAAAACTTAGCTATTGGGGGACATTGTGCACTAGCTAAGTGACCTCCAGGATTTTATTGAAGCCGGCTCTTCATTTAGTGGGGAGAAAAGGGTTAGAAAGATAGGGAGAAGGTAAAGATTACACTACAGGCGATGCGTCAATATCATAAATGAATTGTAACAAAGAACACTCCAAAATGCAAAGGCCTGAACCACCAAAATGTTGTTAAGTTATTTTTCTCAAAAGCATTTATCATGTAAAAATACCCTCTAATTTGCATAATATAATCAAGCATAACTTTATCAAACACAGAGGAGTCAAAGAAATATGATCAGTATTCATTGAGATATGAAAGGTTACAGAAACTAAAGAACATGCATTCATATGAAAAGAAGATAACAACATAGACCAATAGTTCTAACAAATGCTTGAAAACAAAAAGGCCGAATTTATTTGGCACAGTTCGAAGTCTTCGAATTAAAAAAAACTATTACAAAGGCTTTCTTCCCAGTGCTCGAGAGTTTTTGCAAATTTAATTAGTAACCTAAATAAAAGAAAAATGGTCGTATTTATTGGCCAATCCACCACCTAAAGATGCATCAAGAGAAGAGAAAACCATGTGTAGAGACCGATGGCCCAGATCATCACAAGCCACCATAGTAACCATCGACCGATCAACAACATGCCCATGGAAAACCAAGTAACAGCAGGAATGAACACACGATGCCATAAAAGAAAATGCAGCAGCAGGCGAGTGTAACAGGTGCAATAGCAATGCCAAGGTAAATGGTGCGAAAAAAATTGCCACGTGTCACCCAGACGGAGCCCAAAAAAAATTCAAAAAGATGCCCAGTAGAAAGCCTCAAGAGGGAGCTAGGTGGATTGCTCTGAGCAAAAGAAAGTACGAGCTGGGCCCTACTCAGAAAACAGCCAGAGCAAGCCACACGACATGCAGACATAGACTACCGAAAAGCAAAGAAAAAGGAAAGTGAAAGGCTTCACGAGGAAACCACGTGGAGCACTTCAAGGGCAGTGAGAATTTGTAAGCTACGGTGCAGCCGCAAAAGTAAACATAAAACCGCAAAGGTTTTGGCAGTTTTTCTTGAACAGTTTGTCGACTCACAGGGGCATTTCGCTCATGGAATGGAGAACCCAATTTTTTTTTGTTCAGCATCCAAAATGCTCACAAACTCAAGAGGGCAACCTATAGACTGGTGCATACTTCATTCGACGTTGTGGAGAGAGCTTGCAGATACTTGTGAGCCAGCCTTAGATCAATAATTTCCTTGAAGGCCAATCCGCTTGATATTTTTGTTTCCAATTCCAAATGGAAGAAGAGTTGTGCCAGCTAATACACGATTCCCTCTATTTCTTCGGAGGTCAGAGATTGATCAAAATTATGAAATACAGAAAGGTCCTGCTTCTTCTCTTCGATCATTGCAACAATATGCTCCAGACATGCTACCGCCTGATCTGCAATGAAGGGCAAAGGGAGGCCTCTCTGAGTCAAGTAGGAAAAATTCATCTGCATGTCACTGGTAACTTGGTTTAACCGATCTCTGCATTTTGCTACCTATTGAACGACCTCATGCATGAAGATGAGACTACTTGCACCCATAGTCGTCAGCGTTCAGTCATTGATGCCCACACCACTCAATGCCTCATCTAAAGCAGTATACAACTTACCCAAAAAAATTCTAGCCTTTGGAACCTTGTCAGAAGTTAACTCTTGAACCTGCTATATTGATTCACACACTGTTCTGTAAAGGCTAGCCGCTTGCGCCATAAATTTTAAGGTGGGTTGAAGAGTAAGGTACAAAGCCTTCACCTTGTCTTAGTATGATGCATAAAACTCTTTGGAAATTTCCAATGAGCTCATCTAGGATGCAAGGGGTTGGGTCCTTAGGGTAGCCAATTCTACCTCTCCACTGCTCAAACTTGCCTTTAGCTCTAACAAGCTTTTGTCCAATGTAGACATCTGCTCTCTTAGAGTGAAAAATTCCTTTTTTGTTTCTGCTAGGGCTAATTTGGTCTACTTGGTCTTTTCAATTTCCAATTCTAGATCGGCACTCATTTCAATAATTTTGGTAGTGGTGTTCTGTCGGAGCTCCTTCATTCCCTCAGTTAGCAGGTCAGACTTAGCATGGAGTTTCTCCTCATTTTCTCGGCTCTACTCGACCTCCTACTGGAGATTCAAAATGATCTCTGTGCTCAAATCCTGTAGTTCCTTGATTTTAATTTTGAAGGCACTCCTCTCCTTCTCTAGACAACTTATTTCATTCTCTTGGGCTTTAAACTTGTTTACCTAGATGTCGACCTTGCCTTTGAGCTCTGCTATTTGGTCATATTTCTTCTTCGCCTACTAACTGAGCTTGAGAAAATCAGTGGTCACTATTTTTTGGGTCTCCTCTAGTAGCTCAACTTTATCCTGTGGGCAGGCCTACTACAAGTCTAACCCGACAGTATTCACAAAATAATCACTCGGCAGCATTTTGCCTATCGCCTTAATCACACTAGGAGTGATTTTTGCAAACATCAAGGAATTCTTACTTTCATTGAATACGGTTTGCAAGTGAGGCTTTGCCTACTTGGTTGTGTCCTTATGTCTTCTTTTGTTGATCAAGTTGGCACAGATGCTCTTCTTTGCATCAACTTGCAAGAAATATTCTTGGGCCGGGATACCCAAACCACCACCAAAAGGATACTCCTGAGGGATGGCCAACAGGAAAGACAGTGTACTTGACACATCAGAAGTCTCGTTGGGCCATGTTATAATAGCCAGGGAGAATGGAAGAATGAATTGGCCGCTCAAAGGAGATGGAAATGAGGTGTAAGGGAATACTGGAGGTGCACCAACCACAGGGCTGGGCCTCGGAGATAAAAATTGTTGGCCCACGATCACAGTACTTACACCAAATTGCGTTCTAGGTAAGGTATGGAAAGTGGAGGATAAAGGTGGGAAACTAGGAGGGGCAAGATTGGACTGCCTGAAAAATCAAGTGGCAGAAAAAACTGGTGTAGATGAAAAAGCAGGGCCGAAGAGGAAGAAACCAAAGACATAGAAGAGAGAGAATATGGAAGAAATGATACATGAGGCTCAAGTGGAGCTGCAGACATTTCAAATGCTTCCTCCATCAACTTCTCTTCTTCCTCACCAACTTCTTCGATTCATTGTCGTTTTTCCTCCGAAAAATCATCAAGGTCAAGAATGACCTGCCTCCATCCGCTGGTAGTCCTTGCCCGCTTTTGTGTTGATTTAGAAGAGCTGGCTGGATCTGATGTTTGAGCGTGTGACTCTTCTTCCTATGCAGGTTTCTTACCAGTATCCTTCTCGTGCATTGGACTCTTGGTAATGGAAGGGGGATTCTAAGTTACGTCCTCTTCAGATTCCACGATAACCTCTTCTCATCTGTAGTGCTACATAGATGTTGAGCGGTTAAGAGATCTTTCAATGTCTACATGTTCCTTCTCCCAAATATCATCAAATCTTTCATCAAGGGCTACCTCGTCATGAAGCTTTCTAGTTGCCAGAGTCTCCTACTGGTAAACCCAGAAGGCTTGAATCCTCTCGAGCATCCAACCAAGCTTACTCAATTGGGTGACTAGGGAAGAATTGATCTTTTGCTTTGGGTTGGCCTTCCCCACGATGTGATAAAAATTCAACCATGGCGGTTGACCATCCACTCTAGGAAAATACTCAAGGCCTACATATCTAATTAAATTCCCTTCCTTGCCATTCCTTCGAAGGTCCCAGAATGGCCGAGGTGAATGTGGGATTTTGATGCCAACCCTCAATAAATTATTGCCGAGGTTGTATTGTCAGGGATCCTCTATCAATACCAACCTGAGGTGACCCAACTTTGAAAGTATAATCACTAAGGTATCAATCTTTGAAGTCCTCTTCTTAGTCAGCGACATAGATCCAAACATGATTGGTAGCAACAAATAGGAGGTTAAGTGTTTTTCCCCCAGTAATCATCGTCAAGGGTACATAGCTGCCTCATTGCCTCCAGGGCCAACACTCTATCAAAAAAAAATGGGGAAGTCAGAAGGGCTCCCGGATGAAACCAGGTATGTAGAGTATGGTGAAATCCTCACCAAAGAACCAGTCATAGGGCGGAACCAGCTTTCCCAACCAAGACTTTTGTCAAGGCGATATGCGTTTGATAATGTTGATGCCAGCTCTATCCAAAGCCCTTATAGTTGGGGCTATGAACGAATCCAAAAATGCATAATAATCAAATGTTTTTGACATGATAGGGGTCCATGTCAAAACTAGTTTCCTTAGGCCACCCTCGTAAAAAAAAGACAAGGACATGGATGCCAAAAAGTAATCTGGGTTTTGGTGCAAAATCAAGTAAGCTAGGAAAGATGAATACCTGAACTTAGAGCCGACCCAAAATTCCTACAGCTACTGCCAAATTCCATCACTAACAACTCTTACAAAATCTAGGAGCAAAGCCTCATGATTCCTCTTCAACATAAAGTTGAGGCACATTTGAAACTCAAGAATGTGCTTGTCCAATTCTAAACCACACACCAGCACTAGTATAGAAGCAATAGAGGAAGACCCACCTTTCAGAGCCTTTAGATTGAAAGAGAATTTGGGCAGTGCTAAACTACTCATTGGCTAATTAATCTCAAAGCAATAAAACTGTGGCCCCATTTGGAGCTGTCCCCACTATTGCTGTATTCTTTCCACTTCAAAAATCTCAACCTCATGAGTCAAGGGAAGCGAGACGCACAACATATCTTGAATGGATCTAGGGCTAATGACTACCTTGAAATCCTTTCTGCTGATTACCCCAGTGTTCGGGTTGAAACGTGTCATACATGCTACCACAATTTCTAGGCAAGGTGTACCAAAGGAACCATGTACTATGCAAGACCACAGAACCACAAACGTTTGTTAAATTGGTCTGTCATATGCTTCATTTTTTTGCATGTGGCCTCCCTGAGGCTCTTAGGACGTTATCCCAATCCTCTACAACCACTACCTGGTCTCTGTGAGGGATTTCATTCAATAACCTCTGGTCCACCGGATGAGTGAAAGGCCAACAAGGCTTTATGGGTATGCTTGGAGTGGCATAAGACTCCTGGTCGTAGAGCTACATGTGGGGTGCTATCTTCAAATGGATGTGGCAACTAAACAGAGAAAGTTGTAAATTGTACCTGCACATTCCCATCGCCTCGTAGACTGCAATATTGAAAACCGAGGCAATGCGACACACTTTGGCTCAGTCGTAATTATGGCTTTCCTCGGTTAGCGAACCTTAGCTAGTCCATAAATAAGAACCTTTTGCAACATTGCAGATCCCAAAATCTTCTAACCTTCCTAGCTTAGTAAGCTTTTCATCTTAGAAATTTCATTTTTACCTAGGAAAGCAAACAACATGGAAATGACAGTGAGGCTTGTCTACAAAAAGACTTAGGCTACCTTTCTTGGCAAAATTAGATATAGGCACCTAAAGTGCATGACAGGTGTCAAGAACCTATTGTATGTTAAGGTGATCAAATGGGTCCTCAGGAAAGACTGTGTGGAGTATGAAGAGCAGTATCGGGTGAATACTAGCATTTCCTCCCACTTTGAAGCCTCGCTGCTGGACATTAGCGTTTCCAAATGCAAAATCTTCAAGCTGACAAAGCAGGTCTTCCCTAGACGCGACCTCGGAGGCCTGGAGCATATTGTGCACACGGCTCAATTTGACCGTGGGATTCCCTTAGTTCACAACATTCGCTTGCAGCAACTGCATGGAGGCATTGTTCCAACTAGGCCCTTCCTTTCTAGGTTTGAGATGGAGAGTCATGAGGAGCATCGTGCCAAGGTCCTCATCGGCTTCTACTTCCTTATGCGTGTGCACTACATTGAACCATTCCAAAATCTTTAGTGGTACAAATATTTTGAAAGAATGATGTTTCTCGATCTCGTGTCGCCTGCTACCATGATTGCTAGTCCTTCCCACTGATGACTTGAGAAAAAAGATGATTCCAAATTTTGTTTTTCTCCTTACAAGCTCCGCTCTATAGCGGACATATGTAAATATTGATACCAGGCCTCTAGCCCCCAAAATATAATGTAAATCTTTGACTCTATAAATATAATATATATCTTTTCAGAAATCTTAGCCATTTACAATATTTTCCATTTAGCACTATTGTTGTTATTTCATTTCATTTCTTGCACTGAGAAGATCCAAAACTTAAAGCAAGAAAGAATAATTACATATATACAATGTACAAAAAAATCACATAGGCAGAACTAATGAAATCTTTTAAGATGTATTCCATTGACTAGAATACTTAGGGAATTACCTTCCATATTTTCCAACTCGAAAGAGTTGAAATGCTTACACTGGGAAATTTTGAATGGCCCCTCCTAGAGACTATCAAATTTTCCATGTTTTCCGGGCTTTGCTCTGTGCTCATTAAATTTAAGAACCAAATCTCTGCATTGTAACCCTTGATCTGAAGCCTTTTTGTCGAACCATTCACCTCCATTGCTCTATTTTGTTCAATCTCCAGGGATTTAAGCAACTGGAGGGTAGGAATTTCTGTGGAAATAGGTAACAATGCCTCCTTCTTGTACACCATCTCATAAGGAGATGTCTTCAAAATTTTCTTAGGCATGATTCGGTCTTCCCATAGCACTGTCTGGAGGTTCCTATGCCACTGTTTTTGGTGTTCTGAGCCTATTTTCTTTATTAACCTTACAAGGTTTTTTCTAGTAGACTCTGCAAGGCCATTTTCCTTGGGATAATAGTTAGAGGAGGTCTTCAGGAATACTCCATATTTTATTGCGAACTGGCTCATCTTCGAGCCAAGAAAATCCTTAGCATTATCAGAGATGATTGTTCTAGGCGGGCTGAATCTGACCACCAGCTCTTCAAGGAAATTAACAATATCCATTTTTGTTGCATTTTTTAATGGCACTACCTCTGCCCACCTGGTAAAGTAGTTAGTTACTATTAATATCCATCTATGTCCAGCTGAAGAGAAAGGGTTAATCATCCCAATGAAGTCTAAACCCCATTGAGAAAAAGGTTCTTCTACCACTATAGGCCTTAAAGCCATAGCAACATTCTGTCTCTTCCCGACATGGAACTGACATTCCTTGCAAGACTTAATTATTGAAAATGCATCATTAAAAAGTCTTGGCCAAAAATAACTAGCACATATAATTTTAATTGTTGTGGTTCTTGTAGAAAAATGTCCTCTAGATGGGCTATTATGGTATTGATCTAATATCTTCTTGGCTTGCTCCTCATTCACACATCTTAGCAGGTCGCCGTTAAAATTTCTTTTAAATGAGACACCCTCTAAGAGAATATAATTGCTATTTTGTAGGTGATAGAAACTTCTTTTAAAATATGGGAAATCGATTGGATACCTTCCCATCTACATGAAATTTATTCTATCATCAAGCCAGTTGCTCTAAGAACTCTCTTCATTTATTAACACAGGTTCCAAAAATTCAAACTCTGCCACTAGTTCACTGTTTTCAGCGAGGTATTCAAACAGTCCCTTTCCCTTGACAGTCTTGACAGGTTTGACTTCAATATCATATTCTAGGATCTTAGTGATCCAGTTAGCTCTCTTTTCTGTGATTTCTCCCTCCATAATATACTCCCGCACACTAGGATGCGGTACACAAACAATCACCTTATTGTATGATATTAGATGTTAGAACTTCTTAAGCCCCTTAACAATGGCAAAGGCCTATTTTTCTACAAAGTTGTACTTCACCTCATATTGCTTTAAAATTCGTGAGTAAAAGGAAATAGGAGACTCCCTTTTATCTTCATCATCCTTCTGCATAAGCATTGTGGCAATACTATTTCCACCACTAAAAACATACATAATAAAATCTTTTGACAGGTCTGGGTTAACCAACACAGGAGCAGAAGATATAACTCCCTTTATAAGCTCAAAAGATTTTCTGGTAGCTACCGTCCATTTGAAAGTTTGGTCCTTCTTCAACATTAAGGTAATAGGCTGAACAATCCCTGCAAAATCTACAATGAATCGGCTAATGAAATTGACCTTACCCAGGAAAGACTGCACACCTTTTTTGTTGATAGGTAACGAGAGTTCCAGGATTGCATTAGCTCTTTCTGGATCAATAGAAATGCCTTCCTTAGAGACAACATATCCTAATAGCTTCCCCTGGGGAACTCCGAACACATTTCTTCGGGTTTAAAGAAATCCCAAATTCCTGGAACTTTTGGAAAACAAACTCCAAATGATCGAAGTGACCATCAGAAAATTTTGAAAATACTATCAAATCATCCAAGTAAATGAGTATAATATTGTGGATCAAATCCTTAAAAGAAATATCCATAGCCCTTTGTAAAGTAGATCCATTATTTGAGATCCCAAACAACATTTTAGCATATGCATAAGTCCCCCACTTTGTGGTGAACACTATATTGTGTTTGTCCTCCTATTTTACTCGAATCTTGTTGTAGCCCGAAAAACCGTCCAACATTGAAAACATTTCGGAGCTAGCAAAATTTTGGAGAATTACCTCCATTGAAGCCAGGGGGTAATGATCCTTTAAGGATGCTCTATTTAAATATCAGAAGTCTACGCACAGGCGTATATCCCCATTTTTCTTCTGGACTTGCACCAGGTTTGACACCCAAGTGCTGTGTTTGATCGGGAACACTATTCGAGATGTAATCAACTTATTTAGCTCATGTGACATGAGAGACTCTATCTTTAGGTTAACGGGTCTCTTCCTTTGATGAACAGGTTTTGCCCCTTGGAACAACTCAATTTTATGCTCGATGATTCCAGGATCGTATCCCTTAAGATCATCATATGACCAGGCAACTATGCTCGGGTATTCCTTGCAGAAGTGTCTTAGTCTGTCTTTATTATTTTGCGACACTTCTTTCCCAACTTTGAGCCTCTTATCTTCCCCGATATGCAAATCGGTGTAATAACCTTTATCAGCCATGAGCTTCCTTTTGTCTCTTGTTGCATCATCAGAATCGAATAGGATTTCTAGAGTGACTAGGCCCCTCAGGAGCTTTTTGGATTTTAGCTGGATGATTTGATCTTCATAAGCTTCGATGATCTTTAGTTGTAGCTAATCGGCGAATTCTCTAAATGACTGCAAGAATGATGCAATATGAGCATCACTATCAAACACTTTCTAATCCTGATTGTTAAATGGGACAGCGGGTCTTACAATTACCTTCACTGTATAATTACCTTCACCATATGTTTATTTCTTAATAATTCAGAGGCCGGCTCGAATTGAGTGCCAATAGTCATCATCATGTCAGCTTTGGAATTCATCTCCCTTGGAATATCCTAAATATTGAATGCCTCAAAGTTGTCAATCAGATCCTAGACCCTATGTTGATAGGATCGCATACGGATATTCTTTGCAGCAGAAGTTCTAGGAATTTGGTTGACCACTAGTTCTGAATCTCCGAAGACACTTATCTACTTTGCACCCATTTTTTCTACAAAGCTTAAACCATGGACAAGACGTTCATATTTAGCTTCATTGTTCCAACACACAAATTGGAAGTGGTAAGACCTAAAAGTCTTTTCATCAGACTGGGAAATCAAACAAATCCCCACTCTAGATCCTACTCTACATTTGGCTCCATCAAAGTATAACGTCCATATTTCTGAAGATTCTTCACCTTCAAGTTCTTTAGTAACTTTGGGCATGATCTACCCCTCTTCATGTATAACATAGGTTCTCAGGCTAGATGCATGGTAATTCCCAAAAGGTTCTATATCAATGAACTCTTTCAACAAGTTTTCTTCATCTTCTGTCTGGGAGCTAGTAGCCTCCTCTTCTTCAAGAAATTCCACATTGAACCTTTCTTCCTAAGAGATTGAAGTGTGTGCTACTTCAAAATTGAGTAGAGCCTCATCAACAACATGTTCGAAATGCAGAGTTTCCGACAATAGTTTCATCTTAGCCCCATGCTTGGTCCTCAGAATCAGGTGTGACTAGTCTAGTGCTAGATATCCTTCGACATTTGCTATGAACTCCCAAGATAAAAAAAATCCTGAATAGAGGAGGGATATCAATGAGTACAGTATCCTAGTTTATAGTGATACTAGGGCAGGCAAACAATGTCATAGGAAATACCTTGATTACCCCAATGGTATCAACCTTATTTCCATCTAGCTACATGAATCCTTTATTCAAAGGCTCATATTTTAAACCCAAAGCATCAACTACTTGCTTTGGCATGATAGTGGTGCTAGCACTGGAGTCAATCATACAATTATGTAATAGGTTGTCACCAATAATCAGTGTTAGAAAGAAAGGCTTAGGTTTAGGCTTACTTTCCTTTTCGAACTCGAGCTTCTCCTCTAGTTGAATCGTTAGCACTTTATCTAGGTCGTGCCTAGATACTTTCTCTTCATTAGATTGAATAGGAACCTTCACGTCCTCTTCTCTTGATAATGACTTTTGTAGCAACACCTTCTGCTCTGGAATAGCTAGGACGTCCCACAGAGAAGCATTGGTAGATGACTTCTTCAATTTTTCCACCACATTGAATTGTGCTTTCGACTCGTGAGTCGCAATTGCTTGCTCTTTAGGTTTTGTAGTCATCATTGGTTTTGCAGATGATACATCCGATAGTTTAGGAACAATAGGAGTGATCAATGGAGCCTTCACCTTCTGTGGAAGTGTACTCGGAGAGCAGGGAATCACCATCTTAAACTGCGAAGGGATGGGCAATAGGCCTCCCACTGGGCTAGGCGTCGATTGTGATGAAGCATTCATAGGCAAGGCTGAGAATTTTCTCATGAATCTATGCTTAGAACGCGTATTGTAGTCAGATTGCACTCGGGGCACTTTATCAATAGGGATGTCATTCAGAAATGCTGACTCTTCTCCTTCCATCCAAGAAAAGAGAGCCTAACCAACAACAATGTCTGACTCTTGCTAGATGGACATCCCCTGCATTTGAGCAGCAAGGACTACATTGTCCATTTGTTGAGAGGCATATGGTGGGTTGCCAGAAATGGATGCGCCGCCCTAGCTATGTTGATCCATGATTTGTTGTTGCAAATTTCTCTACGGACAATTTCACGGCATATGGGCATCATTGCAAGGAAAACACCATGAGTTGGCATCTTCGGCTGAATTGTTTTGCTCTACCACTAGCTCCTTATTTAAACTAGGATGGATGGCCTGCATCAACAGGGTTACCAGAACCACTAGTTACTTGGCTAAACTAAGGTATTCCGACATGACCTATCCTGCCACTGATTTGATTGGTATGGAGCTTTTCCACCTTGGTAATTTTGGTATGTCATCTTTTGATAGCTGTATTGCTGCTGCTTTAAAGTGGTCAACTCATTAGTCATGGCCCACATTTTTTCTCTCATCTCGTTCATCTCGGAGGCCATGGGATTAGGCACAGGAGCTACTACTGGAGTTGTCGTCGGGGCCATGCTTAGAACACTTCTAGGATAGATGTACATAGATTAGGGAGGAGCCGTAGGTGCGCTGGTGGAAGGAACTTTGGCCTCTACAACATTGCACTTGGGAAACAATGGCATGATGGATCTCAGTGCTTACTTTCTTGTAGCGATTAGATTATTTTCTGCAGCGACAGCCAAGGCATAAGCATCAGGAAGATTTTCTCTGCCTAGAGCTTGCAATATCATGGAGATATCGACATTGATCGACTTTACGTAGAACATACAAGGCATATCCGGAGGTGGTCTACTGCCAACAAGCACTCTCTACCAGGTCAAATGGAACCTTGCATTGAAATCAAGAAGAGCTTCATGAGGAGCTCGCTTTATATTTTCTAGTTGATGGTATAGTGATGATCTATCGCCAGCATTGGAGAAATGTTCATAAAATGGGGTTCTGAGCTGGTCCCAAGTAGTAATAGTACTAGCTTGTAAAGTCCTGTACCATTTTAGCACCTTTCCTCGGAAGGAGGCGACCAACAATTTGAGGGCTACATTTTCATTTGATATGCCATGTACTAGACATACGTCTGCTACATCTTGCAGATGTTTCGTTGGTGTCTTTGATTCATCCCTAGAATATTTAGGGATAGATTTTAGAGTGGAAACAAGAATGGGAGCCCATACTGTAGGAGGCATAGGTGCTAGTAATGGACTTTCGGAGTCCCAGGCTACATAATTCCTAGCACCCATGGGTACAAGCGGAGCGGGTGATGGTGGAGAAGGAGGGGATGGAGGAGGCGCAAGGCTACCTCGATGACCTCTTAGGTGCATAGAAACTAAAGGTGGTATGAGCTAGCCAGGGACTCTTGCAGTCTGGGACCTAGTTATAGGCCAATGGCTCATACACACTTATAAAAATGAGGCGAATGTGCTAGTTTGTTGTCCCATCGAGCGTGTTAGAAAAAGAACTGTTGACACAAAATTTTGCATGTAGCAGTAGTCTTATGGAAAACTTAGCTATTGGGGGACATTGTGTGCTAGCTAAGTCACCTCCGAGATTTTATCGAAGTTGGCTATTCGTTCAGTGGGGAGAAAAGGGTTAGAAAGATAGTAAGAAGGTAAAGATTACACTCTAGGTGATGTGCCAAAATCATAGATGAATTTCAATAGAGTACACTGCAAAATGCAAAGGCCCGAACCACCAAAATGCTATTAATTAAATTATTTTTCTCAAAGGCATTTATCACATAAAAATGCCCTCTAATTTGCATAGGATAACTTTATCGAACACAGAGGAGTCGAAGAAACATGATCTGTATTCATTGAGCTATGAAAGGTTATAGAAACTAAAGAATAGGCATTCATATGAAAAGAAGATAACAACACAAGCCAATAGTTCTAACAAATGCTTGAAAACAAAAAGGTTGAATTTATTTGGCACAGTCTGAAGTCTTTGAATTAAATGAAACTATTACAAAGGCTTTCTTCCCAGTGGTTGGGAATTTTTTCAAACTTAATCAACAACCTAAATAAAAGAGAAATGGTTGTATTTATTGGCCAATCCACCACCTGAAGATGCACCAAGAGAAGAGAAAACCATGCACAAAGATCGATGGCCCAGAACATCATGAGCTACCATAGCAACCATCAACCGGTTAGCAGCATACCAGGGAAGCCATGATAGTAAATGGAAAACCAAGTAGCAGCATGAAGGAATACGCGGTGCCACAGGAGAAAACGCGACAGCAGGCGCAACAACAATGCCAAGGTAACTGGCGCGGAAAAAATTGCCATGTGTTGCCCAGATGGAGCCCGACAGAAAGTCAAAGAGATGCCCAGTAGAAAGCCTCAAGAGGGAGCCACATGGAGCACTCTAAGAAAAATAAAGCACGAGGCGGGCCCTACTCATAAAACAGCCAGAGCAAGCCACGCGACATGCAGACGAAGACTGCCGAAAAGCAAAGCCAAAGGAAAGTGAAAGGCTTCACGAGGAAACCATGTGGAGTGCTCCAAGGGTAGTGAACATTTGTAAGCTAAGGTGTAGTCACAAAAGTAAACATAAAACCACAAAGGCTTTGGCAGTTTTTGTTGAACATATATAAAAAATTATACTAATGACTTTTATAAGTTAAGAATAAGAGTAGGTCACATGGATGATGATGTAGAAAAGGTGGCTAAATATCTCAATAGCCTAAGGTTCAACATTAAGGATGAGTTGAGTTTGCACAATCCAAGGATGATTAAGAATAGTACTCTGAATATAATTTCCCCAAGATCCCTTTGGGTTATTTTAGTTTTGCAAAGCACTTGCCATGCCTTTCGATTGAACGAAACATCGGGTTTTATTTTCTCAAGGATTTATCTGAATGTTGCCACTTGTAAGTCGAATGCTCCTAGCAAGGATCCTTTCCTTTGATTTTTGAATGGCCCCCCCATGCTTCCATGTGTCGACAGTTCGTACTCTTCTGTAATACCCCTCTGTTTTGCTTCTTGTTCGTTTTTCTTTATGCTATGTTTGGGTTGCAACTACTATGATACTGGACACACCTTGTTGTTTGTGTTTTGATCGCTACTATTGAGCGACAACTATTATTCTGTGATGAGGTTATCTGATTATTGTTTCACATGCATAATGGATTAATGATGTTAGTAGAGTTAGTATGAGATATTATTATGTGATTATTGATTATGATGTAATATCATTCTTTGATGAGTGGATTGGTGAAGAGGACGGTTTCGCAT
This sequence comes from Sequoiadendron giganteum, assembly GCA_007115665.2. Classification (NCBI taxonomy): domain Eukaryota; kingdom Viridiplantae; phylum Streptophyta; class Pinopsida; order Cupressales; family Cupressaceae; genus Sequoiadendron; species Sequoiadendron giganteum. The sequence continues at coordinate 525,103,284 of CM021101.1, forward strand.
CACTCGCTTGCGAGCGCCCTATGAATCCATGATTTCTTCTTCATGGTGTGTATTATATGCTAGATATACTATTTTATGTTGTTTACTTGGTTTCAGTTTGCAGGTACATGGCATCGACTCCACCTGGTTTCATAGGTTTGAGTGTGTCGATCCAACAGTTAAGTTGAAAGGGAGATAGTAGCTAGGTAACATGTGTTAGGTCTATGCCCTAGCCTTTGTGTGTCGTTAGTTCTGGTTATTGAGTCATGGTTACCTTATTTAATGTTATTTGATTTTGTTTGATGCATCTTATTAAATAAATTTTTAGAAATATTGCGTTGGTTAAAAGTAGTGGTTATTTTAATATTAAATTAAAATTATGCTTTGATGTTATGTTTAAAAGTTGATAATGAAATTTAATTTAGTTAAATTATAATTTATTTAATTTAGTTAAATTTTAATTTATTTAATTAATTAAATTAATTAATTTTATTGGATTCAATTAAATTAAATTAAATCATAAGAAATTGAAAGGAAATTGAAATTGTATTTTAAAGTCAATTTGGGTTTTCGAAAACGGGAAATGAAATAAATATCTAATTCTCAACTTTGCATACAATGGGAATTAGAGTTGTATTAGATATTTTTGATTTATGAGGATTGCATGTTTTCAATTTTGGGAGAGAAGTTTTTGGGGGAGAATTCATTTTTCAGAGCAGTGAAGGATTTTTGGAAAATTTGCACAAAGAAGGGTTTGAAACAGTTTTTTGTTCTGGATTGGATTTGAGAAAAATTTGTTGCAATTGTTGAATTTTTTGGATTGGATTCGTTGCACATTTGAGTAAATTCAGGAAATTCTTGGAGTAGGCTTGCATAAGAAACTCATCTTCTTCTGTAGCTTCAGATTCTAGGTTTTGTTCAATGCAATTTATTTTGTTTATGAATCTGATTGTTGAAATTCATTGTTTGAATTAAACCATAGAATTGTGCTTCAAAAATTTAGGTTGTAGCATGAAGAATTCATCATTTTTGAAAACATCCAGGTCTGTACTTCAAAAACACAAACCCTCTATAGAAAACCTTCTTTGAAAAAGAAATCAAGATCTATGTAATTTTCCTATTTTTAATTATTCGAAAAGTGAAAGAATGGTTTAAAAGATATTAAATTTAAACCTCTCAAATATATGAAGAAATTCTGTAGAAATTTATTAATTTTCTGTTACTAGTTATTTTAAAATTATTTTCTCAATTTTACCAGTAAAAAATTATCTGTGTAAATATATATATAAATATATATAAATATATATATTACATGTATTAGATTTTCGAATATAAATACACATAATATATACATTTATAAATATATTTAAATTTTTGTTACATAATAAATTTTTGGAAAAAAATGCCATATGGCGAAATTTTGACATTTGTACCTATGCATACGAATTTGGATGTTTTAGTTTATTTAAACAATAAAATAAAATAATTTACAAGTGGTGGGGGAGGTCCGAACCCATCCACCCTTTTCATTTGATTGGGGGACGTGCTGCCCATGGGGTGGTGTGCCCACTGTATGGGAGGACGCACTATCCATAGAGTATGGCCTCCCCAAAGTATCATCGACCATTGTACTATATGTACAGTCGGTGCAAGCAGCAGGGGTACCGGCGGTTTCGTCCGGTCCCTATCTTTTTTATCTTTTTAAATTTTTTTTTACTTATTATTTGTTTTGTATTTTTTTAACAAATTTTATTTTATTTTATTTTTGTATGGTGTATTTTATTTGATTAAGATGAGTATATTTTGTATTTAATATTAATATTTAATATTTAATATAAGGGTGATTTTATTTGTATATTTGGAAAATTGTTTCTGAGTGCGAACTTTTTACAAATTTAACTAATTTTGTGGACTGGTAATTTTAATATGACAGAAAGTTAAAATTATTGCGTAATGTAAACGTTATTTTATTTTAATTTGTTTTATTTGTTTTTATATATAGATTTGTATATCTATATATTTAATACTTTGTTTTAGACATAAGAGTGTATGCAATTATTTTAATAAGTAATTTTTAACTAAAACAAATAATGCGCATGATTAGATAAGGTTGTGAAAAGTAGTTATTTTAATGATGGAAATATTATGTTTTCATGAGAATTTAGAAGGGACTATTTTAATTTCTGCGAGAAGCATTAGATAAGAATATGGATTTAGGATATCCAAATATAGTATTTTTCATTGTCAGTGCGTTATTATCTTAAATTCCCTTTTATTGATTGCTTTGGGAACGAGTGGTTTGTGTTACTTAATGTAAAGTCTTCCAATGGAAGTGGGTCATTCCCTTGTTAAGATAATGTTCATTTTCCCTTGGGTAGCGTTACAAGTGTTTTATTTCCTCCTAGTGTTGGAGTGGATTTCCTTAATTATTGCCTCCTAGAATAAGAGAGATTTCGTTGTTCAGTTCAGTAGCACTTGAGATACCCTTGGAGTCTAGATTTGAGTAGCGTGTTGTCCATTAGAAGAGTGGCTTTTGTTAGGGGTCGGAGCCCAAAGAGGTAAATTGGGTAACCTTCAGAAGTGTTTTTAATAAGTGATAATTAAAGCAATATACTTAGATGACTAGGATGCATTCACATTAATCAAGATAAATTAACCTCACTCACAGACACAAGGGCTTGTTTAGACTTGGGGTGAGTGAGAAGGCTTGGAATGGCAAGGTCAACTATCTTGTCCTCATGAGAGTTAGTTGATTCTGCATGAGTGAGTATGAGGGCCGAGATTCGGTTGAGGTCACTAGGATTACTGGAACCTATGATGAATGCCCAGAGGAGATCTCATGATGAACCTTGCGATGACACTTTTTGTAGGATAAAATTGAGTTTATGTTGTGTGTATGGATTCTTTATCATACTTGATTATAATATGCCTAGAATCAATGTAACCATGTTAGAGTTAGACTTATATTGTGCATATGTTTGGTTGAGTCAGTATGTGTCAGTATGAGTTTGCCTTTGGTTAGAGGTAGTAGATTTCTTGTCCATGTTGCATTGTTACTATCTCCTATCATGGGGGGTGGGCCTTCGGGTACCACTTGGTTAGGTGGAATATACACCATAAACCATTGGGTCCCCATAGATCTTCAGTTCATGGAGGTGAGACATCCAATTGGACAACCCACAGATTTTGTTATTCTTTTCTAGCACTGTTGTAATTCAAATTGTAAAGAGTTGTTTTACCCCTCTTGTATTTATGAGGTGGATTTATGTAACTGTAACACTTATGTATTTTGACTCATTATGGGAATGAGTGTTGTAATCAGTTATTCATGTAATGGTTTTATGTTATGGATATTCTATTCTCATCTTGTTATTTATTTATGTAGAAGGAATGCTTCTACTTGAGTTATTAATTGTAATGTAATTTAAATGATGTATGTTAATGGGGATTTAAGTAATATCAGTTACATAGCCTTAGGGGATGTTGTCAATTATAGGTGAAAATGTATGTTTTATTCACTTTAATAAAAAAATATTTAGTACGCTTTTGTAGTGAATTGAAACTTCCTCTAGGGTTGTGAGGTAGGTCATTACACATGGTATGAGAGCTTAGGTTTAAACACTGGGTGCTCTGGGATTATGATGTACCCATTAAGCTTAGTTGCATAGGTATTTAAGAGTACCTTGCCTAATACCCTTTTGTGTCTATGTAGGAGTATGCCTCCTAGATGCGGACAAGGGAGAGGATGTGGACGTGGTCAGGTAGGTGGTCGAGAGGAGAGTCAAAATGACTCTCCACCTCATGTGCCTCATATATCAGAGCAAGAAGAGCATCAGGCTTCATAGAATGGTCTAGGAGGCAGTGCTAGATAGTTAGATCCTCCTAGGGTTGAAGCTACCTATAGAGCCTTCGAGGAGGCTTTGGCACTATTGGGTCTGAGGCAGGAAGTACCTATGGTTAACCCTGTGGTTAGGACAATTACAACTCAGTCTAATATGTTAGCAGCGAACTATATGATGGATTTGATTCAATCACAACCACCTTGATTTGATGGAGTAGGTACCAGTCTAGAGGCCAAAACATGGTTGATAGGTCTTGGCCGATGTTTTTCCATGCACCCGTTTGATAGTAACACTAAAGTGCGGTGCACTGTTATTCACCTCCGAGGATTTGCAGCCACTTTGTGGAAACTAGAGCAGTAGAAGCTCCATATAGACATGAGTAATGTGTCTTGGGAGATTTTTCTTGAGCAGTTCAGAGCTTCTCTCTGATCATTGGCGTCAGCATAGGGGTGATGAGTTTCATTCCTTATGATAGTTAGCCATGATGGTAGATCAGTATGAGAGGCAATTCTATGAACTTAAACAATTCACAGGAATAGGGGACGATGAGGGAATGCTTGTGTAATATTTCATTAGGGGCTTAAATGCCCATATCAGTGGTGGTGTACGGGTCTTTGAACCCAAGTCTATGGAGATAGCTATGGAGAAGGCACGACTGGTGGAGGAGAAACTGACTATGGCACTGGGAGGTCATACAAGTGTTAGTATTGGAAGTGGTACAAGAGCTGGGACTAGTGCTCGAGGGGGACAGACACAGGGAGTTGTGCCTCCTAAGACTCAATAGGTATCAGCATAGGGCAGTGAGAAGCAGTCATTTCAAGGGAAACAAAAAGGTTTCTAGTAGGGACAGGGTAACAAGAACTCTAGGTGCATGAAGTGTTTCAACTCTCAGCAACCCACTTAGAGCACCTAGTCCACCTTTGGAGGTAGTGTACTATAGTCTAGTGCACCAATAGGAGGTAGAGTTTATGGTAAAGGCACAAGTTGCTTCTCTTGTGGTCAGCAGGGCCATATTTCTAGGATGTGTCCCAATAAGGGCACGTTGGGATTTACACAGAGACCAGTGGTGTCAGAGCCGATAGTGAGGGATGCCAACAGAGGCCATTGTGTGTTCACAGTGGTTGATAATTACCAGGTAGAGCACTAGGGTACCATGGTAGAGACTTATGGTATGTTATTGGGTAACCCTGTTACTATTCTTTTCGATTCAAGATCATCTGAATCCTTCATTTCTTCATCGATAGTGTCCCATTGCAGACTAGGAGCCATAAGGAAAGCCAATAGGTGGCAAGTAGAGTTAGCATCTGGTGTGAAGGTTGCATCACATTCTATAGTACCTGACTGTAGGCTGGAGATTGGACCACTTCTTAATACCTTCGATCTTCGAGTTATACCATTGGGATCCTATGATGTTGTCATAGGTATGGATTGGTTAGAGGCTCACTAAGTAGTTATTGATTGTCGACGTAATTCAATTCGGTGCATTAATGCATCAGGTGGTGAGGTGGATATTATTGGAGTTCAGAGACCGATATCTTTGAGGATCATCTCAGCTATGCAGTTGAGGAGATGTGTTCGGTAGGGATGTCAGTTGTTTGTAGTTAAAGTTGAGGACTTGGGTTTAGGAGATGGAGAGGAGAAGGTATCTCTTGATAGTCATCCTATTCTTCAGGAGTTCAATGATTTCTTTCCTGATGACATTCCAGGGATGCCATCGAGGAGAGATATAGATTTTAAGATTGACTTAGTACCTGGATCGGAGCCTATTTCATGAGCCCCTTATCACATGACTACTCAAGAGCTAAAAGAGCTTCGCTTATAGTTGGAGGAGTTATTAGAGAAGGGATTTATTCATCCTAGTGTTTCTCCTTGGGGAGCACCTGTCATCTTCGTGAAGAAGAAGGATGGTTCACTTCGGTTGTACATTGATTACCGACAGTTGAATAAGGTAACGATCAAGAATCGTTATCCACTTCCCATAGTTGATGACTTGTTTGACCATGTCAAAGGTGCTACCATCTTTTCAAAGATAGACCTTAAGTCGAGATACCATCAGCTCCGTATTTTTGATGCACATATCCATAAGATGGCATTTTGGACGCAGTATGGTCACTACGAGTTTACCGTGGTACCATTTGGGTTGACGAATGTGCCATCTATCTTCATGAGTTTGATGAATGGGGTATTCCACACATACCTTGATAGGTTTTTTCTTGTGTTCCTAGATGATATAGTGATATATTCCAAGATAGTAGAGGAACATGAGGAGCATTTGTGACAGGTTCTGCAGTGTTTGCGAGAAAACCAACTTTATGCCAACTTGTTGAAATGTGAATTCTTCAAGACTGAGATCAAGCATCTTGGTCATGTGATCTCAAGAGATGGAATATATGTGGATCCTTCAAAGATCCAAGCTATTCTTGATTGGCCTATGCCCATGAATGTGGCAGAGATCCGTAGTTTTAAGGGGCTAGTAGGATATTGCAGGAGATTTGTTCAGAGTTTTTCCAGGATAGGTCATCCTATCACTTCTCTTCAGAGGAAAGGGAAGAGGTTTGGATGGTCAGAGCAGTGTGAGTCAGCTTTTCAGATCCTTAAGGATAAGCTGACAAGTGCACCAATTTTAGCGATACCTGACTCCACAGGAGACTTTGTGGTTTGTACAAATGCATCCTTAGAGGGCTTAGGTGAAGTTCTAATGTAGGAGGGATGAGTGATTGCATATGAGTCACGTAAGCTAAGGATCATGAACTGAATTATCCCACTCATGAACTTGAGTTAGTGGCAGTAGTCCATGCATTGATCAGATGGAGACACTTTTTACTCGGGCACAAATTTGAGCTACATAGTGATCACAGGAGCCTGCAGTACATTTTCACTCAGCGGAACCTTAACACTAGACAGAGGCTTTGGATGGAATTCCTCTATGAGTATGAATTCGAGGTGAAGTATATTCAAGGAAAATAGAACATCGTAGCTGATGCACTCAGCAGACGTAGGCATGAGATATCTGAGATGACTCTTATGGTAGATTTACAGACTCGGATTTGTGCTACTCTTCAAGTAGACAGTTGGTACCGAGATGTGAGAGAAGAGATTGAGGTAGGTAGACCTCTTGAGGGCAGATTTATAGGTTATTCACTTGATTCAAATGGGTTACTTAGACATTCAAAGCATATTTACGTTCCTTCAGTAGGTGACCTTCATTCTTTGGTTTTGACTGAGGCTCATCGTGCACCCTATTCAGCCCATCCTGGGGTGAAGAAGATGCACGTAGATCTACACCAGTTGTATTTTTGGCCAGAGATGAAACAGGATATTGCAGAATTTGTAGTGAGATGTTTGGAGTGTCAATGGGTGAAGGATGAACACCAACATCTAGTTGGGCTTCTATAGAAACACCTTGTACCTGAGTGGAAGTGGGATATTATCTCATTGGACTTCCTTGTTGGTTTACCTAGCTCCTTATGACAACATGATGCTATTATGGTGACAGTCGATAGTTTGACGAAGGTAGCACACTTCTCGCCTATGTGCACATCCTATAATGCATCATCAATTGCTAGAGTGTTCATGGAGGATATTGTGAGGTTGCACGGTGTTCCACATCAGATTATTTCTGACAGGGATCAAGTGTTTACTTCAGCTTTGTCAACATCATTACAACATGCTACGGGGACACAGTTGAACTTTAGTTCAGCATATCACCCTGAGACAAATGGTCAAACTTAGAGGGTTAATCAAATCCTTGAAGATATGTTACACATGTATGTCATGGATGAGCAGACACGATGGGAGGATTATCTTTATCTAGCAGAGTTTTCTTATAACAATAGTTACTAGAGTTCCATTGGCATGGCACCTTTTCAGGCTTTGTATGGGCGTCCTTGTCATACTCCTCTTAGTTGGGATCGATTGGAGGAAAGAGTGTTATTGGGACCAAAGATGTTGCAGGATATGGAGTAGTAGGTGGATCGGATTAGAGAGCACCTGGTAGAAGCAAAGGATAGGCAGAAGAAGTATGCGGATGCGCATAGAGGGGATCATCAATTTTATGTTGGAAACAGAGTATTTTTGTGGGTGCATCCGTGAAAGAGTCCTATCTATTATGGAAAGGGTTCTAGGTTGGCGCCTCGCTTTGTCGGACCTTTTGAGATACTCGAAAAGATTGGTCAAGTTGCTTATCGACTTGCTTTGCCACCCAGTCTAGCAAATATTCATGACGTTTTCCATGTTTCAGTTCTTCGACCATATCATCCAGATGTTACTCATATCCTTGATTGGAATTCTTTACAGGTAGAGAACGGGCAACTGGCTTTCGAGCCTATGGCCGTAACGGAGCGCAGAACGCTCGCTCTTCGAGGGCGAGATATTGATCAAGTCAAAGTTCAGTGGGATCCCAAGGATGATGCTTCATCCACCTGGGAGGATGCAGTTAGGATGAGGGATTTATATCCCTACTTGTTTGCAGGCTTCCAAGAGTAAGCCTGGTCTTTGGGGGGGAGAATGTAATACCCCTCCGTTTTTCTTCTTGTTCATTTTGCTTTATGCTATGTTTGGGTTGCAACTACTATGATATTGGACACACCTTATTGTTTGTGTTTTGATCACTACTATTGAGTGACAACTATTATTGTGTGATGAGGTTATCTGATTATTGTTTCACATGCATAATGGATTAATGATGTTAGTAGAGTTAGCATGAGATATTATTATGTGATTATTGATTATGATGTAATGTCATTCTTTGATGAGTGGATTGGTGAAGAGGATAATTTCACATCACTAGCTTGCGAGCACCCTACAAATCCATGATTTCTTCTTCATGGTGTGTATTATATGTTGGATATACTGTATTATGTTGTTTACTTAGTTTTAGGTTGGAGGTACATGGCATCGGCTCCACCTGGTTTCACAAGTTTGAGCATGTCGATCCAACGCTTAAGTTGAAAGGGAGATAGTATCTAGGTAACATGTGTCAGGTCTACACCCTAGCCTTTGTGTGTCGTCAATTCTGGTTATTGAGTCATGGTTACCTTATTTAATGTTATTTGATTCTATTTGATGCGTATTATTAAATAAATTTTTAGAAATATTGTGTTGGTTAAAAGTAGTGGTTATTTTAATATTAAATTAAAATTATGCTTTGATGTTATGTTTAAATGTTGATAATGAAATTTAATTTAGTTCAATTTTAATTTAATTAATTAATTAAATTTTAATCTCAAAAGGGTTGAATTTAGTTATTAAATAATTAAAATTAATTAATTAATTTTATTGGATTAAATTAGATTAAATTAAATCATAAGAAATTGAAAAGAAATTGAAATTGTATTTTAAATTTAATTTGGGTTTTCAAAAATGGGAAATGAAATAAATATCTAATTCTCAACTTTGCATGCAATGGGAATTAGGGTTGTATTAGATATTTTTGATTTATGAGGATTGCATGTTTCCAATTTTGGGAGAGAATTTTTTGGGGGAGAATTCATTTTTTAGAGGAGTGAAGGATTTTTGGAAAATTTGCACAAAGAAGGGTTTGAAATAGTTTTTGGTTTTGAATTGGATTTGAGGAAAATTTGTTGCAATTGTTGAAGTTTTTTGGATTGGATTCATTGCACGTTTGAGGAAATTCAAGAAATTCTTGGAGGAGGCTTGCATCAGAAATTCATCTTCTTCTGTAGCTTCAGATTACAGGTTTTGTTCTTGTTTTGTTGAATGCAATTTATTTTGTTTTGAATCTGTTTGTTGAAATTCATTGTTTGAATTAAACCATAGAATTGTGCTTCAAACATTTAGGTTGTAGCATGAAGAATTTATCCTTTTTGAAAACATCCAGATCTATTCTTCAAAAACACAAACCCTCTGTAGAAAACCTTCTTTGAAGAAGAAATCAAGATCTGTGTAATTTTCCTATTTTTAATTATTCGAAAAGTGAAAAAATAGTTTTAAAGAAATTAAATTTAAACCTCTTAAATATAGGAAGAAATTCTGTAGAAATTTATTAATTTTCTGTTACTAGTTATTTTAAAATTATTTTCTCGATTTTACCAGTAAAAAATTATCTGTGTAAATATATATATAAATATATATATTACATGTATTATATTTTTGAATATAAATACACATAATATATACATTTATAAATATATTGAATTTTTTGTTACAAAATAAATTTTTGGAAAAATTCGCCATATGTCAAAATTTTGACATTCGTACATGTGCATACAAATTTGGACGTTTTAGTTTATTTGAAAAAAAAATGAAAAAAAAATGAAAATTACAAGTGGTGGGGGAGGTCCGAACCCCTCCACCCTTTTAATTTGGTTGGGGGACGTGTCGCCCATCGGGCAGTGCACCCACTGTATGGGGGGACACACTGTCCATGGACTGCGGCCTCGCCAAAGTACCACTGACCGTTGTACTGTATGTATAGTCGGCGCAAGCAGCAGGGGTAACAGCGGTACTATCCGTCAGACGGTGTATTGTCTGGTACCTGTCTTTTTTTATTTTATTTTTTTCTTTTCCTTTTTATTTTATTTTTTTATTTTTCTATTTTTTAATTATTATTTTTTTAGTATTTTTTAATGTATTTAATTTTATTTTATTTTTGTATAGTGTATTTTATTTGATTAAGATAAGTATATTTTGTATTTAATATTAATATTTAATATTTAATATACAGATGATTTTATTTGTATATTTGGAAAATTGTTTCTGAGTGTGAACTTTTTACAAATTTAACTGATTTTGTGGACTAGTAATTTTAATATGATAGAAAGTTAAAATTATTGCATAATGTAAATGTTATTTTATTTTGTTTGTTTTTATATATAGATTTGTATATCTATATATTTAATACTTTGTTTTAAACATAAGAGTGTATGCAATTATTTTAATAAGTAATTTTTAACTAAAACAAATAATGTGCATCATTAGATAAGGTTGTGAAAAGTAGTTATTTTAATGATGGAGTTATTATGTTATAATGAGTTTAGAAGGGAGTATTTTAATTTCTGTGAGAAGCATTAGATAAGAATATGGATTTAGGATATCCAAATATAGTATTTTTCATTGTCAATGCATTATTATATTAAATTCCCTTTTATTGATTGATTTGGGAATGGGTGGTTTTTGTTACTTAATGTAAAGTCTTCCAATGGATGTGGGTCATTCCCTTTTTAAGATAATGTTTGTTTTCCCTTGGGTAGTGTTACAAGTGTTTTGTTTCCTCCTAGTGTTGGAGTGGATTTCCTTAATTATTTCCTCCTAGAATAAGAGAGATTTTGTTGTTCAGTTCAGTAGCACTTGAGATACCCTTGGAGTCTAGATTTGAGTAGTGTGTTGTCCATTAGAAGAGTGGATTTTGTTAGGGGCCGGAGCCCAAAGAGGTAAACCGGGTAACCTTCAAAAGTGTTTTTAATAAGTGATAATTAAAGCAATATACTTAGATGACTAGGATGCATTCACATTAATCAAGATAAACTAACCTCACTCACAGATACAAGGGCTTGTTTAGACATGGGGTGAGTGAGAAGGCTTGGAATGACAAGGTCAACTATCTTGTCCTCATGAGAGTTAGTTGATTCTGCATGAGTGAGTATGAGGGCCGGGATTCGGTTGAGGTCACTAGGATTACTGGAACCTATGACGAATGCCCAGAGGAGATCTCATGACGAACCTTGCGATGACACTTTGTGTAGGATAAAATTGAGTTTATGTTGTGTGTATGGATTCTTTATCATACTTGATTATAATATGCCTGGAATCAATGTAACCATGTTAGAGTTAGACTTATATTGTGCATATGTTTGGTTGAGTCAGTATGTGTCAGTATGATTCTGCCTTTGGTTAGAGGTAGTAGATTTCTTGTCCATGTTGCGTTGTTACTATCTCCTAGCATGGGGGGTGGGCCTTCAGGTACCACTTGGTTAGGTGGAATATGCACCATAAACCATTGGGTCCCCACAGATCTTCAGTTCATGGAGGTGAGACATCCATTTGGACAACCCACAGATTTTGTTATTCTTTTCTAGCACTATTGTAATTCAAATTGTAAATAGTTGTTTTACCCCTCTTGTATTTATGAGGTGGATCTATGTAATTGTAACACTTATGTATTTTGACTCATTATGGGAATGGGTGTTGTAATTATTTATTCATGTAATGGTTTTATGTTATGGATATTCTATTCTCATCTTGTTATTTATTTATGTAGAAGGAATGCTTCTAATTGAGTTATTAATTGTAATGTAATTTAAATGATGTATGTTAAAGGGGATTTAATTTATCTCAGTTATGTAGCCTTAGGGGAGGTTGTCAATTATAGGTGAACATGTATGTTTAATTCACTTTAATAAAAAACAAATTAGTACGCTTTTGTAGTGAATTGAAACTTCCTCTAGGGTTGCGAGGCAGGGCATTACATCTTCAATGTTTCTTCTCGTTGCTTCCCTATTAGGCCTTGACCACATGCCATGTCGTATCGGTCCACACAATTTCCTTGGTGACCCCCACCTACAATGAAATATGTTTGGGAGACCTCCACGTGTCTTCACCATGCAAGTTCTCATCACATAGAAGAAAGGATGAACATTGGCCCCCAACTGCTTGCCACATGGATCTTCTAAAGGCTTCATCGTGCATAAGAAGGAAGCGAGTAATGACCTCAAGTATTTTCCATGTATTATAACTGTCATCATGAGTGGGTGACGGGTATGTGCAGGATCATCATGGAAAAAAAGCCTTTAAGTGGCAATTAAATTTAGAAAATCAGAGTTAGGAAATTTGACGTAAAAATTTGAGTAAGTTATCTATATTATTTCAAAAATATATAACAATAGAATTTGTAGGAAATTGAATGTAGTTTCTAAACTACTAGGGTTTTTTTTTTTAAATAAAAATCTATTTGGTGAAAATTTGAAATTTCAATGTAGTAGTACTTAAATTTTAGGGAAAAAATAAGAAGTAGGTGTTTGTCTGACCACCCTAACCACAACAATAATTAAGAAATGAATAATAATAATTAATAAATTTAAACTAAATCATAATTTATATTGGTGGAAAGCTGAGAATCTCCTTTAAAAACCCTTTTCATTTCATCAATTTTGGGTAAAGTAAAAAAGTTGTCAGCCACATGGGCCATCATATCACTTAGATATCACCACTTTTTGGCCCATCATGATCCTGCACATACCCTGACACATGTCTACACTCTGGTCTATTGGGACAACTATCATCATTTCCAGGGGATGCATTTGGCATTGGGCAATCTCGTTCATGGCCTGAATCTTTTTTCATTGCAATGACTAGGGAAAATTATTACTATATACATCATTTCTCATGATCAAAGGATCTATTATGTTATTGGCTCTCCAGGATAGGGATTTTATAATAAATATTTCTTCTTCTTTCAATGTAAGTGTTCATATTTTGACTGAGAAATTGGAGGAAGAACTAGGCCTTTTATTGCTTTTTAGATTATTGCAAAAGAACTTACAGATTGTGTCATTGTTTGGTATTTTTGTTTGCTTAGGATATTTGATAAGTTTTACTATGCCATTATGGTACTCAATGTTTCATTTGCAAAAATTCTATAAATTTAATGCAAGTTTGTTTCTTTAGATTATTTCTTTGAATCCTCTTTTCAGTAAATTTGCATGAATATTATTTTATGTCATTGGGTGAATCATTCAAACTTCCATCTTTAATTTATGTCATTCTAGGACATATCAGACTACTGACGAGACCTTAAATCACATCCAAAAGATAGATTTATCATGCCCTACATCTAAATCATGGTGCATCACCCTAATTAGATTATTTTATTTAATATCTTCTTTGTTTTCCCATTCAAAACACAAGTTATAGAATAATCCGACTTCTGTGAAATCCAGAGGTTATTTAGTTCAGCGCAATAGGTCCCCCCCTTTAACTAATTTTCCTATAAAGGCTTTTACCTTGTCAATATTTGGCATCAATATTTTCTTTTTTCTAGCACACTAGTGGGACCTTCTAGATGTGCTTAAGCCTTGAGCAGGTATATGAGCCATCGGCTTGTCACAAGATCCCAAACAAAAAATAACATTGGTTTTTTGATATCACCACTAGGAACAATACTAGGTAGAACCCATCACATGAACATTTCAAATCCTCCACTAGCCATTTTACCTATTAATTACCAAAATTATCTGGCTCTGGATGTTGGTAGTCCCCTTGTAGCCCCAGTTGCACCCACCTTTTGGGCCCCTATCTTGGTCTCTACTCTCAAATTTATTCCTAATTTTAATAGAGATGGATCAAGAACACCCTTTGAACATCTACAAGATGTGGTGGATGTGTGTTTATTGCATAAAGGTACAGATCAAAACATAGTGTTGAGGTTGCTTGTAGCTTGTCTTAGGGGAAAACCATTAGATTGGTATCACACTCTACTGACTAACACTAACGGTACTTGGGATCATCTCAGGGATCCTTTTTATCAAAGATTCTCAAATGATTGAGATAGATCTTCACTATATCATTAGTTAGAAATAATAAAGTGGGCACCATTTGAAGCCATGACAAACTTCAACACCCAGTCCTATGTAACCTAGTAGAGAATCCAGATTGCCATCCATCCACTAATCAAGTTGGTATTCATGTTCTACTTAAAATCCATCAATGTAGATATCTAAATGATGATCGAGTCACTTGGTAGAACCACACTACCGGATCCATACAATGCAGTAGTTAAGGCAGAGAATAATCTGATCAACTTCAGGAAGTTCCAACCTTGGTCCATTATGCTGATATTCCCTGAAGTATCAACTTCCACCAAGAATATGCCATCTACTAGCACACCCGCCCTACCCTCGTCTATGTACACATATCTAAGTGTGCCACAGAATGTCGCTTCTACATACGGTGCTTTGAAGGATGAGATGAGCGACATAAAGGAGATGTTACTGAACTTACCAAAAAAAGTGACCACTACCAAGAACAACTAGGCTATTCCTCCAATACCAACCTACCAAAGTTATCAAGGCAACAAACCCTCCTACCAACAAAACCAATATCAAGGAGCCACATGCACAGATCTGCACACTCAAAAAAATAACCAAATAGTATCAGTACTGACTCTGATAGGAGTTTCTCAAACAAGTACAAGAAGAGAGTAGACTGCAAGGAAGAAAAACCTTGCCGAAGATATCAATCTCTGGTGCTTCCCTAGCGGCAACACACATATGCCTCAAAATTCTCTGTGTGGTAATTTTTAACAAAAATTTGTGAAAGAGCATAGCCAAGACTTGGTGCCAAATTTAGTAGGTTATACATATACGTCTCCCCAAATGGAGAATGTGGTTCTTACCATATAGATGCAAGGAATATCCTAGGAGCGATAAAATGACATAGTTCTCGATCATGCCCTTTTCTCATTGATGGAAGGAGAAGTAATGTTCACATATGAGGCATTCACATCAAAGACCTTGCAAGTACAGTTTGACTACAACACTCGATCAAAAAGGAGACTCATATGTGAGCCAATCACTCCATAGCCTAGAAGTGTCTTGGGCCAACCCCGTGCCCTTCCAATATTTCTCCACAGTCGTAACTGCACAAGGAGATTTTCATCACTAGGGTCACGGATCAAAAGCCTCCAAATTCGTCACCTTTCAATGTAGTGAAACAATTGAAGAAATATTCTACTAATGTATCCCTTTGGGATATCTTAGCCATTCCAGAGAAAAATTCATTACTACAGAAGGCCGTTAAGGAAGATGTGGTTGTGCAATCGATAAAACAAGCTTCCAAAAAGGCTATTGACTCATCACCTCCAAACAAAGTTCTCACAAATACTATAGAGGAGACCTCAACTGAAGTCAAAGAAGACAAACCAAAACCTAAACCCTTTTTATTAACTCTTATTATGGGGAAGAAACTACTGCACAACTCCATGATTGACTCCAGTGCTAGCACCACAATCATGTCCAAGCAGATAGATGAAGCCCTAGAGCTTAGGTATGAGCCCTTAAACAGAGGAGTCATGCAACTACATGGGAACAAGGTTGAAACTATAGATCTGATTAAAAATATCCCCTTGAGCTTGTTCTCTTTTCCTAGAATCATAGTGCCATAAGATACTATGATCATATATGTCCTTCCCATGTTCAACCTCTTCCTATCCCAAGAATTCACCTCAAATATAGGTGGATACCTTTCTTTGGATTGGTCCCATTTAATTCTCAAGATCAAGCAGAGAGCTAAAATGAAGATACAATCAAAACCTTTGAATTTAGAACATGTAGTTGATGAATCCATGATCAACTTTGAAGCCACTAATACTTCTTTCACCAAATAAGAAGTCATTAGTATTGAGCCACTTCGAGATGAGAAGACAAAGGAAGACTAGGTCGATTAAGAAGAGGTCTTCTTGAGTGAATATGAAAACACTAATCCTTTTAGAAATTATCATGCTACCAAGTTGGGAACCTACATCATCTATGGTGAGGATCAAGAGTTCCTGAGGGTATTGAAGGACTCTATGGCCGAACAAGCCACAGAGCTCTAGAAATTTCACTTTGATGGTGCAAGATGCAAAATTAGTGTTGCTGTTGGGATATTCCTAACATCTCCATCTAATGAGAAGATTCTCAAATCATTCCACTTCAATTTTGATTTCTCAAAAAATAAAGCCGAATATGAGGGTCTTGTGCAAGGGCTAAGCCTCATAGAGCGTATGGGTGTCAAACAAATAATGGTGTTCGAAGATTCCAAAATTATAATCAATCAAGTTAGAAGCATATCTATTGAAAAAAATGTTTGAATGTGGTCTTATAGACATAGGGTATGGGACCACATTGAAATATTTGAAGCTTTTAACATCCACATAGTGCTTAGAGAGCATAATTTAACTATAAATCACATGGAAACAATATGATCTCAATTATATCCTATCTCTGATTTGATTAAGAATGTGCACTCTATGCAAGTGATCCTCCAACCCTCCATTCTAGATAATGAGTAGAGTCAGAAAGTGTCGAAAGTGACCAAAACATTGCCTCATTCATTCAATAGTCAGGAGAATTCACCGATCAGTTTCAACCAAATATTGAAGAAGCATATGAAGGGAAAATCATTCACTTGAGATCAAATGAAATTCCAAAAGGGTTGGTAACTATTCAAAATCTATTCGACTATGATGATGCAAGGAATGATAGGAGAAAATTTATAGAAGACCAAGCAGACTACAGTGACCTTGAGCTAGGAGATGGTAGAAAATAAAGTTAGGGAAATAAGTTTTGCAGTGTGATAAGGATAGACTTATACACTTCTGTGAAACATACAAAGGGTTTGTGGCCTAGTCTTGTGATGACCTCAAGGGATATGATCCTAGCATCATCCAACACACCATTAAACTAACATAATGTGCTAAACCTTTCTATTGAAAACAAAGGCACGTCAATCCAAAGATTGAAGCTCTAATGGCACAAGAACTAGGGAAGTTGATCTAGTCCAAGATTGTGTTTCCAGTCAAGAACAACACATGGGTATCTAACCTCATTCCAGTCTAAAAGAAGAATGGATACTTCATCTCTGTGTTGAATTAAGTGACCTAAATAGGGCATCACTTAAGGATCATTACTCACTACCTTCCATGGAATGGATCTTGCAGATTCAAAGATGTTTTCTCTATTGGATGGTTTGTTGGGCTACAATCAAGTTTAGGTGAAAGAAGAATATCAACACAAGACCAAGTTTACCACCAAGTGGGGAACATTTGCATATACTAAAACGCCTTTCGGCCTCTCAAATGCAAGAGCCACCTTCTAGAAGGCAATTGAAATTGCATTCAACAAACTGATCAAAAAAATCATCCTCATCTATTTAAATGATTTGACAATATTTTCCAAGTCTAAAGATGACCATTTTAATCATCTAGAAACAGTTTTCAAAAAATGTCAAGAGTTCGAGGTATCCCTAAACCCAAAAAAATGCATCTTTAGGGTACTGCAAGGAGATTTTTTGGGACATGTAGTGTTCTAAGAAGGAATCACTATTGACCCTGAAAGGTTAAAATCAATCAGAGAACTTCCCCTTCTAGTAAACAAGAAAGGAGTCCAATATTTTTTGGGGAAGGTTAACTTTGTAAGAAACTTTATTTCTGATTTTTAGGAATAATTAGGCCAATCACCTTGATGCTAAAAAAGGACCAATTGTTCAAATGGACAAGATAAGGGAGAGAAGCCTTTGAGAGGGTGAAGGATGCTATTTATTTAGCTCCGATGTTGGTAAACTCAGACTTGTGAAAGGACTTCATAATGTATGTTTCTAGTAGCAAGACAAGCATCACCACTATTCTGACTCAGAAGGATGATGAAGGAAAGGGAGAACATCTAATAGAATTTCACTCCCGAACCTTGAAGGAGCATGAGATTAACTATAAATTCGTTGAAAGCCAAGCGTTCACAACTGTAAAGGGCCTCAAGAAGTTCAGACATCTTATAGATTGCAATAAGGTAATAATTTATGTCACACCTTCCATTATGCGCGAATACATTATGGAAGGAGAAATCATCAAAAAAAGGGCCAATTGGATCACTAAGACCCTAGAATACGACATCGAGGTCAAGCCTACAAAGACTGTCAAAAGAAGAGGGTTGTGCAATTATTTGGCATATGATGAAGAAATGGAAATTGAGGAAGAGCAAGCCAAGCTAGTCCTAGCAATGAGTCTGAACCAGAAGGTTGTTGACTGACAGATAGAGTAAGATTTATGTACATTGACAAGTATCCCCTAGGAATTCCTTCTTAGAGAAGAAAACTCTATTGACTACAAAATAGTGGGTAGTCACTTATTGAAGGGATCCTCTATAAGAGGAATTTCAATGGTGTCTTACTATGATGCATCACCATGGAGCAAGCAGAGAAAATCCTTGACACCTTCCCTAACAGCCCTAAAGGTGGACACTTCTCTATGAAGAACACCACCATCAAAATTTTATGCTTTGATTACTTCTAGCCTACACTATTCAATGACTCCTACAACATGGTAAAATCCTACAAAGAATGCCATGCCTCTCAATCTAATAGTAGCAGATGAACCATTTGCGCAATGGGGGATAGATTTCATTGGGATGATCAATCACACTTCCAATTCCAATCAAAAGTATATTTTTACAACCATGGACTACTTCATAAGGCAGAATGGAGCCCTACCCTTGAATAATGTTATAGAGGCAGAAATGGTGGACTTTCTCGAGGGGCTAGTAACGAGATTCAGCTTGCCAAATACTATCATTTCAGACAATGCCAAAGCTTTCCTAGGATCCAAGGTATGTGATTTCACATTTACACATGGAATATTATTGGAAACATCATAAAACAACTACATGTAGGGGAATGATCTGATTGAGTCGACTAACAAGAATCTAATCTAATTTATTAAAATAATTGGGTTTGATCACGAGGAGTGGAATAAGAACCTCCAAACAACGTTATGGGTAGACTGCATAACTCCTAAGAAAGCCATGAAATTTTTTCCATACGAGATAGTGTACAGGAAAGAGGTGTTGTTGCCTATCTCTATGGAGATACCTATACTACAACTACTCAAATCTCTAGAAATTGAGGAGAACAGAGCTATGGAGGTTTGGTTGGCCAAATTGGTAGAAGTTAAAGAAAAAAGGGAGAAGTCCCTAATAGCCATGTCCAACTGCCAGTAGGTGGTTAAGAAGTGGTTTGACAAGAACGCTTCAGACCAAGGTCTAAAATGTAGAGACCTATTACTTAAAATCAACAAAAGGGCTGCAAAGCCTGGACAACATGGAAAATTTGACAAACTATGGAAGGGTCCTTTCAAAATAATTTAGTACAAAAAAAATAATTCATTTGAATTAGATAACATGGAACAAAAAGCATGGGGGATTTCGGTTAACGAGAATCACTTAAAATTATTCAATTAAGATTTAGTTACTTTGCACAAGTGTAAATATGTGAATAATGTAATTATTTTCCCTTTCGTGTTTTGTCAACCAATCTTTTCAACAATTTTGTAAATGTAGGAAGCAGGAAAATTCACGAAACTCATTATTACAAGAACAAAGAAATACTATACTACTCATGTTGCAAAAAGTAAAGTATGTGGAGAATTCAATTCAATCCATATGGTAGAAACACAAGAATAAGGACAAGGAGTTTAAGATAAACAAGTATATTTGTTATATATATATATATATATACTTTGATAAAAAAAATTGTCAAAATAGCTTTAAGGCCATGCGCTCAAAATTATGACTATGTGTATACAACTTCCTTATATATATATGTATTCAAGCCCTTTTTTAGGCATATATATATAAAAAGAGGAAAAAGCATCTTAAGCTTCAAGCATCTAGAATAGGAGCATTGTCTTCATCAGTAGGAGAATTGTTAGGAGTAGTAGGAAGGTTATCACCAGCAGTGATGGGACCTAGAGCAGCAACATCAACACCTAGAATGAGTGGTGGAGGGAACACAAGGTTTCTGAAGTTAGTGTATCAATCCACATCGTAAAACAACACTACATTGTAGCAACGCAACAAAAAGTAGCATGCATGGGTGGCTCTCTCATGATGCTCAATGAGTGAATGAAGCTAGAACCCACTCAGGAATGGCACCCATGGTACCACCACATCTTCTTCAACATGCCTTCATGGGTCACTAGCAATAGGGAGGCCCAAGCCATACACTGCATTGGTCACCACTTCACCAAGACCTCTGAGGTACCTCTTTGGAAAAAATATGAAGCATCAAATGTAGAATCATAGCTTTTGGGACCTGAATGTCAAGCATCAAGGAAACATAATGGGAGCAGATATTGGTATTCACCTAATAATTTTCTTCATACTCAATACAATACCTACACATAACCCCTTTCATGGCTATAATAGCCAATGAGTGCTTGTTTTTAGTCATGCGCTTGAGGTGCCTATTGGAAATATCTCCCAGAAAGGTTGTTTGAAACTTGTTGCAAACTAGTATGATTGGAGTATTCATTGTATCAGTCTCTGCTCAATCACCTAATTCTAGGCCCTAGACAAATTCAGAACCTATTAAACCGCCTAAATGATAATTCTATCTAATTACCCAATGCTAATTTTTCTAATCGCTAAGTGTGATTCCGCTACTGTATTAGGGCCCATTTATAGAAATATCTAAGATAGCCGACCTACCAAGCATGGTGATAATTGAGTGTTAACTCAAAAATTCCACCAAAATGCCAGCTCGATATTCTAACCCAATTGTATCCATATGTACGAATTGTTGTGTACAAGATTAAAGAGCAACAATAAATTAGTGAAAATTGGTGGAAGTCCCAAGCAATGGCTAATAAAGATGAATGTTGAGGTGTCATGATGTAGGCAGTTTCAAGCTCCAAGGTTGAGCATAAATATTTTCTAAGTACTTATTCCAATTTCAACTTAATTATTCTTTTAGGGGATATTAATTGCTAAGGCATGCGAGAGGTTGGAAAGAATTTCACCGATGGCTCAATTTCCTAGGAAAATCGCACAGAAGGGACGCTATCACTAATGTAATTATAAATTCTTATCTTTTCAAAAAGGGAAAGTATTTCATTTTTCATGGACAAAAAGCTGCTACTACATGTCAAATTAAATGCAAAAAGGCAACCATTGTCTACCAGTTGAAGGCAAGAAATCAAAGAAAAAAACTAAGTGTCGCATGAAAATGCTAAACAAAGCATAAAGCTTATTATGTACACAAAGGGAATTGGAAGAGAAGAATTTTTAGAGATACCAATGTGATGCATATAGCAACAAAGCAACTGAATGCAAAGGTAATAGCAAAAGATTCAATGCCCTGGTATGAATTGAACTTGAAGTAGGAGGTTCTCTGGTTTTGAGTTTAGAGCCTTGTGTAGTGTTCTAGGTTCCATTCATATCGCTTCAGTGTAATTTTTGGGTATAGGTTTGCAAAGGGTGGAGGATTCTTAGAGTTCCCAATAAAAAATGCAAGAAGAGAGGGCCTAAAGTTTATTTGAAGCCATCAGAAAAGCATTAGCTACGTATGTCTTCAAGGATATCTCTTACTATTTTCTTGTTATGCCAAACAAGCCAACATGGGTGAATACATTGGTTGCACAAAAGAAGATTCCCCATAGAGATCAAAGCTGAATTAAGCAAAGGATTGAGGTCTTTCTCGCCAAAGAAAAGGTGAGGGATGATGAATTCAAGAACTTATCCAAAAAAGTGGAGATGGATCATGTGAAGCTTCAAGAGGAACTCGTGAAGTTCCAATATCTCGATCTCAACCTAGTCACTAAGCTACAATAGAAGAACTAGGAATATCAAGACCAGTTAGCGCATTTGGAAAAAGAAGTGCAACAAAAGGATGAAGAGTTTCATCGCCAACACACTCAACTAGAGAAACAAATTCAACATATAGATGTGAATTTCAAAGTCTGTCGAGCCCAACTGGAGAATGATGTTTAAGAAATAAATTCTTCCTTGGATAAGGAAGCAACAAATAAGGAATGAGTTAAGGCAAGATGTATCATAGAATCAAAGATCCTACAGGGACACCTCTTTGCTGTGAACCAAAAGGTTGTCGAGCTTGTGTATAATATGGAATTAAAGGATGTAGAGGTAGTCCTATTTAAAAACTCTTCCCAACCTCGTGTCATTGGGTCAGACTTTCTTCAAGTATCCCAATAGTTATATGTTTCATATTGGGAAAGAGTTAAGGCTTTCTGCCTAACTCTACAGCTAACGCTCGAATTTATGGTGGAAGCAACAAGTTTGGGCATGAAGGTTCATAAAAAAATTGAGCAGTTCCCTCAATCCATAGCAGAGAGATTTTTAGAATATAGGAGGTTGTTGGATAGTCTATATATAGTCCTAGATGAAGTCTAGTGAGCGTAGGGATTGAAGACTGGAAGTTCACTGCTAAAAGAACTAGCAGGTTCATCCATTTCCACACAGCAATCCTTCATGTGAGTGAGTGCACCACCACATTGGATCGAACCATGAATAGAATGTGGGAAAGGTTCTGCCACCTAACTTAGATGGGATTACCATCCTTGTTTCTTGGAGATGATTTGGTGGCCATGACAAAGCATATTGTGGAAAATATTAAATAGAAGCAACGCGATGCATCTACTTTTCAGATTTTTTGTTAGCCACTTGTTGCAAAAGATATTGAGAGCATCACTCATCTGGTTGCATGAATTATTTTTAAAATCAATTCATGGGCTGGTATATCGAATATGTTGGCTTACAAAAAAATGATCGATCTACATCGAGCAGAAAAAAAATATGTGCCATGTCAACTCCCTCCAAGGTTAAGTGGCTACCTCTGCAAACCACTCTATCTAAGCTTTGATCGCATCACCCAATGGATAAGACTCTAGTCTAGAAACCATAAATTTTGGGTTCCTCATTCTATAAGCGAAATGCCCCAGATAGTCACTAAAATTTGTGAATATAATTTCCCCAAGCTCCCTTCAAGTTATTTATTTTTTTCTAATCTTTGCCCATGCCTTTTGATTGAAAGCAACACCAAGTTTTCTTTTCCCAAGGATTTATCTAAATGTTGCCACTTGTAAGTCGGATGCTCCTCACAAGGATCCTTTCCTTCGCTTTCTGAATGCCCCCGCCATGCTTCCATGTCTTGATAGTTTGCACTCTTCAATGTTTCTTGCTATCGTTTCCATATCAGACCTCGACCACATGCCCCATGGCATTAGTTCGCACACATTCCTTGGTGACCCCCACCTATAGTGAAGTATGTTTGGGAGACCTCCATGTGTCTTCATCGTGCAAGGTTTCATCTAATGGAAGGAAGGATTAATATCCACCCCCGACCGCTGACCACATGGATCTTCTAAAGGCTTCATCACACAAGAGAAGGAAGTGAGAAATGGCCACAAGCAGTTGCCACATATTATAACCATTGTCATGAGTGGGTGACACATGTCTACACTCTGGTCTATTTGGAATTCTGTCATAATTCACAGGGGATGTATCTAGCACTGGGAAACCTTGTTCATGGCCTGAATTGTTTTCCATTGCAACGAATAGGGAAAATCATTACTATATACATCATTTCTCATGATCGAAGGATCTTTTCTATTATTGGCTCACGACCCTAGGGATTTTATTATAAATACTGCTTCTTCTTTTGAAGGAAGCGTTCAAATTTTGACAGAGAAATTGGTGGAAGAACCAGGACTTTTATTCCTTTTTAGATTATTGCAAAAGAACTTACATATTGTACCTTTGTTCGGCCTTTTCGGTTTTCTTAGAATATTTGATAAGTTTTACTATGCCATTATGGTACTGAATGTTTCATTTGCAAAACTTTGATAAATTTAATGCAAGTTTGCTAGTTTAGATCATGTCTTTGAATCCTCTTTTCAGTAAATGTGCATGAATATTACTTTATTTCATTGGGTGAATCATTCAGGCTTCCATCTTTAATTTTTGTCATTCTAGGACATAGCAGACTACTGAACGAGCCCTTAAATCACATCGAAAAGATAGATTTATCATGAATTACATCTAAATCTTGGTGCATCACCCTAGTTAGATTCTTTTATTTTATATTTTATTTCTTTTCCCATTCAAAATCTTTTTATAGAAGAATTCAGCTTCTTTAAAATCCATAGGTTACTCAGTTCAGTGCAATAGGTCCCCCCCTTTAACTGAGTTTCTCATAAAGGTCGTTACCTTGTCAATTTTTGGCATCAACAGTTACCAAATGGAAATAAGGGATGAAGATAAACTCAATAGAAGGAAAGAAAAACAAATAAGAGGATGAGGAAGCAATTCAATAGGAAGAGATACTTTTTCCACTTCAATGTAGTCACAAGAAAGTCAAGAAAACTCAAGCAAGGTGCAAGAGCAAGTTGTTGATCACAAAGGTGGATTTAGAGGAGGAAGATTGAGACTTATGGGCATATTTTGTAAACAAGGTAGAGGTTCCAATACATTCACAAGAAGATTCTATCAATGTAAAAAATTTGGACACCAAGCATGGTAGTGTAATGAAGGACAAGCATCTAGTTTCCATTGAGGTGAAAGAAGGAATCAGTTTGTCCAGGACGATGATTGTGAAAGTGTAAATTATCCTAATCAACTTGCCACTCTATAAGTTGGGGAAAATTTGATGGTAAGTGTTGGTGTTTAAAAAAAACAACCCAACTAGGTTTGTTATTCTCTAAGAGGTAGCCAACCTCTATTTTAAAGAACAACAAAGGCTAGTGGCCAACTAACAAGAGTCAGTTAAAGACTGACCTCTCCTACACTTTTGGCTCTGTAAGACCAAGGTGGGTAAACCTAAATGTGTTCATAATAATGCCTTATAACTAGTAAGAACACCTTCCGTATACATATTACAATCCCCACATGCTCAAAGGGATAGTCACCATTCTTGGTATTGGCAGACTAGAGAATAATTACACGCACCCAAGAGCAATGGAATTGACCAACAAAAAGCACAAATTACTTCCCTTAGGAAGACAAGGTTTAATATGTGTTTATGTTCAACACTCAGATTACCATGCTTAGAAGGACAATCTTATACCAAAGAGAAAGGTTTCAAACATTATTCAGTGCTTCATCCATTGGGCAACGGAGTCATACAAAGTATAATTCTGATACTATGAACTTATCTTCATATAGCCTTACTACCATAAGATATTTCAATATATTAAAATAGTGCTTCTTAGGTAATCCCGAGGATATACGACCATGAACATGTAATTTGGCCTTTCAAGCATTCGATTAACTCATTAAGTTAAAGGAAGAAAATAAATTACACTTTCAAGTAATCATTGAAACTAAAGAGAGAAACCCTTGATAAATCCATTCATAATCCATGGCACACACACAAGAGAGAAAACCATCATCATTTTTGTAGATTTCTTTCAATATTAGTAATTAAAATCATAGCATACTAACTGTATACAAATCCCTACTCAGGATGATTTCCTGAACAATGCTCACAACATTTCAACATTAAAGCTAACTGTACAGACTCCAAGGTTTCGGACCCAAAATTCTGACACTTCAATGAGTCGTGAAATCTCCTTTTTATATTAGGAGAGAAAAAAGCATTAGGCTACATTGTCAGTACAAAATTGAATTTCAACTCAAAGTGAAATTCAAATTCACATTCCTTATCATTTGATAACATTGTGTATAATCAAACGAATAAAAAAATGGTTACATAGTAACCAGTCGAAGAACAAAATATCATGAAAAACACATGCACGTCCACATCCATAGGAGGAAAAAGTAGGAGCAAACACATTCACCACCAGTCACAATCAAGAGAACACACGGCCCCGGTATAGGCAACCACTTGGAGTCCATGCCCAAGACAGCAACGGAACCACCTCTCCTCTACCTATCACTTCTCTAATTATGGAGATGCGTATTTTTACTTCATATGTTTTCCATTTCATAGTTGCATGCTCATGTGTGGTATAATAAATGAAAATAAAGGTGGTTTTTAATTTAGTAGAAGTTTACTGAATGAAATATTATTTTATTTTAGAAATAATGCAAAATGGAAGTAGTATTCAAAATTAATATATGTTGATGTTATGGGTTGAGTTGATTTTATTTTATGTGATACTAATTCTATATTCTTGCCTAAGTGCAATTGAGTGGCAGGCCATCGAAGACCAAGGGTGTGGTTAAGGAGGGGAGATTAGCCTCTCAGAAGGGTAAAGCAGGAATGATGCTCTCAATCACACACAAACAATTAGAGTCATATAAAATGCATTTAGCAAATATTCTAAATGAATGTTTTAATTTCAGTGATTTAAATTGGTTAATTAATGTGTAATTGTATGCAGTTAAAAGGAAGGAAATAAAATTTAGAATAAATAAATGTATGACCGTGAGTTGAATTGGAGTAGTGTAGGCTAATTTCTTATTTGTTTCAAGTAATAAGAATTTCAAGCATTGGAGTCATATTTGAAGGCATTAATAAATCTTTAAAATATGTAGATTAAAAGGAAAAGAAAATAAATTAAATAAGAATAAATAATAATGTGAGAAATAGATAAATAGGAAATAAATTCTTATATTTAGTTTATTTATTCAATTTCAAGATTAGGGTCTCGAGAATGGGAAAAATCTTTAAAATGAAGGAAAAGTTAATGGGAAAAGAAAACGGTTTTCTTTTTGGAAAAAGCTTTGGTTGTTCTCCAGAACAAAAAATGGAAAAAACAGGGGTGCACAAAAGCGGAATTTTACTTAGATTATAGTTGGTCAAATAAATTACAAGGGAATTGGAAAATAAAAGGTAGAGGAGGAGCTCAGCAAATGGGATCCCAACAGTCATCTTCAAGGAAGAAGTGTTTTCCATATTTCTACAAACATTTCTCCAATGTATTTATTTTTCTTTTCTTGAGAAAACAAATAGTAGGATGAAATATTTGTGAATACTTATGGAATGGATGATTGAATAAAACTGTAATTAGCATAGAACTGAGTTTGTACAGCCATATCTATTTACGTGTGCCCAAAATGGCATCTTGTTTTTTTTTTTCTTTGTTAGAATTTATTTCAAAACCCAAATAAATCAAACCTGGATATTAACGAAAGATATAAACATTCCAATATAGATATATATGTATTTTCCTTCATTTGACAAATATATACGTATATATAATAATGTATATATAAATTCACATTGTTTGAAACTGTATTGAATTCCATGCATTATTTATTTCTAAATCCGCACCGTGTATGTGCGGCCAACTATGAGTGCCAGGGATGCGCCCACCTGCTAGGAGATGTGGAGCTGACCCCATAGCCCGCGCCTCCCTCGTAAGGGGGTAAGTCGCTATGTGGGAGCAGTGACTCCCCACAGGCCGAGGCCTATGGGGAAGCACCCCCCACAGGAAATGGACCACCAAACGGAGGAGCCGTGGCTGCAAGGCTGCCCTCCCATAATAGTTAGGGCTTGACCAACTAGGAAATCTGTGGATCAATCCACGTGAAAAGAAAAACTCAACCTAAGTTAAAACTCATCCTTTGATTCTATTAAATACATATATTTTATATATATATATATACCTATATAAATATGTATGTCTATATAAATCTATTTGTTTATCTTTCCTAGTAAGCCATTAATGTGTAAACAATTATGTAAGATGATACTGTTGGTTCTAGAATAGTTTGTAATAATGTGGGTAGGGGTATTTCCTTTAAAAACAAGCATATACATTGATATTTAAATACATATATTTATATGTTGATAGGTATGGGATTATACCATCAGTATCTTTTGCTATAGTTGAAAACATGTAAACTGCTGGAAAATAACACCTTTACCCAACTGGAAAATTAATCACTGGTAATATGATAATATTAAAATATAAAAGAAAATATGAAAAGATAAAATACTTTTATATATGATGGGAATATTTTGTTCAACATAAGTGTAAATAAGTGATTACCTCAGTAACCAGGGAAATTATCTTACTCACATGGAAGTAAATAATTCAGTCTATTCAATTGTTACTCATTGGTGCTTATCTGCACATTTATTTATTTGTTTTTCAATTTGAATGAATCAGAATGATCTACTCAATATCATAGATATAGATCTTTACTTTTTTCTTGATTTCAAACTGAAAGGAATAAAATATATTGCAATGTTTGGAAAGTAGCCAAAATGGAGGAAATATAGATGAAACCTTGTCTGAGAACATGAAAGTATGCACCGGTGTATGAAATTGAAACAAGAATGTGTTAACTCTAAGGCTCAAATCTGTTTTAAAATCTCTCTTCTCTTGAAATGTGTCCTGAATTCCTTCTGCATATGCACAACTAGTGTAATTGAAAAACGTCTTCATTCTATGAGAATTTCTATAGAGATAGTTGGATGTTTATTCTATGTATGGAAACTTCCGGGGCAGGAAGCCCGAATGTGGAACCTCAGAGACAATAGTTTATCCTTTTTCAATAAACTACATTATTATTGTTTTAATGCTTGGCCAAACACTGTACCATTGAAATAGATGGAATAAAAGCCTAGATTTATATATTTTTTCTCTACCACATCCTGTTTGTAAGAAATATGTTTTTCTAGATAGGAATGCATATAGGAAAACATGCATGCATCAAGAGTACCCTCCTGCTTTATTGTTCCAAGTTGCTAGGCTCCTCATGCAATGTCAGGGATTTCTTTGAGATAGGAAGAAACCTGGGGAAGTCATGTGCTTCGTGGTTGGGTGGAAAAGGTACCTTAACCCCACTCTTGGCCTCCATGTGAGAAGACTGATGAAGTCAAGGTGAAAGAGGTTCAAGGATTCTATTGATTGGAAGAACTTCCATCTTGCACATTGTATGTCTTGTAAGCCAATTTGTAAATTGTAATGGCATAATGTTACTATTGATAATTGTCCACTTTTGTATCTTGAAATAGCATATAAGTAACACCCAATAAAGGTGTATGTAACCCGATTATGAGACTTAAATGCATTAACATTACTCATAAAATTATGTGGATGAGCAGTTAATCTTGTTATTGTTGTAACACTCTTGAATGAGTTCTTTGAATATGGTTTAAGGATGATCTTATTTTATGTTGAAATGTCGAGATTTACACTACCAACCTTGCCAGCACAACCCCTAACAACTGGACCTAGTGCCAGTGCAGTTACAGGTTCAACTGCCAGGACCTCCTCATTCACTCACATGAGTTCAGTTAAAGTGGCCAAGTAACACTAGTAGTCCGAGTTGGTGTCAGATTCATCAAAATCCAAAATGATCACCGGGGATGAATAATGTACTAGCTTCTTTCCAGTATTTTTAGTACGTCGAGGCACCATGGGAAAAATAGGCTTCCCTAGAGCTACCAACCTTCGGGCCCCTAGCCTCGCACTCCTCTGTTTAATTGATTTATCCATAAAAGAAACAAAGCTTTATAACACACTGGAGAAGAAACCTTCCAACACATAGACACGAGAAGATGCAATGCTATTTTCACACAACTTAGTCATTATTTATTGAATGGCCCAGCATGCAAGGTACAATTGCTTGAAAGCAATTCAGTTACTCCAACAATCAATGATCAAGATAACCATGAATACTCTCAGTAGGATGGCACTATTTGCATGCCAGAGAAAATTAGGTGGAGATCCTTTAGAGAAGGAAAACCTGTGCCATTAATGACACGAGAAACAACAAGGCAGTATATGCTACTCAGACAAGTCCCACACCCCCTCAATTGAAATTGAACCACTGATTCAGAACACACTTGACAAAACATAGGGTTGATATCAAGTGAATGGATACTGACGATCCACCTCAATGCCTGGGAGAAGATGTCCAATCAAAACCCCCTGAAAACAACAGATCTGAACCACATAGTGGGACCCACATTGTCCCATTAGCAGAAGAAGAAAAGCCATGTGTCACACCCTCATAGACCTCACAACACCCTTCAAAATACCTACTCCGCTCATGCGAGGTTTGCGAGAAACCATAATTAACCTTGTTATTAATGACCACCACCAGTGAAAATACGGCCATATGTCACTGCCAACACCTCAGGAAGAAAGCCCACACATCTGTTCATGCCAGAAGGTGACATCTCGCAAACCTCACACCACTTTGGTGACGGTAGCAAAAAAACCTGTGAGGTCCGTGAGAAATGGCCCAGATCTTTAACCATCGATCGAACAGTTCAATTTCTCTAGATAAAACATCCAAGTGGGACCTGCATTGAGACTCTCGACGGTATAGAACATAAGTCTTCCTGGCAGAAAGATCGATGAATCAGGTGAAAAGGGGCTGGTAAAGTCATGACCCAAGTGGGATAACACCTCACTTAAGTGACTAGTAACCCTCGGTAGTGAGTCACCATTGAAACATAACAAGAGGGTTTGTAAAATTTGACAGTTAAAGTCATCACGGGTAACTTTGAAAACCCAAAACCTTAGCTCGCATCACCTAGAAAATTGAAAGTCTCATCAGTGGCTCTAACTTGGGATATATGCCCCCTGTGGGCATAGCAAGAATCCAGAATTGCTGGTTGCGCATACCACATTACTAAATTACACAAGCTCGTTAATATACATATTAGCTTGTTATGTCCACTAGACATGTGTACACAACTTGGTAGCCCCAGGCCACCAAACAAGAGAAATTAAGGTCTACCTCTATCAAAAACAAAATTTTCCTTTTTCTGATGAAAAAAAATCTTGCAACATTCTCTATCTGATGTTTCAAAAATCAGGAGATGGCCAATATCTTTGAGAATACCTTGGTGGCTATTTACACTCTGCCCCTATACTGGTCTAACCAATGCTTTGTACCACCATTTTAAAAGCAACATATGACCATGATAATACTTTACCTTATCCTATTTTTGGTCATACTTCATAGGATACTGGCTTAGCTATACCAGGCAATGGAAAATTTCATGACTTACTTGGTCCATAACCTCATCCATTCTAGTATCATCAGTTTGCATATTAAACTAAAAGTTTTCATATAGAATAGTATGCAAAGTACCCTTATTTCCATCACCTAACCAAGATGATACATAGCTTGAGGAAATTTTTTCTTGGAATTTCCTATTCGATTTTAATTGCCACTTTATGAAATCAGTCAACTAGGAGTACAGGGCATTACGACAGTTAGCAGTATTGGCTACATCATTCTTCATAGAATGCACAAACACATTCATCTCTGGCCACTCCATACACATCCTCTCTTGTATTTCTCCATTCATCTCAATATGAAAACCCTCAAAAATAGGTTTAAAAGCATCAACCTCACTTTGATCAGAAAAGATAGAGCAATACATACAGGCTTCAATATACTGAGCACTATCTGTTGAATATGTTGATTTATAAGTGAATAATTTAGCACAATCCAAAAAAACCTTACTAACTACATCAAGGCTAGAGGGAAATAACACCTCCATCTCCACTTCACATAAATAATCAAGAAAGACCATAGTGCCAATGTATTCATCACAATACTGCTACTTCCAATTGTATTCTTTTGATCACAGATATCAATATCCTTAGATTTTTCAACATTTATATAGCTTTCTATTTCCAATGCTAATATATTTGAGGTACATTCTAGATATACATCATCTGAAAATTGTTCCTTCACTTGGGAACAAATATGGGGCTCTTCATCCCCACACAACTTTGGTAAAAATAACATTCCTGCTACATTCTCAATACTACAATCATTACCCTTAAAATCATAATCACTAGCTTGCAATTGAATCTCAGTGACATTAGAATCAGCATTAGGATTAGGAAACACAATAGGTGCCTCATACAATCCTACATCATTTTGCCTCTTAATTTCATCATTACCTATGCAAACATCCTGTAATGAATGAGCACTACCTTAATTTTGTGTGGATGCATTCCTGGCCGACTCTTCAATATCTATCCATTGAATCACTTGAGCCAAATTAGCAAGTTTCAATTCCTCTGGTAAGGAACTCAAGGCAGATTCATATAGTTCACAAAACAAATCAATGCACTCATAATCATCAGGTCTTTGATCTATAGGAATTTGTATTAAGATTCCCAAAAATCTCAAAAAAAAACTCATATGATGATTCCTTCTCTTGGCTTCTCATATCATACAGTTTCGATACACAAGAAACCTGATCCTCTTCACTCAAATTGGACTAAGTTTCAACTTGGATCTCATTATCATCAAATTGCATTCCCGGACTTATAACAGTTCTAGCAAGAATTTTATAATCATTTTTTTGAATAGCTGACTCTAACATTCTGTTGGTATTGGTTAGGCTAGGGTAATCAATACTTGCAGCCGGATACCTCTTCATCATTGAATACTTCATATTATTTTCAATTTCCATAGCTAGCTGGTATGCTTGATGCAAAGTAGTAGGTTCTTTATCCATCAATGGAAAACTCATCCTCTTGTTCAAAGCACCTAGATACACAACCAATATTTCAGCCTCATTTGGTCTTATTTCTTTAGGGATCTCCCTTAAAGCTCTTGAAAACCTGAGATTAAAATATGGGACTAATTCCTCTTCTTGTATGTGAATTCCCATAAATATTTTTCTCAAAGTGTTGGGATTGACTCTTTCACCGAAGTGTTCCATAAAAGCAATTACCAATTGATTCCATGAGTTAACAAAAAAAGTAGGTAGATAGGAAAACCAGTCCCTAGAATCACCTTTTAAGGATTGCACAAATAGTTTCATGACAACATCCTCATGATTGATTTCATAATCACCCATTACATCTACAAAATGTTGTAAATGCTTTGAAGCCGATTCTACAACTTGCTCTATATATTGAGGTAAATACTTCCTAATTTTCTTAGGAATTGAATTAGGGTAATTACTGATACCACTAAGCATCAGAGGCATATACCTTTGAGTTACAAAACTCCCCAAAGGGATTAATACAATGTGTTATTTTGGCATATTTATGTCTGACCTTACACCCGAGAGACTATTCAACAACATATAATTATTAGGCACATCACTTATTATCTCAACTAGTAGTTATTAATGACTGACAATAGCATTCCTTGCTTTCTGAAACTTTATGCAATACAAACATGTTTCATAGATTCTTTCACTACCAAAATGTGGTAAAACCAATCATTATTCCTTCTTGTATTCTTTGACATACAATTTGGAACCATTTTTAGCCTTAATCAAAAACACCCATTATCATTAGAAGTAGTGAATTGTTTTAGGTTTGATGAAATACCTAGTATTTGTGTGCAACATGTATCAACCTCCTTTCCAGACTATAAATAGCATAGCTAGGAAAGTATTATTTCATTCATTCACTAGTTCTTCAAATAGAGTCACCACCTCCTTTCAGAGGACAGTATTTGAAAGCCTTTGACAGCCTATTTTCTAGGTTCTGTCAGATTCTGGGTTTTGATACCCATTACAGAGTCGCACCATACCATCAGTAATATCTTCCATAATCATAATCTATCACAATGGAAGTCTAGCATGTATCTTTACTTCAACAACACACTGTGGATAAGCAACTCCAACCTCTCTCTTTTTTTTTTTAATTTCTCAGAAGTTCTCCCCAATAAAATCATCCTTCAATCAATAACTCTCGAACTCCTAAATCCATTGCACCGGAAACCATAGATCACAAGGGTATCAGGGTTATTTTGAACCATCTCCCTCCCCTTGAATTGAAAACATTCAATATGTAAATTTAGAACAACATATCATTTAATATGACTCTATAACTGTCTACAAGTGGAGAGTCAAAATCTTCCCCAACAGAGTCGCCATTCTGTTGGTGTTTAAAAAAAAAAACCCAGCTAGGTTTGTTATTCTCTAAGAGGTAGCCAACCTCTATTTTAAAGAACAACAAAGGCTAGTGGCCAACTAACAAGAGTCAGTTAAAGACTGACCTCTCCTACACTTTTGGCTCTGTAAGACCAAGGTGGGTAAACCTAAATGTGTTCGTAAGAATGCCTTATAACTGGTAAGAACACCTTCCATATACAAATTACAATCCCTACACACTCAAAGGGATAGTCACCATTCTTGGTATTGGAAGACCAGAGAATGATTACAGGCACTAAAGAGCAATGAAATTGACCAACACAAAGCATGAATTACTTCCCTTAGGAAGACAAGGTTTAATATGTGTTTATGTTCAACGCTTGGATTACCATGCTTAGAACGACAGTCTTATACCAAAGAGAAAGGTTGCAAACATTATTCAGTGCCTCATCCATTGGGCAATGGAGTCATACAAAGTATAATTCTGATACTATGAACTTATCTTCATATAGCCTTACTACCATGAAATATTTCAATATATTAAAACAATGCTTCTTAGCTAATCCTGAGGCTATACAACCATGAACATGTAATTTGGACTTTCAAGCATTTGATTAACTCATTAAGTTAAAGCAAGAAAACAAATTACACTTTCAATTAATCATTGAAACTAGAGAGAGAAACCCTTGATAAATCCATTCATAATCCATGGCACACACATAGGAGAGCAAACCATCATAATTTTTGTAGATTTATTTCGATATCAGTAATTAAAATCATAGCAAACTAACTGTATACAAATCCCTACTCAGGATGATTTTTTGAACAATGCTCACAACATTTCAACATTAAAGCTAACTGTACAGACTCCAAGTTTTCAGACCCAAAATTCTGACACTTCAATGAGCCATGAAATCTGCTTTTTATATTAGGAGAGCAACAAATATTAGGCTACATTATTAGAAGAAAATTGAATTTCAACTCAGTGAAATTCAAATTCACATTCCTTATCATTTGATAACATCGTGTATAATCGAAGGAATAAAAAAAAAAGGTTACACAGTAACCAGTCGGAGAAGAAAATTTCATGCAAATGATGCACACTTCCACATCCACAGGAGGAAAAAGTAGGAGCAAACACGTCCACCACCAGTCACCATCAAGAGAACACACGGCCCCAGTATAGGCAACCGCTCCGAGTCCATACCTGAGATAGTGATGAAACCACCTCTCCTCTACCAGCCTTTCCAACACAACCCCTAACAACCAGACCCAGTGCCAATGCAGTTACAAGTTCAAATACCAATACCTCCTCATTCACTCCCATGAGTTCAATTAAAGTGGCCAAGTAACACTGGTAGTCCGAGTCGGTGTTAGATTCATCAGAATCCAAAATGATCACGGGGGACGAAAAATGTACTGGCTTGTTTCCATTATTTTTAGTACCTCGGGGCACCATGGGAAAAATAGGCTCCCCCATAGCTAGCAACCTTTGGGCCCCTAGCCTCGCACTCCTACGTTTAATTGATTTATCCATAAAAGAAATAGATCTTTGTAACACACTAGCGAAGAAACCTTCCAGGACACAGACACGAGAAGATGCAATGCTATTTGCACACAACTTAGTCAGCATTTATAGAATGGCCCAACATGTAGGGTACAATTTCTTGAAAGTAATTCAATTACTCGAACAATCAGTGATCAAGATAACCATGAATACTCTCAGTAGGATGGCACGGTTCACACGCCAGAGAAAATCAGGTGGAGATCCTCTAGAGAAGGAAAACTTGTGCCAATAATGACACGAGCAATAGCAAGGCGGTATATGCCACTTAGACAAGTCACACACCCCCTCAATTGAAATTGAACAACTGATTCAGAACACACTTGACAAAATGGAGGGTTGAGATCAAGTCAATGGATACTAACGATCCACCTCAACACCTAGGAGAAGATGTCCAATCAAAACCCTCCGAAAATAGCAGATCCAAACCACACAGTGGGACACAAATTGTCCCATTAGCAGAAGAATAAAATCCATGTGTCACACCCTCACAAACCTCGCAACACCCTTCAAAATAATTACTCCGCTCATGTGTGGTGTGCGAGAAACCATAATTAACCCTGTTATTAATGACCACCGCTAGTGAAAAGATGACTATATGTCACTACCAACACCTCAGGAAGAAAACCCACACATCCGTTCATGTCAGATGACGACATCTCACAAACCTCACACCACTTTGGTGACTCCAGAAGAAAAACCTATGAGGTTGGCGAGAAACGGCCCAAATATTTAACCATCGATCGGACAGTTCAATTTCTCTAGATAAAACATCCAAGTGGGACCTGCATTGAGACTCCCGATGATATAGAACATAAGTCATCCTGGCAGAGAGATTGGTGAATCAGGTGAAAAGGGGCCAGTAAATTCACGACCCGAGAGGGGTAATGCCTCACTTAAGTGACTGGTAACCCTAGGTAGTGAGTCATCATTGAAACATAACAAGAGGGTTTGTAAAATTTGATAGTTAAAGTCATCACAGGTAACTTTGAAAACCCAAAACCTTAGCTTGCATCACCTAGAAAATTCAAAGTCCCATCAGTAAGAATAAAATTCCTCAAAGCATCCAAGGAGAAGGAGATGACACAAAGAAGAAAATTATTTAAGAACACTTGTAAATGCAATGGAAAGGTATGTAAGGTAGTGGTAGTTTTTGGAAGTACTGATAACGTGGTGTCAAATGAAATGGTAGATAAAGTGAAGTTACAAAAGATACCTCATGAAACACCCTACAAAGTGTCTTGGCTGAATAATGATCAGTCTATTTTGGTGCATGAACAATCTTTGGTTGAATTTAACATTGGTGGGTATAAGGATAAGATAATTTGTGACTTATTTCCTATGAATTGTTGTCATTTATTGCTTGGAAGACCATGGCAGTTTGATAGACATGCCATATATTATGGTAGACATAATACTTATCAAATTGAGAATGATGAAACCACTTTTACACTAATAACATTCCAGGAGGATGATAAAGGAAAGAGTAAGGAAGCAAAAGTTATACTAACGGGTGAGGAGTTTATGAGGTATGAGGAAGAAAAACATGAGAAGGTTGCAGCAACTTCAAGGCTTTGAGATGCTAGGACAAAATATGGAAGATAAGATGTTGATTTGCTTATAGAAGTTGATAAAGAGAAGGTCAAGGATGAATTGCAAGATTGGGTAGAAAACTATGATGAGGTCATATGGACATTATTTTATCCATTTCTTCCAAAATATGTTAAAGGTCACCTTATTTCATTCAATACAATATTTAGTAGACCTAATAACACAGTGATATTTGGGGCAGAGAACTTAATGACAGTAATGAAAACAAAAGATGGAATGAGTAAAGGTGAAGGACAAAGACAAATGGCTAAGTTTGAGTATGCTTCAAGAGGGAAGGAGAGGATAGTCCAAGAAAAATTTGCAAACGGTAAGTTTGCAGACATGAAGGTTAGGCCATACAATAGGGTAACTAGTGAAGGTGGGGCATTATCAAGTTGGCAACAAGTTGAATAATGCAAGCAATAATAAAAATCTGCAGTATTTGACTTAGTGGAAAGGAGTACCTAATGAAAGGGATTTTGGAGGACCAAATAGATGGTATGGATAAGATGCAACTTCATTTCTAGGTGACTTGGAATATTTTTTAGGCCGGGTGTATGGTGCAACGACATCGAGTTCATTTTTTTAGAGTTGGTCAAACTAGGTCATTTGTTAGGTCTTAGGTGTGTTAAGTATTTTTTGATGCAAATAGGGTCATAATAGACCATGGGTGATTTATTTTGAGTCATTAGGAGTTCATTGGGAAAATATTGTAAAACTTGTGAAAGTTGTAAAAATGTAATGTTGTCAAAAAGTGCAAAAATGTAAAATTGTAAAAGGCCAACGGTCAAGGAAGTTTGAATGCTAGTTTGGTTGGATTTTTTAGTTATTTTTTGATGTATTTAGTTTAGTTATGACTGGAATATTCTCTAATGAAGATTAGAGTTTGTATTGAAGTTGAATCAATAAAAAAAACACCATTTTCCTTGCATTTTGACTACTAATTTGTTGTTGTAGTCTTTTGCACGGGTTTTTACTGAATGAAATTGAGCCAAGATTTTTGGAATTGGATAGGGAATTGTGTTAAGATAATTTTGGTCTTTGAATGATCTGATTTCATTAAGTTTCAAGGGTTTGGTGACTAATTTTTTGTAGGCGGGTCTATAAGTCAGAAATTGGGGTTTTGAGAGTATAAAATGGGAACTTGAGCCATTCCACCCAGTGTAATTAGTTTAAACTTGGTGGAATGGAACTCTTAGATGTATGTTTTGATTTTATTTAGTTGGAATGAGAAATTAAGGCAAAATAAATGGTTTGGAGTGATGCCCTAGTTGCATTTTGTTAGGATTTTGATAAAAAGTGATGCTTTCAATTAGGGTTTTGATGAATTTGCAGTGGTAAAGGTTGGATGATGGTTTCTTAAGCATAGTAATACATAATGTGACATGTTTGAGCCATTTATAAGCTGAGAGTGTGGAATGCATATTTCCAATAAACCTTCCTTGTTTCAAGCCTAGATTGGCCTAAGATAAGGGTTTTGCATTTTCATGAGGTTTTGTTTGTTCCAATTGAGGAAATTTTTGGATTTTGGTTGGTTTTAACCTGGTAAAGGACTTTCCATAGATATTTGGGGTTAGAAAGGTGTTTGATATGGTGTTTATTTGTAGATTAGGGCTAGTTGGGGCTCTGTTCAACATACCAGTCCACTTTAGGGACTGATGTTCCAAAACAAAGGTGGGTACAATTTGGATATGTTGAAAATGTCCTTAAAGGGTATTTGAAATGACAAATAGTTTGTGGGTTTGAGGTGTATTTTGGAAGATATGTTTAGATTTCTCTATTTGGATGGCTACAAGGCAAATTGGATGAAATTGTGAAGAGATGATGAGATGGGGTTGTAAGGGCAAAAAGTGTGTTTGTGTTTGATCAAATTGTGATGATTTGTGGTTTTCCTCCCTACTTTGCATCAATATAACAGAAGTGGAATATGAGTCCCAATGTGTCGTGAATCCATCTTTTTCAATATTTCAGATCTTGTTTCATGACTCTATAGATTTCTAGGTACAAATTTCTAGTTTATTATATTTTTGTTCTGGTTTATAGTCATTTCTAGGATTTTTATTCAAGTCTTTCATATCATTAAGGCTCATAAATAGGACTAGCATATTATTTCTCTTTCCAAGCCCTAGCTTGTTGGTGAACCTCTCTTTAATCATTAATCAAACCCTAGGACAATCTTTAGTAGATTTATTTCTTTGATTCTATCATTGGATTGAGATCTCTAGGGTTTCCTTGAAAGTAATAAGAGGGAAATATGGACCCCCTCATTGTGCTTCATCTCCTAAAAGATGGAGCACCCTATTTCTTTCATTACAACATGCTCTCTAGATTCCATTCTGAAAATTTTGAAGAAATATTTTCCTCATAGGAAGATTCAAAATTATCAAGGTTGTCACTATCACACCTTAAAGGCTTCAAATCGGATTTGCATGATGATAGGATAGCCTCATATAAAGAACAAAAAATATGTTTACCTTTGAGTTCATCATCTTCAGATGTTTCTATTTCTATATGGGTAACACAACCACATGCACTTTGTACTATGGTTTTGTGGGTTTGATATAATGTAGGTTTCAATAATTCAAATTATTGATGAGAGGCCAAATTGGAAACTAAATAGAGCATAATTACAATGGTAATATTTTTCTTTCAATTCATAATTATGAATATCATTATTATTTTATATATGAGCATGAAGGATCTCAAATTAATTGTAATTATTTGAAATAAGTTACATTGGAGGTCCTCCTCTAGTAGCAAGCAATGCACTAGAAAATTTGGTTAAGATAAACAATAATTATGAATATAGATTTGTGTTCTATATCAACATTGGATTGGATGTAAATTTTGAAAAATTTAACAAGGTCCCTTTCATTTCCTACATAGAAGCTTCTATAGAAACAAAGTTCTTCATTGGAATTAAGCCTACGATAAAAAAATTTCCAATACCCTGAGATTTAATTTTAAAATAAATTTCCTTAATCAGAAACAACCATTGTCGCATTCTCATTAATTCTTTATCATCATCATACATTTGTCAATTAATTTTTTTCTTTTTCAATCATCTTTATGTTAATAAATTGTATTTAAAAGTTTTGGTATATCTATATTTTTAGAATTAATTATTTTTTAACTTTTTATAAGGTTTTGTGGTCATATTGATAATCAATGGTTACAAAAAAATTAGTTCATTTTTTATATTTAAGTTTAGATGTTTTTGGACCTATGCTAATAGTTCGTTGGCTAGATATATTTATAATGTTTGTAATTTACTTTTGATTTTAAAATTTAAATGAAACTCTTTTTTAATTTGGTAATATAAAAGTTATTTTTTTAGTCTTGAATGCAATGTCGCTAGTTGTGCAATCTCAATTGCACAAAAAAGTAATATTAAAAAAAAGGGGTCATGTGACCAATTGCCAATAGAATAATTAACATTTTATATAACATCACATGCTCTCATCTTTCCCTTTAAGGGTCCTATTGATCATAAAGTGTTAAATAAAAAGGGAATCAAGTTTATTTTGTTAGTTAACATTAAATTTCATATGTAGTTGGCTAAATTTTTTGAATTCCAATATTAATTGTTTCAATTTAATCATTAATTTTATTTATTATATAATATATTAATGTATTTATATTTTTCTTAGTTTAAACCTAATAAAATTTACTATATCATTTTGGTATTTTATTAAAAAAATGAACAAATTAATTTTCTTATATATACTAATGTATACACCTAAAATTGGTCTGGAGAATTACGATTAATTAAATACAAATTATTTGATTAATTATCCTAATTTCCTTTACTGTTTGAATAAATAGAAATATTTATTTATATAGTTCACATATAAATTCATCTTAATTAAATAAATAAAATTAAATACTTTGTTTGATTTAATTATCAAATCCCTATTTTATTCTATCACATCGATCTTAAATTAATTAAA